>VZRZ01005482.1:2431170-2613299 GCA_013398175.1 Climacteris rufus
CCGCGCTGCCCCCCCGAGCCCGTCCCGCCCGCGCGGGGTCCCTGCCCTCCGTGGGCGCCCCTTCTCCCCCGCCCCGCAGGCACTGCTCCCCGGGCACCCGGCAGTGCTCCCGGGCTGCTCCCCGCGTGGCGCTGCTCGGCGCTGTGCCCGTGGCTGGAGGAGTATCCCGCTCCTTTGGGATTAGGAGTGACGGGAGCTGAGTAAGTGACTTGCTCTGAATGTGCTCCTGCTCAACTAAGTCGGAACTTCCAGAGCTCGGGGCATGCGGTCCCGGCAGCTCACAGTGTGGGTTGCTGCCATCTGGGAGCTTCCCCGGAGGTGCAGCTGGAGCTGGATTGTGGTGAACTCTCAGGTGCTGTGTTTCGGCCAGACTTTTTATTTCACTTTATAGTACAACATTTCCATTTTAAAGTTTTGGATTATTTTTGCCTTGCTGTTGTTGCCCCTTGCTTCATGGTGAAAGGTGGGGGCAAACAGTGAAACTGATCCTGTGCAAAGTGGTGTCAAAGGCTTGCAGGGGCAGAGCAGATCTGTCCTTTGCTAAGCAGGGAGGTCTTGTGTGTTTCCTGGGACAAGGGCTGATGAAATATCCACTGTTATTTAAACATAAACAATGTATCTTTACGTGTAAACGCTGGCAGCGTCTTCTGGTTCGTTTCCATTGGAACCTCAGCTCCAGATGTTCACGGTTTTCAAGAACAAATTAAATTTTGTATTCCTTCTTCCCAATTGCTCTCTGGTGGCTTAAGAAAAGGCATGTAGAGCACTTGAATAGAATTCCTTTAGCAAATCCGTGCTATGTGAGAGGAGAAAGAACCTACCCGTGCTTTTATAGGAATAGATTTTTTTTTTAATTTTTTTTTTTTTTTTTAACAGAGCTGAAGTTTGAGGAGACAGCTTTTTCCCACCTCTCAGGTTCTGGGAAAAAAAAGAAAGTGATTAAAAAAAATAGGGTTCTGAACACTTGCTGTGGCAACTAAGGCTCCGGTACTCCATGGAGTTCAGGGTAGGCAAATTCCTGCTGTGCAAGGGTCCCTGCTAACATCCGTGTGCTGTTCGGTGTAGGTGGATAGGACCCACATGGAGCTTCTTGCAGGATCCGTGCTGTGTTTTCAGCAGACCTTAGAGACAACTTTAAATTGATAGTATTAGTGTTTTGTCCCTGTGTGGTTTGACTGCTGTGCTAATTGTTAACAGCAATGTGGGAGATCGTTTTAACTAGAATAGGAGATGATTTTTTCTCAGCTCACTTCCTGCATGGAAGCACTGTGATGGAGGACTTCATTTCATTATCCTACTGCAAAGAGATGTCAAGCTTTGACACAGTATTGTTCCTGGGACAACTTGCTTGAAAAATCTTGGAAGCATTGATTGAAAGTAGTGAGCAGGTGTTCCCAGAGTGGTGTCCCTCTTCTGAAACTATGTGATCTCAGGGCTCTGAGGAAGAAAAATATTTCTTTTTAAAACCAGAAAGAGGTATGGGGTGGGAAATATCAACGTATGGAAAAACCTCAGTTTGTCATTTTGCAGCTGACATAACCATACACTGCAATTTGCAGGGCCTTACTGAAATGTATGGATGGTCCAGCGTTCATACCAGTGGAAGATTGAGCCATAAATAACAAAGATTTGTGTTGTTGTCACCTTCAGGACATAAGCCAAGCCATTTTTGTGTGTTTTCCTATTTGATAAATGAGCCCATTTAGTTCCTTTGTGAAAAGAATTTGTCTGACCAGGAAATGACCAGAGATGAAGGGGATCTGTTGTGACCAGAGTTCCCTGTGCTCCATAAGTATGTGGTTGCCTTAGTGGTAGAGGTTTCTCCTGTGGAAAGGAGTTCAGCTAGCCTGGTGAAAAACCCTCAAACAGAAAAAGCAGTCCTAGAAGAACCACTATTTCAGCCAGACTAACCCACTGCCTGTCTGCTTAGTGTGTATGTGCATGTACATATATACTCTAATCTTCTAAAAGATTAGAAAAAATGTGTAATTTTGTATATGAAATATAGTTTTCTGTACAGCTATATATACTTATATAATCTTTCTGTGTTTTTTCCCCCCATCTATTCAGTTAACATGCCATAATTTTGCAACCAGCCATGTGCAACTGTAACTCTTGCATTTCCTGTCTTGTTTTTACCTTACACTTCATACATGTTGTTTGGTTGTTTGTTTTCTCTCTTTTGTATTTGGCACATGCAGTTTTAGTGTCTCATCAACAGAGCTCTGTCTGAGAGTAGGGTTTGGGTTTAAATGATTTGAGATGCAAATTTGCTTTGTGCAATCAAATCCGTCTGATTTAAGGATCATTCACCTTACTGCAGTGTGACCATCAATGTATCATTCATCCAAGGGACCAGAAAGGTTCTTCTCTTCTGGAGTGTCAAGGCTTGCTTGTTTGCTGCTGCAGTTTTGCTCATGACAACTTAGTGTCACTTGTAGAGTGAGGATATTACTTTGGTCCTGAGTAGACTGATAATATTTTCTTTCTAACATAGTATCTGGTTGAATGCTCATGAAAAATGGGTACATACATTTTGCACCTGGTGGCCTCCAAAGGCAAAGTGTATTAAGAGAATTCATCATTTTTATAGGAGCATAAAAAATAATGTACTTTAATCTCCCTGAAAAAAGTATATCAATATATACAAATGTAAGCCTTTAATGCAGAGGAAGCCTCAGAGGTGCAGGCATCTGCCCTTGCTGATCTCACTGCAGTGGTGTCTGAAATGTGTTATTGGGGGCTGGAATGAACCATTTGGAACCATTTTCTGTTGTGAGGGAATAACATGGAATTGTATTGCCCCGAGGGAATCATTGCAAGATGTGATTTGGGTTCCTCTGTGCAAGCAGCCAGACAGGTGTGTGTGTTGTAGGGCAAGAAGTGAGAGGTAAGTGTGTGAGTGATGTCAATGGCCCTGTGAAGGTAGCAGCTAATGTTTTTATTTGAGTGTATGGTTTGAGTTTGCTGATGCTGTAGGGATGACAGAATTGTGAAAAACTCACCATTTTCAAATTTCCAGAATTTACCTGTTAGTTCCCAGTGTCATCTAATCACAGAAGTCAAATTTGTATGACAACATAACTTACTCTTCACTCACTGGTTTACTTTTATTTAAAAATTAATAACATGACTTCTGTAACTTAATAGACATTTCATTCTTTTATTAATTATTATATTTTCTCCAGGTGTTTTTCCAAGTATTGTCATTTATTCTGATATAGTATATACATATCATTTTCTCTTTGAATGTAGTTCACTTTGTTCTCTGTCTGTATTTTTTTAGGACCCTTGAAACCAGAAATTACCATAACTTACATTGCCGTTTCAGCTATATTCTTTAACAGTGGACTCTCCTTAAAAACTGAGGTACTGTAATTTCTCATTGCTTCATTCTTGTTGTGCTTTAAAAAGTTTTGTTTTCCTTTTGATTTGAATGTAATTGGAATGTTGAGTTATTGTTCTGGTGGTGCTGGGAGGATGGCTAACAAGAGAAGATAAATTTATAGGATAACCCTCCTTGATTTCAGCAAGTGCCTCACAAAGTAATGAAGGTGATCTGTGAATAAATGTCACCCATCCATAGAGGGTGGGTTGTTTGACTTAGCAGAGCTTTAACTAAATGGAAGTGCTAAGCACAATTTTGAGACTGGGTCTGTACCCTGATTGTGTCCCAGACCCAAACCAGGGCGAGCTGCAGCTGTTCACTGCTGGGTTGATGGAACCAAAGACCTGGTGGCTTTAAGTTACCACACTGGGTAGGGGCAGGACAGCAGCTGGGAGGAGCACAACAGGGTTCCTATGCAGATACAACCCCAATATACAGATACAAAGTCTTGACAATCATTTCCTATAGGATTTTGTTGTGGACAGATGGATTTGAGATGCCTACTCTCTGCTGCATATCACAGGCACTGAGATTTGTTTGAAATTTTGTGTCACACATTTTTCAAAGAGGAACAGTCTGGGATTCAGAAGAGATGAAGGGGGGGAGAACCTCCTAGTGCTGTGTAAAGGAGGCATGGAAAAAGGAAAGGATGGCTATGTGCCAAGAAGAGAAGGAGCAGCCAGAGGTGGAATGAAACACTGCATGTCTCTGCTAGTGTAGTTTTCTGATTCCTTTATGCTGTTGCCTGACAGGGGATATTTTTCCTAAGTTGCATGTTCTCCTGGTGAACTGGGATTTGAGTGAACAGTGTGCATTCAACAAAAAAGAGTTTCTACACCTGTATTGTGGTTTTAGTGGTAAAGTTTCAAATGGTGTTTGTATTAGTGACTGCCCTCTCCTTCACTGTCTCCTGGCAGTTCTGGCACTAGGACCTCTAGTTCTGCCAGGACACAGTGTAAGTGAAGTGAGTAACTTTAATAAATTCTGTAGCAGCTATTTAGAGCCTTTTGGTCTTATGGGAACAAAGAAAGAACCATGTTACCTACTTGCCTGGGATGGTAATTAACCCTAATGGAAATAGGCTATGGACAGGCACTTTCTTCCACAGAGAAGAGAACCCGAAACACAAACCTGAGTATTATTGATAGAGTGGAGTTTTCTTCTTTCAGGCTTAGGAATCTCTGCATGCAGAGAAAAAAAAGTAAAATTCCTTTCCCTTTCACTGGTTTGTATCCTTGGAACTTTATGTTTGTAAAGCAGCTGTGAGTAATCAGTATCATTATCAAAGTCTTGATTAGACTCTGAATGCTAGTGTACATCTACCTTTTTCCAGTTGAGGTGATGTGTCTGACAGTATTCTGGGCAATGTGTCATGTCTTACTTTGAACTTGTGTAACATTTTTTAATCTGTGGTACTAAAAGCAACATATTGACGTAAATGAAGCTTTTACAGGAGCTGATGTTTATGTCCAGCTGGCTGATCTCAGATTGTTTTGGGAGCAGCAGTTAGGGCTGGTGCTGTATATCCAGCTTTATGCTTTGTGAGGAAGCTAAGCCTTTCCTGAATTTCTGCCATGGGGATAGAAGACAAAGAGGAAGAAAACTGTTTTGCTCCTTGTACCTTATCCTATTACTTTCTAAACTGTGTATTAAAAACAATCCTGAAGTGTGTTAGGTGGCCAGGTAATGAATTTATTAAAATACTTTGAGGCATGTTTTAGTTGTTTAAGGTACAACCTAAAGTTGGTATTATTAGTCAATGTCTTTTTATTGGATTGCAAAGTAAGAAGTTTCTGCTTTGGGCTTTATTTATTCTTGACCTGTGTGTTGACTGTTCTACCTTAGAAAATGTATTGGTTAAATGGAAAGTAATGTTTGGTATGCTTTATGACAAGATAAAAATTTTCTAAGTGTTAGCAGAGGCCTTCTGATAAATCTGACAAAATTATAAATAACTGATGCTCTTTTAAGGTTGCTCTTCTTGTTTAATCTGTTGTGAAAGTGCATGCTCAAAAAATTTTGCATATGTGTTCATAAAGCGTTTTACAAAATCATTGGCAGTGTGCAATGATAGCCTGTCTGTGCATGGCCTTGTTACACTTTGAGTACTAGAGGTGACCAAGGTCCTCTTACACTTGTAGAAATAGTCTGTCTAGGAACGACAAGAACATTTGATTCCACCTTAATATAATGCTATTTCAGTTTTCAGTGACTGGATAGCTTGCTCTTTTAAAGCAAATACCTCCCATAGGGCCCCAGAAATTAAATCACATAGTTGAGTTATCCATTTCAACGAGGAATTTGGCAAGCCACTGAAAACACTGTTGGCTCTGTGTGGGTATTTGCTCAGAGGAGTCCAGCTATGACTGTTCTAAGCATGGCTGGATGGCAACAGGGACCTACAGCGACCGGCGAGAGGCTGGGATAAACTCCCCAAAGGCTCTGAAATACCGGGAAAGACAAGGTAACCTGTTCTGTCTGGTGTGCAGAAACAGAGTCAGAACTAGCAGCTTCCAGTAACTTTTTTGAGGACTGTGGTGGTGGGTGTATTTTGGGACAAACCCTTGTAGATTGTTTAAGAGGCTGATGGCTGTTTGCCTCAGCGTTTGTCCTGTGATCATAGAGTGTGAGGCATACTATTATAATAATAACTATTCTAATAACTATGACTGATCTCAAAGGCAATCACTAGAGACTTTTTCAGGACTGGTAATTTAGATGTGCAAAGACCTGTCCCACTAGTACAGCATTCCTTCATGCAGTAGGTTGGCTGTGTTGCTTTTTTTTCTTCCTGGAAGTTATGACAAAGTTTTCTTTTTGTCTTAGGTTTTGATTTTGGAAGTATCACAGAGTCTTCTTAAAAAACATCTGGTTTTGAGGCATTTTCCAATTGTAAAAATATGAAATTAAAAGGGCACTTCTGTATGTGTGATGGTGCCTAGATTAAGGATGCCTTCCTAGGTACCCCCAATGCACTGAAGACTGGGGGTACCCGCTCCAGTTGGCTGGAGGCAACTTGGCAGCTTTGCTGAAAGAAGTCGCTTGCTTTGCTTTTCCTCAGTTGTATTATTTACTTTTAAAATGCCCACTTTTACATAGATATTTCCAGGTATCTTTCCTTCCCACACAGGAGATGTTTATGCTAGTAGATGGTCTATTTTGTTGCTTTCTTTTTGAGATAAGATGAAACAGTACTACAATGAAGCTGTTCATAATGCTGACAGTACTGTGACCAGTTAGGTGTGAAGAAGGCCTATTTTTGCCTGCAGCGTGATACTACCTGCTTTATAAAGAGTGTTATTTTATTCAGTTAGCTAAGCATTGAATGTAACAATACTTTCTGGGTGAAACTGGATCAAGATGTATGTTTCAATTCCATGTTTTGTATAACTTCAAGAATAGAATATGAATGGATGTGTATTTTCATTTTCTTCTTTCCCCCCTAACCCAAATTTTGGAGATAATTGTTTCAGCACTGGACACAGTACTGAATTGTTAGTACTTCCAGATGTATGGTTACATCATTTGGATAGTCAAAAATGCAGCATTTAATTGTTTCATAAAAGTTCAACTGTTTTGAAGCTGGGACAGGGTGGCATTTGAAGACTGGCTGCTGCCTTACTGTACATGCAGTTACACTGTAAATATATATATATATATGTTAATGCATCTGCAGTGTCATATAGCTGGAGAATCCTAGCAAATTAGTCTTTAGTTCTTTTCCTGTTGCATTGTTTACTTGGAAAGAGTGCAAGTTACTTTGAGAGAGAGAAAAAGGAATTTTTATTCTCAGTCTGTGAGAGTTGAAACGAGCCGAAATGTACAAGGCTCTTTCCTTGTATTCAAAAACCTGCATAGAAGGTCCTTGAAGTGTCTGAAAAGGCAGAAATAGAGAGACACAGAGCTGGCTGAATATTTTTTTTCTATAAGGGTACTTGATCACCTCTCTGGAGTGCTCTTACACTATTTAAAATTAAATTTTTCTTTGTTATTTTCTGAGTCTCCAGTGGTGTACTACACTTTATTTCTCTGGAATTTATGGCTTAACTGTTTTTATCTTGTTATGGTCTTAGTATTCTTTCTTTGCTTTTCTTCAGCAGCCAAACTTTTTCCTATAAATTTCCTATCTGTTCATACAATAAAAAAATCAACGTCTGCTGCAGATTACTTTGCATTTTATGTTTGTTATTATTTCCTTTAAAAAAACCACCACAAATGAATGCTTGGTAATGTAAACTTTTTTTTTTTTGGTTACAGTATAGATGAGAATCAGTTTGTGGCTGTCTTTAGACACAGAAACCTGAAATCATGTGTGCCCTACAAGTTTTCATGCCTCTTGATATCAACAGTCTACAGTAAAGTAAACAGCTGTCAGTGCAGTTAACACAGGTTTTGAAGCAGTGACAAAGTGCTAAGGCTGCCTGCTGAAAAGCTGCTGTTATGAGAGCTACACTGTTATTGACATGGTGGACAATTCTTTTGGAAAAATGCCCAGGAGCAGACAGACCTTTTATGTTGTCTGGATGTACTTTGTTATTAAAGAGGAGATCAGATGATCCCTAAAGGTGCCTTTTTGACATGCACTCCTTTTGTATTGTAAAGATGATCCTAGTTTTAAAAGCACAAACGTGGTCTTACTTCAGCTGATATGTCTGCAACTTCCTCTCTTCTTTTTCTTTTGCAGGAGCTGACAAGTGCTTTGATGCATGTGAAACTACACCTTTTTGTCCAGATTTTTACACTTGTGTTCTTCCCAACAGCAATATGGGTCTTTCTTCAGCTATTATCAATCACACCTATAAATGAATGGCTTTTGAAAGGGTATGTTTAAGCATAATGGAGTGAAATATATTTGTAGCTGTCATCTTAAAGGGCTGCTTGTCCTGCAACTGGTGTTTTGTTGTATTGTGAACAGATTTTGCTGGTTGTTTTTGTGCTTCAGCACTTTGCTGTCAAAAACAAAGTACATGCACAAGATTATCCCATCAGGAACCTGGTCTCATTTTGGTAAGTCTGGACAGTCTCATATTTAGGGAGCTTGCAACAGGTTAGCTTTCTTTTTCACAGAATACAGGTGAAGTGTTGGGTCTCAAGGAAGATGAGGAGGGAAGGAAAGGAATGCTGAAGGAAAAACATGAGTCAGGGAATAAGTATTGTGTACACCACGTACCGGTGTTCTGTTTTTAAATAATTGTTATTGAGCATTTCTTGCATGGGTTCAGTATCTGTTTCTAACTAAATTATGTGGAAAAAAAAAGAGCGAAGCTTTTGTAGGACAGAACTTTGTGATCGGCAGAAACTAAGTTACTATGAAAACTGTGTGTTTTAAATCCTGGGTGTACACTGCAAAGCTGCATTGATGATGTATTAGTGATAGATGTTATGTAAAATTAAAACAAAGTTTTTATTTTGGAGTGGAAGGACAATACTTGGTGCCATGCAGGTATACTGAAATGTTTGAATGCAAAAATCAATTATTTTAGAAAACCACTGAAAGAATTCCCCTTGTTTCTTAGTGCTTGGTGAAACATTGCTTGGGGAGAGTTCCTTGTCTTAAAAGTTTAATGAAAAAGTTGCTTCTGTTTATGTTTTTACAAGGCCTAAATCTAAAAGAGCATTTTGGTTTTTTGTGTAAGAGGCTTCTCCGGGTGTTCCCACCAAGTGTGAAGTGGTCCAAATGATTGTGAAAAGAGGAAATTGAGACAACACCATTTAAATGTTAACACTCTTTTGCTTAAGAGTGTTAGTAAGTCAAAGCAATAACAAGATTACTGTACAATGTTCATTTGCATTTAGCTATTCCTTGTAAAGGGTATTCTTTAAAGTAAAATGACTGCAAAGTTTTTCCTCAACTCGAACAGATACGTGGTTTTCCATAGTAGCCGAAAGTCCTTCCTAATCCATGACAGTTTCAGTTTCTGAAGTGCAAGGTAAAAGAGATTTTTGTGGGGCTTTTGATTCCATTAAGCACTTCTCGTCTCTTCTTTCCCATGACTCTTATATTACTTTGGTTCCTGGCACTTAAGGAACATGATCTGTTACATGCACGAGTCTAATTGAGTATAATTGTATGTATGTGTGTGCACACCTGTGAAACTGTGTGTAAAACTGGATCTGTATGTATTTTTGTAAAATAGAAACGCTTCAGTGTTTATCTCTCTAAATGTGAAGCCTAAATCAGTCTCATTTGTCATGAGGGCATGTCTGTGTCTTGCTAGTGAGCTGCTGTTCTTTTGTATGCTTCAAGTTGCCTTTCAAGCACTTGTTCCTCGAGTACTCTTTTTGATTTGGCTGTGTTTTATCTTTTAGTGCAGTAGCTCTCTTGAGATTTCATTCAAAGACTGGTCAGATTGAGGAGTTTAATTAAGGTAGTTTGGTAGTTTTCTTTTCTTTTTTTTTTTTTTTTTTTTTTAAGCACTTTCTTGATAAATACTGCTGTACAGGATATGCCCAGAGCAGCAGCCACTGAAAGAGGAGGTTGATGGGAGCTGTACTTTCAGTGTGATGCAGGTGCAGAAGATCCTGAGCTCTGTCTTAATTCTGGAATAACACATTTCAAAGCAGGTGCCCCTGTGGTGTGAGGAGCTGATGTGAGGAACTGTGCTGTGGCATCTTTTTGTAAGCAAATGTTCATCCTAATGCCCCACAGCTGTAGTTTTTATTCCCTCAGAAACACAAAGGTATCGTAATGAAAATGGGGAGGGAACAAGACAGATTTTGGCGAAGTGGCTTCCTTATCACATGTTTAGCACAGCTTGTGGAGGAAGCTGTTTGCTGGTCAGAAAGGCCTGGGTAAATGTTCATATGCTCCCAAGGGCATGCAGCAGCCTTTGGCAGGGTGACTCCCTTGGGGACTGCACTTCTCCACTGCTCTCTACGCGAGGTTATGCCTGAGGGGCACAGCCCACAGCACCTTTTCCAGATTCAAATGGTACCGTCTTTTCACTTGTGTTTCTACAGCTGAGTGTTTTTTTTTTTTCTTTCTGCCCTGTCTGTCTGGGGTGATATTAAGAGGTTTGTTGCTTTGGAATTATTTTGAAATTTATAAAATAAAGGAGAAACTGCCATCATCCCAAGCATCTTAGAAGTTGATTTTTTTGTTAGCTGACTAGATTTTGCATTGACAACATCTCTTTGAACAGGAGCATGAAGCAGGTTATTAATGTTTGCACAGATTCACCTCTTCTGCCACTTTTAGCATATAGCATTTACAACACAGGTGGTAAGGCATGAGATGCAAAGATTGAGTATAAAATACGACTTTGGAGGTTTCACATCTGAAATGTGACTCCAGATCCTACTCAGTTGTCTGTAGTGTTATCAGCAGAACAGCAAGTGTTTGGACCCCTGTTAGTACTCATAGCATGGCCTGAACCTGTGGACTCTTTCAGCTGGTTGGTTGTTATCTGTAGTAGTCTCTTGGCCATTAGAGGCATCTGTTTGTATATTGGTAGAATTGTGCAGTTGATACAAAACTATAAAAAAGTTCACAGGTGCATGTTTTAAAACACTTAATTAAAAACACTTCTATTTAGTGTGTACCAGGCTTTTTTAGATTAATATTGCTTGATAGTGATTTTGATTTTTAATTTGAAATGTGTTCTTTTCAATTGGAGAGAGTTAATGGAGATTGTGTGATTAAATCTATTCCTTATAGTGTGGAAAATCCCTGCCAGCTGAGATGAATGCCCTTGCACACATTTTGTACCTCTCTGGATAACTTTGAACTTAATGTACCTCTTGTTAGAGCATGTGAGAAGTTCAAGGAGCTGGCTCCCACACAGAAAAGAGATAACAGTATCACAGCCAGTGTAGGGATAGATGCCAGAATTGCCCTGTGTTTGACTGTCTATTGCTGTATATTTTCATACACGTTTCCAAACTTTTCCATGCTATTTCTTTTTTCTGTATTTCTGTTCTTTTCAATATGGGCTAATTCTTCTATGTGCTGACAACTCTCTGCTGCCATAGCTAATTTCACTGTAAGCTGAAGGTACTATACGCTTCCAAGGTGGTGCTTGGCACTTTGTGATTGGGTTTGTGTAACGCTTATGTTTGTTCCCTTCTTCCTTTTCCACAGCGTCTCTAGCTGACAAACTGAATACCATCATTGTCACTTTCCTTTTCCTTCTCTTTAAGATTTTTGTTTATTTGCAGAATATCAATTGCATTGTAATGTGCTCCCTGTTGCCTGGATTTAATACTTCTGTTTGCTACAGCTCTTTTACACTGCCTTTCTGGGGGTTCGACTGCCATGGTTACAAGTGCAAAGTAGTTCACCACTACTAATTGGTTGTTCTGAGCCTGTATCTCAAGCTCCAAGCCTTGAAATCATATGTAGATTCCCTGCTTTTGGGGATTTTGCAAACTGTTCTATTCGGTGCATTACTGTTCCTTCTAAGTCAACACAGTTTTTCTTCAGAAGTCCTATTTAAATGTAGCCCCAAATTTAATTGTAATCTATTGTGGTACATTTTTGTGGACAGCCTTTGGAAATCAAGGATAGCTCACCACTTTTTTCTCACTTGGTAACAGCATTTACTATATACATCAAAAACTTTACTGTGCAAACAATGCAAAAAAAAATAATAGAGTATCTTTGATTTCTAAAGTGCAGGAGAAAGCTGTTGTTTTGATGGCAGTCAGGTGATTTTTGTCAAGAAGTCTGTGACAGTTGTATATAGAGATCTTTGTGAATGGTAGATACAATACTAGAGATGGGGGAGTCACAGAGAAGTTAAGTGTTTGTGCTTTTTAAATGGTGACATGACTCTTCACTGTGGTGATTGGTAAGAGATGGCATAGAAATCCTACCAGCAGGAGGGCCCATCCTAATGCAGGGCTGTAATTGGTTGCAAACTGATTGCATTGCACAGGTGATAAGACTTTGTACTCAACTCTTTGGTATTTTAAGGTTGTAGGTTGCTTAGCGTTTGCCTCCTGTAAGGAACATAATATTCTTTTTGTTGTTTTCAGCTTGCAGACAGTAGGCTGTATGCCACCTCCTGTGTCTTCTGCTGTAATTTTAACCAAAGCTGTTGGTGGAAATGAGGTGAGTTTTCATTTTGTCTTTTTTAAACAGGTGTTCAAACAAGTATTTATTTATGATGAACTCAAGTGGCAAAACACAGATAGAAATGTGATGCTCTTGTGGTTTGTAAAAAAAATCTGGAATTAAAGCTTGGGTGCTGTGTTGGTGTCAAAAAATGTTATCTACTGGCATTGGTCAAACTGAAAGCAACTCAGTTTTCTGAGGTGATAGAAAGGTTTCTGGTAGAAATTAGTGTTGGGAGACTTCTGCTGTTTGCTGCACTGTAATTCCTAACCCTGTCATGTTCCTGTGCTGCGTTGTGGTTATCGCACAGACCAGTAGATTTGTGGTGAAGTTCTGCCCTTGCAGAGAGTGTCTGGGTGTGTTTGGTATTAAGAGGTTCTGTAGTAGGAATTTCTCAGGTTTGAAGCTACAATTAAAATGGAATGAATTTAAATCTCATATTGTTATATGAGACTGCATGAAATGAAAAATCAGAGAGTGTGGAGTTCTCTGACAGGGATGCAATGCTTGGTGTTGATTCTGAACAGATGGGAAATGCTGAAATAGAAGTTGTTGGTATAAACTCAGTTTGGTCATATTAAATTTCTGCCTTAAAATGTCATTTCAGACTTTTTATTCACAAAGCACTTGCTCAGGAAGACCAGGTAAATGACATTTAGGAAATTAATCTAGCTGTGCTAATTACTGAGTTTGTTTCCTTTAGATTTGCTTCCTCATAACTGGTGAAGGTGGATGAGACCTGAAAGGTGAGGCAGGGAGGGAATTAACACCAACAGGTGGGTTTTAAAGCTCGGGCTGTTGGGATGCTATTCTGAAGAGTAAAAGGCAAATCTTAGTTCAGCCATAGAACTCCTGTGTGAGGTTGGGTGAGTCACTTCAGCCATGTTTTAAATATGGCCATTAGTTGTGAACTTCTCATTTTCTGAGTTCAGACTCTTGGGACCGATTAATGTCAGCTTTGAAAACACATGATAGCACTGAAATAGATTGAAGTTGTACTTTGTACTGACAAAGTGCTGTTTAATTGCTCTATCCTCTGAAGAGAGACCCAAAGTATTTCAAGTCGACCATCTCTAATTATGGGCAATCCTGATGCACATCACTGTCTCCCAGTTTGCTACCTTGAAAAAAGGACCATAAAATTGTCTGATTAGAGGTGCAGTGGGGTAGTTACTATAAGGAAATAAGTCAAGTACATAATAGTGATCAGCGGAGGAATGAAAGGTTTTCCAGTTATGATTCTAGATGTAGATGCTGTAAATTATACAAAGATGCCACATAGTAAACAGTGAGGATTAAATGAAGTATTGAGTGAGTGCTCATTCACTGTTAGCCCTGTCTGCACTATCCTTAGAACAGGGAAAATATCCTCTGGAAAAAAAAAACTACAGTAAGATTGGTTAGTTGAAGACAATATAATACAGTGTGCAGGAGGGAGAGAGGTACTTTAGTTTCTTGACTATTAGAATGCACTTTTTTATGCTGGTGTCCTTCTGGGGTAGTGAGGGTGTGTGCATTTTCTATCACGTGAGGCTTGTGTAAGTAATTGTATAAATCACTGGCAAGGTCAGATTGAACCTCTGATTCTTCTGTGCCAAACTGGTGTCGGAGGAATGTAAAAATGCATACCTTGTAGTGATTTTTGTAGGTAGTTGCTGACAGCAGAGACAGAATGAATGAAGTTTTGGGAATTGAGAGTTTTCAGTCAGGCTCCAAGAAAGCACGTAAAAGAGAAACTCCCTTTAAACATGCTCAGTGTAGACAAAGTGTGTGGCAAACTTATTGCCAAACTTGAACATGTTTCCAATGCAAGCATATTTTGGGAATTTGATGCTTCTTTGTCATTCAAACTAATTTTTCTTCTGAAGAACAGCAAATCACATCCCTCATGCTAGGGGAGAAAACAGTCTCATATCTCTCCTTGCCAGACTTCACCTAAGCTGTTATTGATGTATTTCTTTTTCTGACATGAACAGAACATTGCATTTTTTCCCATTTCAATTTGAATCGATTCTGATATAAGAAGAATTTAAACTTGGGAGTCAACTGGTAATATAAATGATTGTACTGTGAGAGTGTTTGTTCATGATAGTGCTGCTTAAACTGCTTTTGGCTCGACAAGTGTGTATCCCTTACCTAGAGAAATTGATTTGTCTGAGGATGTATCTACACTGCATGATGAATATGAAGATAAATGAGCTTGCTCAGAAGGAATATAGCAAGGAAGCTCCACATGAACTAATTAGTCTGAGAAGTGTCCTGCTGCTGTAGAGTACAGGCACACCCTCAGTAAGTGCTCTGAAGACCTCTCTGGATGCCTTGAAACATGGCACTTAAGAGCTGTGGTGGTTCACTGTGTTGTGACAGTGTGGAGGGATTTAGGTTTTTTTATCTAACTAAAAGTGACTGTTGAATGTCAGTTTGGACTTGGGTCCAAAAGAAAGTTAATGTTCTGGGACTGTAGGTACAAACCCAAGTAAGAGAAAAATCTATGTTATTTAACTGTCAGTGTTCAATTGCAACTATGAAATCTACCGGTGGCTTTTTTTCCTGATGGTTCATACACAGTATACCAAAAAAGTGTATCTATAAGCTTTAAGTCCTCTCGGTCTGTATAAAAGAATACATCAGCTGAACAGTTACTCGAGAGTGCAAATGTGAAATTGTCTGAAGGACACATAAAGCTTCCTATACACAGTTTAATCACCAAGCTTGTGATCTATACCACTTTAGATTTCTAGTTTTAATAGCTACGAGGTGTGCCTTCAAAACTTTACCATATCACCCTTTGGTATTACTTTGCAGTATGCCTGGTAGATGAGCAAATGGGGGCTGATTTTGATGATTGGGCTTTCCAGAGAAAATAAATCTTCATCAAAAGCCCCTTATTATTAAGGGAAGACAGTCAAGACACTTGCCACTTTTGCTAGCTGTGTCTGGGTCATTATGGTGGGGAAGCATTATATTTAGAAGTCAAAAGGCTTCTGAGTCTTTTGGTGTTTGAGGGTGAAAATTAACATCTTCACTTAGCTCTGATGTGGGAATGGTTTGGTGGTTTGTTTTAGGGGACTTGAAAGAGCCTTCTTCTCAAGTTATAGGGATTATTGGGGAAAAAGATCTGTGTGGCTTTATAAGGAGGAAATTAAAACACAGCAAAGAGAAAACCATTAGCAGACTTTAAAGATGTATTTGGATTTTTTTTCAGTAATTAGTGAAGAAGAAATTCGATGTTGACATTAGCAGAGTGGAAGAACAAAAGATTCCAGCTGCAAAGAAAATAATAGAGGGAGTAGTTCACTCTCACTGCTGTTTGTTATATGAGAGTTAAGACAGACTTTTCAAATCTCATTTCCTGACATATCACCATTGATGGCAGTGGCAGCAGCAGAGGTGTCCAACTGTCCAAGACAGTGTCTCTGTACTGCTTCAGAGTAAGTTGTGTACTATAGGTACTGTGTTTTGAAATGTCTGGTGTGCAGCATCATAAGATGTTTGCCTGTGGTTGTTGGAAGAAGATATGGTGGAGATTAAAATTTCTGTCCAGTGATCTACCTCTGTGATTCAGACTGTCCAGGAGCTGGTATCATTCTTTCCAGAGAACAATTGGCAAATGAGAGATGTAAGCAATGGGGAGGAAATCTCTTGTGTGCTCTGGAAATCCTGGGTTCTGCAGGAGAGGAAGATGATTTATGGCTGTTCTGTCTATTACATTGGTCAAAATAGCTGTTCTTGATGTAATGAGCAGCACTTGTCTAGTAGGGCTAAAAGTGACTCTCTAACCTGTTCATAGGTTTTTTCAACTCCTCTACCTGGTCTCTGTATGATGTGTGGTTTGTTCTCTCAGCTCTGTTTCAACTCTCTCTTTCTTATCTCTGTTTTTCCTTTGCCCTGATTTTCCATCATTCCTCTCGTGATCTCTTCCTATAATGTTACTTTCATAACCCTGCAAGCAGCTTTCTAAACCAGCCTGATCCTATTTTGGTGCAAATACTGTTAGTTCATTAGCAAAGCCAGTTTCAAGTACTGAATTTAGATTGATGCGTATGAACAAAAAAATATTCATATGTTGACTGGGAAAAAATGGGGAGGGATCATCATGAGAATCGAAACCTAATTTTTAATTCGTTGATACTTTCTCAATTGCTTGCTTGTTTCTGACATTCAGTCTCTTGATTTGTGTAGAGGATAGTCCACGAAGTTAAAAAAATGGAACTGAAAAACAGGCGG
Source organism: Climacteris rufus (assembly GCA_013398175.1). Lineage (NCBI taxonomy): Eukaryota > Metazoa > Chordata > Aves > Passeriformes > Climacteridae > Climacteris > Climacteris rufus. The sequence continues at coordinate 2,447,841 of VZRZ01005482.1, forward strand.
CCTCACGTTTGTTCTTTACTCTTGTTGAACTGTGATAGGTCAGGATTTCAATGGCAGAGCATCTGACAGCACGGAAGGCTTTGTTGTGTCATTTTTTTTCAACAAGTCTTGTAGTTTTTCAGTGAAATTATAAAAACAATTTATTTAAAAGTCTGCAATAGAGACAAATAAATATGTCATTGTTTCAAGGCGTTGTAAAGACAAATCTATTAAAAGCTCAGAGATACTCAGGCAGAAGTGCTGTAGAGATGCCAGATATTACTACAAAGTATTCAGACAGCAAATGTCATACTCTCCTTAAGAATCAAAGTAATGAAGAAAAGAGATTGAAAATTAGATCTATAGGTCTATTATCAGTTTGGGAGAAAAGGCAATTTGTGATGACTTTTATGGCAGCTTAATGACATACTTTTGAAAAGTGTAACATAACAGGCAAGAACTGTGATGGAATTGTACAGATAAATCGTGGCAGACAGCTCATTTTATTGAAGAATACTTTGGCTATTTTGCTATCTCATACACACAAAATAACATTGAGGGGGTTTTTTGTTGTTCTGTTGAGCTGTAGCTTATACAAAACCTCTTAAGCAACATGCTGTTTTATTTTTTTGCAACTTCAATGTGGCTCTGCTGTGCCCTTTTGTAAAACAAGGTGTTGCATATGTGAGACAAGATTTTGAAATATAAAATAGGCTACAGTGAAGAAAGCTAGAAAAGTATTCATGAAAATAAGATATAAAGTAAAGAAAGAGTTCTAGTATTGATTTTTAGATTTGTTTTTTGAAGCAGATGTAGAACATAAAACTGAATATAAATTTGCAAGGTCCACAGCCAGCCTTCCTGGGAAAGAATCAAGGGAGAGCAGCAACATTTACTCAATGAATTATATACAATACTTTCAACTGACATTTTAAAATACATAGCATATGAGGAGTTACTGAGAAATGAAGACTGGAAAATTCCTGTTTGTCTCTGTGTTTGGGTTTTTTTCAAAGTAAAAATAGAAAAAAACCTGAACCCTAACACTACTGTGAAGTCACAGGAAAGATATTGATTTCTCTAAAAATATCTGAAGTTCTTTGAACTGTGTATACATGTACATTAACCTTTCAGAAAACAAAATAAAATGAATAAAAAAAAGTACAAGCTCTAATGGTTTGTGATTCACTGAGGCACCAGTGTACCATGAGTGTTTACCCTTGGAAGGTAACACATGAACGTTATGAAACAAAATAGTTTAAGGTCTTCAAATAAAATATGTGTCATGATGTTTAGTTGTTTTCTATAATATAATTTTTCATCACTAAATATAAATCAGGAGTGTTGTCTAAAATTTTATTTCCAAATAGCATTTTAAAAAGTCATATATCTAGGTTTTGTTCATGAAAGGGTAAGTAATTTAATTCTATTGTTTTTAAATGTGATACTGTGAAAGGAAAAAAACTATCTTGATTTTTTTTCTTTCCTAAGTAGTAAATTTTGTCTGTCTACACAGATTCAATAATCCTAAATAAAAAGATAACTAATTCTACCATAGATACTACACTGAAGTATCTGGGAGGTGTGTGGGTGTCAGAGGACAAATTTAGGCAGGACATATGTACTTCTCGTGTACAAATATAAAAAACTGTGTCAGCATAAGCCTTGTATGTACACAGGAGTTGTTGTGCTATTAAACTCACCCACTCTATTTTACTATTACAGTCTAATTTTTTATGTATCCTAAGAGTTTACTGTTCTTTTATCATTGCTGTGCTTTGAGCAGATGGTTTTTATTGAACTATTTATTGTTACTTAGGGTTTTTTTCCTTCCCTGAGTGGTGAGTGCATTTTATATCCATCAATGCATAGGAGTAGCCCAAATTATTACTTACAATATGAATTTCATCACTGTAATGTGTCCCAGTCATGCAGCTCCATTAGATATCTCTAGAGTTCCTCATTGTCTTTGAAGTCAAGTCTTCTATAACACAAAGCAATGGGGAGTCTTTTGTTTGTTTTTCTTTCCTTTTCTCACTGACCTCCTTTCATTTATCACTAGTAGTTCTAATACAAACCCACTAGAAACACTGTTCAGGGTGGAGGGGGTTTTCAAAGACGTTCAGCTCTGCTCTTATTTCAGTGGAGCAAATTCAGGTCAACACTGAGGCTTCTGAAATCCCCAGTCAAGCACTTCACCTCCAAACTCTTCACTTAATTTGTACAAAGCTTTAGATTTTCCCAAAACCTTTGAAAAACAGCTGATTTGCTAACCTAAGATGTCAGTAGCTGAATTAGACTTGTGATAAGATTTAATTTTGTCCCTGGTTGCCATTACCTCTGACTGAAAGTCTTTCATATGGCTCATAAGGTGTCAAATGGCAAAAGCCCCTCTTCTACACTCCTGAGTGTGAGAGGTTAGGGAAGTGCAAGGTTCTATTAGAGTACATAAAGTTGTGCAGGTAAGATGGATAAAACAGAACTTGCAGCCTTGTGCATGTTCAGCCTTCCCAAATCTGGGGTGCTTGTAGCAGTTCTGCCATAATCTAGAAAGCTGTAAAATTGCCTGTTTAAATTGCACTGCACTGGGCTGTGGCCAGAAGCTGCCTGGAATCATCACAGCCTTGTGCTTTTACAGCTGTGTTTGCCCAACTGTCCTAGATCTGACTCTGTAAGAAGAGTTTTTAGAGGCTTTGCTGTTGCTATTCTGCAGTACTTGGCTGGGAAGATCAGTTTTTTGTCTGCTATGGCACATTCACTGACCCTGAAAGCTGTTTGTGGCATAAAGAAGCCAGGACAGAAGAAGAGTCTTGCTCTCACGCTTGACAAAAGTGGCCTTTTAAAGAAAGGTGGTTTTGAATTTGTCTGGGTCTGCAGGTTAATTCAGTGTGAAGTTATACAGTGCAAGGGCTTCCTTTATTTAGCAGTGGGTGCAGTATGAAATGCATTGCCTATGCGAGCAAGCATTTTTAACTGTGAACAAATCAGTAATACTTATATTAAAGTATTTGCAGAGTGGGGTCTAGTGCTCTAAAGTTCAGGTTCTATACTCTGCTGTTAAATTTTTATGCTGGTTTTGAGTGATAGCAGATGTTTTGCTAGAAGGGGAAGTGTTACCCACTCTTCCTAACAGCCTTTGAAAATAAAGGCTGTCTTTTGGAGACCAATGAAAACTGGAAATACTATTCAAAATGTTACAAGTGATTTGTTTTCAGTGGAGTGCTTTCTGTGGTCTAAATTCCATTGAGCACCTGCACTCATTTTGTAAGGATGGTTTCCTAATGAAAACCTTTCTTTTGGCAGAGCAGTGTAGTTGTTTGCTGGCACTGAAACCCAGTGGCATGCTGGGTTCTGGTTCTGCTGTCCCTCACCTGTTGCTTTACAGCTCACTGCAGATAGATCAAAATTAAGCAACTCTATTGAGAAAAAAATGCCACTTAGGAATATTTTTAGTGGATTTAGTCAAGCAGAACATTGCTGTTCAAGTTCTAAACACTGGCTTGTAAAGAGATAGTTACATTTTTTCTCCTTTCTTAGTTTTGTACTTTTTGTATTAAATCAAAGCTTCAGAATATTGCACTTGGAAAATTTTTTTCTATCCGAGCACTTTTTTAGCTGGCATGACTATTTTTGCTTAGTGGCTAGTAAGAATATATAGGAAAAAAGCAATCTGGCTTGTAAATTGAGCATTTCCATAATTTCTTTTCTTTAGCTCTCTTAGGGTGTGCAGTGTTAAGTCCAGATATGTGGAAATCAAAGCTGTAAAATGTGAAGCAGCATTTTCAGTTAAAAATATTATTCCCTTTAAATTTCATTCCTTTTCAAGGAAATTAAATTTATTTTATTATCCTTTTTTCATCATCATGATTATGAAAGACTATTGTAAGGATTTTTGTCTTCTACATTGTTTGTTTATTCAGTATGTGTTAAGAAAATGTGTTTTACATTCTATGAGGAAAACCTCATTTGTGTGAAGAGACAGAACAAATTCCTAGATTACTTTATATACAACTAAACAAGCCCAAATTTATTTAAAATCATTTCATAGGATATTTTAGAAGTGTTTGCAGTTTGTACTTTTCTCTTAAACTGACTTTTTATTCATTTGTTAGTTAGAGCATGTGGCAAAAAGTGCGGAGAGTGGTAGAGCAGCAAATTTTTACTGATTCCAAAGCATTTTTTAGGCTCCAGTTTCTGGAAAATATTGGCCTTAGGTTGAAGTCTAAAAAGGGCAAGGAGCTGATAAATTGTTTCTGGGCATGTTGAAGTAAAGCCACGTGTTTCCTGGGAACCCTTTTTCGGACATGCACACCCCACACTCGGGTGTGCCTTTTGCTCAGCTAGAATTTTTGCCTGGGTTCCCTTGTGCATGTGTCCTTTTCTGTCTGAAATCCCATACTTTGCTGCCATTTGTAAATTAGAAAGGAGGGAGGGGAAACAGCAGCACTTGGAGTAGCTGTACAGAGGCTCTTGTACTCATGTGGGAAGCGCCTTCGAGGAGACGGGAGTGTTTAGGAAGTTTTGAGGGCAGGAGGTTGGTAAAGGAGTGTGTTCACTCTACTATAGGTGCCCTGAAAGCACAACAGCCCCTGACAATTCATCTGTGTGGTGAGGGAGAAGAAGCTTTGCTGTTAAACAAAATCTTTGCCAACCCATTCAGTACCTCATGGTCTACACCCCCAATACAAGCTGCATTTCCAGACTATTTGCTTCTCTGGCGCTTTGTGTCCCCTCGCCACCCTCAGCCTGACCTCCGTGGGTCTGTGCTGTCTGCCCCCCAATCCTGCCGTGCCCCAGGCCCTCGGATGCATCCCCAGGGGATCAGCAGAGCTGCCTGGCTGCCCTGTGGCACAGTGGGAGCCACGGCCACCAGTGCCAGCGCGTCATTGTTCCCTGATGTGCGCTTCACGCTGCCAGGCAGGGGCTGTGCGCTTCTTGGCTAGGGCTGCGAGCCAGCGCTTGAATGTCAGGGAAATAATGTTAATGAAGGAATTTTCCCCGAGATTCAGGGGAACAAAAGACATGCCTTTAATCGAGGTGGTTGCGGTAGTTCTGACTTTATTTATTTTTAATACTAAAGGGATGTTCGGTAAGAGCTACAAGAGCAAACACAGAGGCTGGTGCATAGCTTATCAGCAAAGTCGTCAGCAGCCATCTGCTAGCTAGGTAGTCTAATGCAGCAGTTCTGGTAACTACGTGGCATACAAGCTAAAGGGAATACTACTGGGCTTGAATGGAGCTGTTTGAGCTGGTAAATTGAGAGCAATGGTGTATTTCCTGAATTAGTTTGCCAGTTTAGGTGTGTTCCATGAAATTTTGAAACTCTCAGTTCCAGAAGATATTGTGGATTATGGCAACAGGATTCCCAAAATGTTGAGTTTTTAGTGTGTAGATGACTTTGCTTAGTTAGACCTATTTTTTTGTTATATTTTGTAGTGATCTAAATTAATTTTATTTGATGATATTGTTGCAAAATGTCTGTAATGTATATGGGGATGTATACTTTGAGACATATTGTGTGAGTGTTCCGGCTCCAACTGCATATCCAAAACCTTTTAAAAGGAAATCTCAATGAGCCCCATGGGACAAAGTAAATTATTACATGTGGTGAACTCTAAAGTCATAGACCAAGGTCATGGCAGTGAGAATGTATTTCAAAAAGGTTTTATCTGTGCTTGGAAAGCAAATGAAATCTCTCATCATTAACTTTAGAATTATAGTTATAAGAGGATTTTCACTAGAGGTGAAAGATCAAGTTCATGGCGGACATAATGGAGTCTGAAAAGTTATTTCTGAGACATAATACTGGGGCATGAAACCTTCACTGAGGTTTTCACATTATTGAGTTTACAGCCTGTAATCTGGATACTGAAGATCAGAATGGTCGTAATTATTGCTACTATTGTGGCTTTATTTCTACCTTTCCAAATGGTGAAAGAAAAATACTTTTTTTAAAAATTATATTGTAAAGACTTTTGGAAAAATTCTCTAGGTTTTCAGCTGTCAGTCTCTGTCATAGCACACGGGCTACCTTAGTTAATAACAATAATCCTTCTATAGGAAGATAATTTAGTAAACCTGAATGATCTTAATGAATCCATCAAAGCCTGTGTGCATGCAGTGATATCAGCTCTGTCCTTATTTGTTGGTGGTTCACATAAAGCAGAAAGAACAAATGTTGAAGGGAAACAGGGCAGGAAAGTGTAAGTGGAATTAAGGTTTTTAGTGACCTAGATTTTTATCCTGTCAGTGGACATGGATATTAATTTGTCTGTTTATTCAACAGACTTTCCTAGTTTTGCTAGACTTTGCATGTGTACACGCATTACAGTGCCAATGAGCAATAGGAACCTGCTTAGGAGCAGAGTCTGAAATCTGTGCCTGCGTCTTGGGAATAGTTTTGCAAATATCCCTGCCTGTAACAGCACTCACTTGCTTACAGAGTTTACAGTGCTCAGTCTGTTTGCTTGCAGAAATGTTGAAATTTGCCAGTGATGTGCCACATTTAAAAGTAGAGTATTAAACAACCATCACCGCAACTGAATGCCTTTGTGTTTGTGCTTTCGCTGTCATGAAGGTTATTATATTTACAGGGAAGTTTCAGCTGTTGCAATTTTATGTGGAAGAGTCTGTTTAGTGCTGTTTTCATGCTATTTCACTTCTGGGTTAAAATTTAAGGTTCTGTTATTTTATTTTCTTAAATCCTTCCGTCTACTTAAGAAGAGGTATTTGTTAAAAGGTACATTTGTTCCTTAAGTTACAACTGCAAATAACAAGCACATATATATTTTTGGCAAGTATTATTTTAATTTATTTGAAAAGATGAAAAATATAAACTAATTGTACAGTAGGAAGATTTTGTAACTGGAATGACAGAAAGTCAGCTCTAAGAGTGGCTATCAGGTTGTATTCTACTTAAGTAAAGTACTTTGTTTCAAAGTGAATGTGTTTTTAGGGAAACCTTTCATATAATCAATGTGTAAGATTTCTTAAAGGTCCTCTAAGAGGAGAAAGTACAAGCTGGGTTGATGTGTTACCGGCAATGTAAGAAATTGCAACATTAGAATCGGCTATAAAATCTCAGTTCTGATCCGTGCATGTGTTTTATGCTGCTGTTTTAAAATGACGTGGTCATGCAATTTAGAAAGTGTCCTCTAACTTTTTTCTTATGTAATGTTAATGTCATATGTTATCTCAAGAACACCTGCTGTACTTCCATTGTCCAAATGGCCTGGAATATTGTTTTTGAGTGAGACTTTTTATGTAGGTTATGTTCTCTAAGGTGCATATTTTAATAACTTAGTCAATGGCCTCTCTTATACCTTTTCAAGCAGCAGTGTCACCTCTTTTGTACAGTTATAAGGCTTTTCTGTTTCTGGGCAAAGTCACAAATGTCTGTGACCTGTTGCTACTGGGATGTTTCTGCTGTTTGCACCACCCATGCCCATGGCTTCTGCAAGGCTTAGTTCTCTGCACTTTATGATCTGAGAAACTCACAACAATAGATGGTATTTGTACGTATGAGATACACAGAAAAATACACAGTATTGTAAAGTGCTGTCCTCACATCCCTTCAGCAAACTCCAGGGCATCTCTGCTTCATAAGGGGTCTGCTATCATGACCCCTTGAGTAACAAATGTCTCTGTTGCTACATTTAGATTTTTGAGCCTTCCTGAAATTCCCAGTAGATAAAACTCAGAGTTTTATCTCATCTTCAGCAAATAACAACAAAATACATGTATTTGAACCTTGATTTCTTTTTTTAAATTTTATTCCTTAGCATTTTCTTTTTTGGTTTTCTTGAAATGTATATTACACTGATATCAGTTCAGTTTTATAGGTAACAATTTTCTTGGTATGTATACCATGTATACAAATTTAAAACAGTAGTCCACGCAGTAGTTTTGTTTTCCTTTGTTTTATGTAAGTATGAAATCCTAGAACATGATGATACTTTTTAACCCAGGTACTTTGTAATTGTGACAGCTGTGCTCTCTCTCCGAGTTGTGATCAGGATTCAGACGTGCATGTTTGTCTCTAGAATGTGTAAAATCGTCCTCATTGTCTTGGCAACACAGTTATGCTTACCACCCTCCCAGTTCTTCTCCCCTCTGGTATTTTTGCATAATATAAGTCATTGTGCCCATTGTGTAAGCATTCTGTCACACCTCTGAGTGATGACACTGATTTTAATCTCCCTCCTCTTTCAAATCATCAGCCAGTTGCAGCATGCTGTTTGTCATCTTCTTTACTGGTATAAAACCACGGTGTAAATCTGTAGTAGTCTTCTGTTTCCCTGACTGTCTGGTCTTAATAGCAGTCAGTGTTTCCAACTTGCAAGAGGTTTTTATACTCGGATCACTTGTCATGCTAAGTTATCATACAGTATCTTGTGAGGTAGATGGCTCATTTAGCAACAGTTCCAGCAGGCTGTGTTCATGGTTTCTTTATCAGCTTGTGGGTGGTTTTGTTTGGTTTGTGAGTGGTGGGAGGCAAGAGTGTCTTTTCATAATAATTTCCAATAATTTTTTGCAGCCTAATGCATATCTGCCATACAAGCAGATTTTAAAGAGATTTCCTGTCTTTCAGGCTTCAATTTCTTTCTAAATTGTGTGATGGAAGGCAATGGAAAATTTCATTTTGTCAGGTTATCTCCGCCTGTAGAGCATATTGTAATATGCTGAGTCTGTTCTGAGCCATCTCATTTCTTAGATGTTTGTAGAAAACTAGAAATAGTTGAACTGGATTTTGCTACTAATTAGCACATGCCAGCTGCTACCAGCAGAACACCACCTGTGCTGCTCGTGAGGGTACCTGGAAAATTGGGCATGATTCTTCTCCTTTATCCTAGTGTAAATCGAATTCCTCTGTTGAAATCAAAGAAATGGACTGGATCAGTGTAGGTGAGAGTCACAAATGAAAATTGAGTGGATTCCAGAGGCAGTAATTGGTCTTAAGTGTTGTCCTTATGCAAAAGTGTGCAGTTGACATAAATACCAAGGAGATACATAAATGAGCGTGGTACTGCATTTTTGTCCACTGTATTCTCATGTTAAATACTATCTTTTTGAAAACATGGTCTTTATTTCAAATAAATGAAACTGCCTGCAAATTTAAAACTAACTGGAGAACTAAAAACAAGGGTCAGTATTGTTCATGCTGTGACTGCTTCTAGTGATGGAGCTTTTTTGTGGACTAAGATTATTTCATTATCTTAAACTTAGAGTAATAGTGCTTATCTCTAGGAAGTATGTTAATCAGGAAACATCACTAAGCTTTCCCTCTGCTATCTCCTTATGCAGGTATTAGAGGAGTATAAAGTCATTTTATTAGCTGACAAACTGTTTAATTGCAAGATAAGAAACAGAGCTTTGCTCAGTGGAGGAGAAATTCCATCTGTATTCAGAAATTCCATCTGTATTCTTCCAGCTTTCATTGGAGGCAAAGGCAGCCTCCAAAACCCAGGAGAATTTAATCCAAGTGGTTTATGGGTGTTTTCTTAGTTTTTTTCATACAGACAGCAATGAAATACAGAAATAAAATGCCTAAATTGTTGCCCATTTTTCACTGTAAAATAGCTAGTTTTCTCTGTTAGACAGTCTCAAGGACGATTTCTGTAAACATAGCTATGTTGTTGTAAAAATTATCTTTTTACATTCCTTTCCCATGGAGACAGATCCTTTTGACGGACACTTCTTGTAACCAATATAGTTAGAGACGGAAGTGTTAACTTTCTCCAATGATCTGTGATTTCTAAAAGTGTATATAAGAATTAAACGAAAGGGGTTTCCCCCCTTTTCCGCCCTTACTCTGAACACGAACGTAGGACTCCAGCTCTCATTATTTCTGCGTCTCGACTGATTACCGGGATAAGCCGTAATAACGGGGCATCGCGGTAATACCTAAATCATGAAGAAGTGCATAGTATACATGTAGTCTGCAGTGAACTGTGGAGCCATAGTGTTAAATGTCCAAGATTGGGAAAGAGGAAAGAAAACTTAGCATTTGTATATACAGCCTTTCATATATGCATGTTGAAGTCAGGGGTCCTAGGTAGGATTTAATACTTGGTGGGGGTTAATGGTTCTGCAGTGAGATCAATGCTTGAACTATATGCCATTTAAAATATTACTCATTAAACTTTTTTTGGTGTAGACTGGCTTGGTTTTTGGAGGAGTTAGAGGTGTTGTTCATGGTAGTGTTACTAATGTCCAGAATGGCTTTTCCTTTGCCTATTCCATTGTAATGACAGATAAATGGGAGCTCCCCCATTTTATTTCCAAATTATGAGAAGTGTTAATGTGGATTTTGTTTGAAGATCCTTTTTCTCTGGAGTTTGTTTTCATATTTGATTTGTTTTGTATGGACATCTTGGCATTCCTGTCATGCTACAGTGCTTTCTGCTTCCAGCTGTTGAGCTTTTGGAAAAGGCTGCAGGGACTTGTATTCACTATTAGAAAACCTCACCAAAGAGCTGTAATTTTGTAATAGATAGTGCAAGGCAGCATTAGCTACCAACGTTTGGATACCCACAGAACATAAATCAATACTTAGAGTAAACAGAGGAGTATTTATGTTCAAAAGCATTTGCTGTTGGAGCCCTGGTGATGGTATCTGGCTTTGAAAATAAGTCTGTATTATGTATGTCTATGCTGTAACACAAAAATATCCTACAAAAATGTGCCTACAGACACTGTGAGAAATGTTCATTAGAATGTGTATCTATGTAATTTGTATTTTCCTATCTTTGATATGTAGAATTAGTGCAAAACTTGTTTGGTTTTTTGACTGCTTTTTTCTGTGTGTTTTTGTGAAGTAGGTAATATGTGTTCTTTTGTGGAGCATTGTTTACTGTTGGTTTAAAACAATAGGGGGAAAAGGTAAATGTGTGGGATGCACCATTCAAGTTCTGTGGCCGGTGAAGACAGAAGGGATTAGGCATCTGCAGTGCATAAAATACCAAAATTCAAATTCTGCCTAGTCTGCACGTCATTTTTTGGTTGCTTGTATTAATGCCGACTCTACTAAAATCACATAGTCTTTTTAAACACTTTAGTTTGACTTGTTCTGCCTTACAGTTCTTTTCTTGTTACACTGCAGTCTGCATTGTTCTGCAGTAGACAATGTATTAATAAGCACAATATAAGTTTTTACTGTGGTGGTATGGAATATTTTACGACTTTTTCTTTTTCCTGGTGCATAAAGCATCATAGCTACTTGCAAGATATAGCAGAAGTCATCAATTAAATTCTAACAGGCTGATATCACAGAAAAGCTTTTAAGGAAAACATTTGTTGAGCACATGTTGTATACAGAGAGCATAAAAACCAGTTTATGTTGTCCTGATGCTGCCAATATTTTAAAATTTATTTATTTGGACAAATCCACATTCACTCCAACATACGATACAAGCAAAGGAGAATTTGCATGTTTCATACTCAGAAAGAAATTGTGCAGCATCTTTCTGAATATCTCACAAGTATGTGGGATTTTTCAGGAGGGTTTTTACTACTGATATGATGCAACTAAAGCTAGTGGTGCATAGGTTGTTTTCTTATTGGTCCAACTGTTACAGTGCATTAGGAGACAGCTAAAATACTTTGGGGTAACTTTTCAGTATTGTTTTTCCCCCTGAGAGGGGAGTGTTGTGGCTGGAAGGAAGCAGGATAGCTGTGGTGTGAAAAATATGAAAATAAAGAGAGTAGGCTGCTCTGTAACAGGAGGATCCCCAGTAAAGTTTAGCACGTGATTTTCAAACTGCTTTTGTCTGTAGCACTTGCTAAAGGTTTTCTTTGGGAGCTGGTGTGAAATGACAGATTATTCAGAGGTTTTGCCATAGATTTGTTCTGAACACTTTGAAAATAACCTGAAATGAGGCAAAGTTAAATTATATGGGCCTGCTGTTAGAATACCATTAGAACCTGAGTTTATTTAGTGTCCATTCTTTTTGTCTTGCATGTGATGGCTGTTTTGAAACACCCACACAGTAGTGATTTCTTCCTTATTGCTATTCTTAAGTGCCATCCCTGGATTTTAAAAACAATGCTGTTTGGAACTACATGGCTTGCATAATGTTCAAGCATGCTTACTGTTCTCACAAAAATACATGTGAGGTTTTTATTTCTTCCAGGTGTAAGTGCTCTGGTTCCTTGTGTTGCCAAGTGCAGCACTGGGAACACCTGGGGTGTAGGAGCTCTGCTGTAGGAATAGGAAAAGAGCCGTCCGCGGGGCAGCCTGTAACAGCTCTTGTCCAGCTGCCAGAGGCACATCTGATGTGACCTACAGCCACTTGGGGAGGGTGGGAGTCTGGGCCAGAGGTTGTGGCAAAGCCCAGGTAGCCTCTGATGGTGAGAGAGTCTGGCCTTAGAGGTAAAACCTTCCTTTATTTGTGTTTGCTGCTCTTTTGCCCCCTGTGGGCTCCGTGCATTGTGACCTGCCCAGTGTCTGAGCCCGGAGCAGCCAGTGGGGCACTTGGCTGGGTCTGGTGCATTTGTCACAGGGTCATTCTTCAGGGTTAACACTGCTGGTAACTAAAGCCTATGAATTAGAGTGTTCGAGGTGTTGGAGTGTTTTCTTACAGGCTTTTAAAAACGTTGTTTGATCATGTAGTGTGTATTGGCCTTTCAGTAAAATCTTCATTAAATCCACCCATTCCTTACAGGATGTTTTTTTTTTTTACTTCTGTTTGCCTTTGTCACATGTTCTTGCTTGGATTATCATTCATTAGCTTCTCCAAAGAGATTAACAGTTCCTTAAAACAGGATCATGTGCGTTCTGTGTGAAAGTGGTGCTGGAGAGCAGGGAAGCCCTAGGATCCCTATAGAAATTTGAAGACAATTTTGATACTCTAGTCCACTCACAAATCTGCTGATACTGTAATGTTTTTTCCCTTGCCAGGACCCTCCTTGCCTGGTGTCATTTCTTGAGCTCTCCTGGGATGAGATTAGTCTAAAACAACAAAGTAGCCAGATGTCTGGTTCTGAGAGAGTCCCAGAGGCCAGGGTATGGTAGGCACCAGTAATCGCTGGGGGCTGAAGATCAAAGATACCTGAGAATTACTTATGGGCACATACTATGTGTCATTCCCATTATTAACAGTCTGAGAAAATTTGTATCCCTAATTAACCCTTTTGTTGGTTAAATTTTCTTGCCAGTACAGTCCTGTCTGTAATAACTATTTGTTCTTTTTGATACTGTTACATAAGTCCATGTTAGTTTAAACAAAAAAACTCATAGTAACAAATTTATGTAACTCATTCAGATCGTTTTTATCATAGTCTTTTGTAAATGTCAGAAGTTAGCATGATTTCGTTTTTGTGCCATCCTTTGGGCTGGTGTCATTCCTATCCAGAAGTGTGTCAATAAGAATAGTTAACTTGTCATGGTAGTGGGTTTAGTTTATTGCTTCCTAATGGAAAATGAATTTGTATCTAATTCCAGAGACAGCATGTCTGCATATCATTGCTTTCCCCCATGTTGATATTTCTAATTAATATTTTTAGTGATTTGTTTGTATTATGCATTATGAAGTAACTAAGATCATATGTCCTGACTCTGAATTCTTTTACTGCTTTAGGAATGAGTGACTCCTGGACAGAGAGAGAAACCTGATTGCAGCCTTCTGTGCTTTTTCTATTTTTTTTATCCTCAGGTGAAAATAGCAAGGTTGTGAGAGGAATATCTATTTTACTAAGTAATGACATTCTCTGCTGTTGTAGAATTGAAGAGTGAACAATTTTCCCTAACTTTTGAATATTAAGATATAGTTATCAGTTATCCATTGTTTGTTATGATCACTTTCATTACAATTTCATTTTCTTTGATATGTGTGGTAAATACTGTACGTGCATGTTTGAGTGGGAATGTGAGTTTCTGGTCACACTAAATTTGTTGATGGTTTAATGTCTATATTGCATGTGTTTAACAATTCTGAGAGGCATTTCTGAGTGAGTAGTAAGTGAGGAAAAGATCCCTGGAGTGATTTAAAGGATTGAATTGATTTCTCTGCTTCAGTTCTGACAGTCTCACTTAAAAAACTCTTTATCTGAGAAAGAAACCCCAAAAGCTGACCTTCCTGAAAGTCTAGTGTTTTTTACACTTCCACTTTGTCACAGGTGTGTCTGCATCTTCCAATACAGCCATGACTGCTACTCTATTGTCCCCAGTCCTGTTCAGCTGCACACCCAAAGCTTTGTTCAAAACAAATCAGCATCTGAAGAAATGTGAGGGCAAAGCTTTCTGATGAAGCAGTTATTTAACATGTGGCTATCAGCAGGTATAGCCAATCATCTTCTGAAAATTTTAATGAGGTTCATCATATGAGTAGGACTGAGAGAGGTACTGTGCTTCTCTGAGGGGCAAGGGAAGGGGGAGCTGCACAGGAGTGGTTTGCAGGCAGTAGCTGTTTTCATATGGATGTTGGCATTGTGGATTTTTGGATCATTTGTTGCCAATCAAGTGCCGTAATCCCAGCACAAGCACTGTGACTGCTTGGCAGCTGCCTGCTGCTCAAAAGGTTCTGCCTGGCTATCCTGACATTAAAAAATCAAGTCTTCATAATGTTTCAGTTCTGTTTTGCACAAGCCTTTTGGGTTGCTTTTTTCTTACTTTTCCTTCTCAGTTATTCCTTTGGGAGGCATTGCAGCATTTCTGTTTGTCTGCACTGCTCTGTTGAAGGTCACAGTCACAACTGGAATAGGTGAAATCCAAGTGTCTATGAAGTCATGTCTGCAAAGGGCAGTGAGTGTGACTTTCCTTAGAGTTACTTCACACAGGCAGCAGCCTGCTTCCCAGGAAGGTGTGGAATCCCTAGCTCAGGTTTTGGGAGAGCCCTACTAGAGGATTTGCAACATATCTGAAACAGAAATGCTTTTTACTTCATTCTCTTTTGTTATCTGCCTGGAGCTCTTGGAAGCCATTCCATTACTGCTGACAAGAAAAAATGTGACATAGTCAGCAAATACTAGGTGAGTGAATAGAATAGAAGCATTGCCATCTCCCTGTGTTTTCAGGCTGGTAGAATTCATATTTTTGATCAGTAGTGCAGCCTCATCAGTTTAAGTAAAAAAGTGACTGGAGCCGAGGTGATGTAGGAGATTCAAATGCAGTGCAGGAGCAGAGAAAAGCACTGCAGAACTACTTGTCCCTGACAGTAGCAGTTCTGTAAAGCAGTTCTTTATTTGGATTTACAGAAAATCAGGCTCAAGAGCAATGTAGGTGCTTGAATAGATCCAGAAACAGGTGTAAATACCTTATACAAGTGTATTGGCTTTGCATGGCAAAGCTGGGGTGCTACAGAGGTGCATTCTGTGAGAAATGCTGGAAACTTCCTCCATGTCCAATGGAGCCAATGCCAGCCAGCTCCAGGACAGAGAAGCCACTGGCCAAGGCTGAGCCCATCAGAACTGCTGGTAATGCCTCTGGGATAGCATGTATCGGAAGGGTAAAAGTTGCTGCAGCACAGCAGCCAGGAGAGAGGAGTGAGAATTTGTGAGAGGAATATGTGTCTGCAGACACCAAGATCAGTGCAGAAGGAGGGGCAGGAGGTGCTGCAGTTGCCAGAACAGATTCCCCTGAAGCCCGTGTGGTGCAGCCCATGGGGGCCCATGGTGGAGCAGAAATCCCCCCTGCAGCCCCTGGAGGAAGCCACACTGGAGCAGCTGGATGCCTGAAAGGTGGTTGTGATCCCATGGGAAGGCTGCATTGGAGCAGGCTCCTGGCAGGGGCTGTGAACCTGTGCAGAGAGGAGCCCACACTGGAGCAGGTTTGCTGGCAGGGCTTGTGACCCCTTGAGGGATCCATGCTGTAGCAGCCTGTTCCTGAAGGACTGCAGCCCATGGACAGGGACACACACTGGAGCAGTTTGTCAAGACCTGCAGCCTGTGAGAAGGACTCATGCTGGATAAGTTCATGGGACACTGTCTGCTGGGGGAGGGCCCCGTGCTGGAGCAGGAGCAGAGTGTGAGGAGGCAGAGGCAATGGTGGTGAACTGTCTGTAAGCCCTGTTTCTTGTCACCCTGTGCCTCTGGTCGGGAGGAGGTAGAGAATGCAGATGTTAAGTTAAGCCTGGAAAGAAGGGAGGGGTGAGGAGAAGGTGTTTTTAAGATTTGGGTTTGGTTTTTGTTATCCTACTCTTATTGATAATAAATTAAAGTGATGTTTTTCCCATATCTGATCTATTTTGCCTGTGACTGTAATGAGTGAGTGAGTCCCCCTGTCCTGATCTCAACCCACCAGTGTTGTATGTTTCTCTTCCTCTATCATGCTGAGAAGGAGAGTGGAGTGGCTTTGATGGGACCATGGCACCCAGCCAAGGTTGGCCCATCACAACAAGCTGAATAAATTTGGGTCCATTAAGTTGTTATATTGCATTTTAATGATGACTGCTTCATTCTGGGTGCTTCTATTACAAGAGAGTCTTAATGAATTTGAAATAACTTGTGAAGGAATAAACATAGGAAGTAAAGAGACTGCCCCTAGAAATCTGGGAACTGTGTTCTCTAGTTAGGGCTGATGGGCACGTAAGGATGACAGGGATGTTCTGCTGGCACAGCTATGTATGGATGAAAACACTGTCTGTGTCACTAGTGTACTGTCATCTGGTATTTAGAATAAAGCCATAAGAACTGTGAAAGAGCAAGGGCTCTACAAGCAGTCAGGAAGAATGAATGTTGTAAAAGAAAAGAAAATCATGGTTGAATTGAAGGATAAATTTTCATATAAATTAAGATACATGATCCACATGGACCTGCTAGTTTGTTACTTCAAGAAAATATGTGGGTGTTTTATAGTGATGTCATAATATGAAATGTGTTTTAAGCAGTCTGTATATTTTCCTTCATACTGCAACTGTTGTTTTTAGTAATTCCAGGGTTGTTTACTGTTTTAAACAGCCCATCACAACCCAAGCTATATAAGGAACTTAAGCCACAGCTTCCCTTTTTATTTACCTGACCCATTATGACCTTGGGCTGTGTAAAATCAAATTTTAAAAATCTCATTGATTTAATTGAGGTATGGATATGATCTAAAGGTACTGTCATTACGTAAATAGAAAAATCTATGTTTCCATTCATGAGTTTATTTTTAGTTACGTGTTCCAATCACAACCCTGGAATTCATAACAAAAGTCATGTAACTACTATTGCAGATTTTTGCAACGTGTCTGCACATGGCAAAGTGTCTGTAATCAGAGAGGGTTTGCCATCAACAGCAAAAGCTGCTTGGTGACTTGATTATACTCAAATTCTTGGCAGCGAATTCTTGCTGTTGAATATCTGGTTTTCCAGCATGTCAGATATAACTTGCTGTTGCATTAGTTAGTGGAGCTTTTGACCTCTAATGTGGACAAGAAAGGAAATTAATTAGAAAAAACTCCAGAAAGCCACAATCTCTTGTAAGAGCTATGATCTCTTGTAATTAAAAATGTCAGCTCCTTTTCTTGGTTTTTGGATAACCAAAGTCATCTATGTTGAGAGGTGTTGAAGGAGAAAAGCTGTAGTTAATGCTCCAAGTGCTACTCAGTTTTATGCCAACAATGATGGTAATTGGTTTGTGTGGCAGAAGAGATGATGGAAGGATCAGGAGACAGTTGACAAAGCTTCTCCTCTCCAAATTGCAGATCCAAAAAATCTAAATCAAGTCATAGTAGTAATGAGCTTGTGGGTGTAGAAGAAGTCTCCTGACTATATAAAATACTTAGCAAACCCCTAGGTTATCCTAGTGTTTTATTGGTGACCCTGTGACCCAGCATAAATCCAATGCAAAGGGCTGTTGTAACTGTGCCCCCTTCCCAGTTCACAGGGGCATGCTGCTAACAAGTTATGACTGTGATGGCAGAAAAGAATATCTGTGTTGTGAAAATTAATTGCTTGTAAGCAAATGTTTTTAAAATGTGACATGGTTTTTATAATGTATACTTTTTGTTACTTTTATGTATTCTAGGAATAGTAATAGGCAGAGCTTGCCTAAGGATTGTTTTCTAAAATATTTAAATTATACAGCTAATGTTATTTTCCATGGTCTTTCTCAGACAGGCTATTGTGGCATGGATTATTAGCATACCAGTACTTTCTCGTACTGATAATGTAACAACCAAGCATTTAAAATAAAATGCACATTTGCTTCTGAATATTTTCTTCTTTGAGAGGCCTAGATAAATGAAAATTAATGAGGTTAGAGAAATTTTGCTTCACAAGTGATCACATAAATTGGGCTTTGCACAGTCTGCAAAATGTTATTTTAACAAGACTGTTACATTTCTGTTGTGTCTTCCATTGTTAAGGGTAATGAGAGAATATGTATGTTTTAATGAGAATACAAGCTATATTAGAAACCAAAGCTTTTCTGTAGTAGTCTCTGAGATTGTCTGAAGAAAATACTGTCTTTTACTGGCAAGTGTGTTTATTATTCTTGTTAAGTACTTCAGCTTGTACTTTGTACAAGCAGCATATACACTGTAAATAAAGGGTTTGTTAGAGAACTGCATTGAAATACACTGCATGATAGATGTATACCCATTTTTTAAGGGCTTAGTAGAGGGTATATGCCAATTAATATTCCGAGTTGTAGTTTGCTACTCAAAGCATTTGAAATGTGGTTATATTTTTTAGGTATCAAGGTTAGTTGAGAAATGTAGTACAATTCTAAGCCTTCTTTAAATTGGATGGTTTCATAGGTCTTGTATCTGAAATCAGCATTACAGTGATTCTTGGAAATATCCAGAATGTGTGTTTGGACACTGAAACCTTGTCATGGGCTCTGTTCCTTAATCAGTAGCCACGTCCTGTGTGGTGGCAAGCCTTGTACCAAAGACTGTGAAATAGCTTTGCTGCTGAAAATCTTCCAGCATTGCAAACCCCAGCAAGAACAAGCAAGCCCACCTTAAACTGATTTCCTGGGATGGCACAACACAGAAGTAACAAAGGCATTTGTCTGCCTTTTTGGTTTTTCCTGCTCTTTCTTTCAGGGAAGAATCCAGAGGATAGGCAGGCCTGCAATTTGCATCTGGAGAGCAGTGCTTTGTATTTGAATTCCTGTTTCAAGGTTTGGATCCTGCTGGCTGCAGCAGTAGGTCCTGTTCCAAACCCTAGCCTTTCCAGAAGTTAAAAGGCAGGGAGTGAGTCTGCTGGAGATGGCCCGGCAAGGTACATTTGAACGGAGTGAATAAGGATGTGCAGCGGGCACGTTAAGCAGGTGGAGAATGGACGTGTGCCTTTTGTGGGCAGGTAATTGGGCCGGGGGCTTGGCAGGATGGGTCGAGGTGGGGGCGGCTGCCACAGGTTGATGGGCAGGGGATCCGGCAGCCTCGGCCGGGCGGCGCAGGAGGGCTGCCTAATATGCTGTGTGCCCTAAGGGCCTGGGGGAACACAGTTGGATTATTATGTTAATGCCTGAGCCTGCTGCCCTCTTCCTATCCCAGCTGGGCTCCCTGTTGTTAGGAACTGCTTTGCTCTGACAGTGGAGTAATATACTTCATGATTGAAAGGGCAAAGGGGCTCGCAAGAAAAAAGAGCAGGCCTGCACAGATATGTAAATGAAGGGGGGAAGGCTGTAGGAGGGTTTGCGTGTAGGTGTGGGTAGAAAGTTTATTAGAAAATGAGTAATATAAATCTGCTAATTGAATTGTTATTTACAAGTCCCATTTCCTGATTTGTTTCTTTGTGCATTACCCCCCCTACTGCTGATGTACAGTGAATTCGAAGTGCTTACCAAAGCAGGCACTTAGGTTGATTTATTTGAAACCGAGGTGCTATAATACACTGGTACCAGTGTGCAGTGCTGACAGTGGTGTATTTTTCAGGACTTTGATTACTGTTTCATGTTTTGCCACTCTATTGCTACACTACAGCTTATAGTGGTGATATGATTCTTTTATGTATTGTAGATAAGTATATCACTCTGAATTTTGTTAATACTTCCACGAGAGTAGGATGTAGATACAGATTACAGGAATACATTTCTTATGGTGTTAGAGCAAATTGAACTTTGATTCGACGAGATGGTGATGATGTTGTGATATTTTTCTGAGGTCTTTCCTACAGTAGAATTGACTAAACAGGTTTTTGAATGAAGGTGTGTGAGAGATGAAAATCTGTTCCTTAGACAGATATTGGGGGGCTTGGTGCTTGTTTGTTGGGTTTTTTTTCCTTATGATGATATGACCTGATATATGGAGTCTGTCTCTGCCCTTTATCAAGCTTCTATCAGTGGTAAAACTTGACTTGAAATAATCAGCCAGATGTGATTTCTAACATCCTTATTTATATGTTTTACATCCCAAAGCGCTGATCAGAGACTAGTCAAAGAAATTGCTGTTATCTAAATTCAGTTATTGAAAGTGAGAGCTGTTTTCACAAAATGCAGCTAGTGTGTCAGATACAAAGTTGTTTGATAGGTGAGGTGCTCTAGTACATTTAGCTGGTACTTGGTGTTTGTCGAAGGTGTGATTTCTGATTGCTTCTAGTGTGCAAGGGTCTTTTTCTACTCTTCACATGTCTGCATATCCCAGTTCTGCTCCTTATCTTTGTGTTCACCTGTGTTGCTACTCTGCCTTGCTTGTGAGAATGTGTGTCTGACTTGGCATTGGCGTTGGTACCTCCTGGTGTGCAGCATGTTTGGCAGCTCTCACACTTCTGACCTGGCAGTCATGAAGGTTCTTCTTACACAGTGTTGTCTGCTTATGTATGGGAGGGCATCTTATGTCACTGAAGTGCTGTGTGGTGGAAAAGAACTCTGGATCTAACTTGCTTCTGCAAACTTATTTTGGTGTGATGGTGCAGACACAGGATGTTCTGGGCATGACAGAGAATTTCGCTGCTATAGCCCTTGCTTCACTGGGTGCCCATGAATAACCATCACAGAACAGGTAGTAACATTATCTGTGTTCTGCTGGAGCCTTTGTACTTAACACAAAATTATTGATTTCTTTTTCGAGTTCTCCTTGGAGGTTTTTGTCGGCAAATCAGAATGTGTTGTACTTGTCTCTATAGCTTATCAGTTAAGGTGAGAAGACAGTTTTAACCACAAAACACTGAAAAACGGGGGCATTGTTATAAAGAAACTTCTTTCTTTTTGAAAGAGCATATTTTTCAAAAATTACATTTTCATTTTTCTTTCACATTGTATCTGTAGTTCTTTAGTAACACCTTTAGGAATACAGAACTAGAGCTACTAACTGTCTCAAATTGGGAATGTTTCCATTTTTTTTTCTTCCCCCTGTTTATGCAGTTTAGACTTTGTATAAATGTTTATGGTTTCTTTCAGGAAGATTTGGTTGTAAATATTTTTGTTTCAGATCAGGTTAACTTGCGTCAGTTACGCAAACAAATCATTTTCACGCAGTCCCACGTTTTCCGATGTAACTCAGGTGTTCCATGTTTCTATTTCTCATGGTAAACTGATCTCCCTGGCTGTGTCTTCTCAGTGCATCGTAAGAATTTGATTACAGTGTTGCATTGTGGATCAGCTGAAAAACATTGTGTGGCAACAGTCACAGAGGCCATCTTCCACTAGGCATGGGAGAAATTCAGCTGAAAACAGCAAAAAACCAAAATGAAAGGGTTAAAAAAGAAAACTTCAAACATAGGATGAAAAGTAATGATTCTAGAGATAGGGGGAAGTTAGGTTTAAAGCACATGTTTAAATACTGGGATATTACTTATGCTGAATATTCCAGTTTTCAGCAAACTAAGGGTATCAATGGAAAGTTCTGTGAATGCTGCCACAAAGTGCATGTTCAATATGAATGGTAAATTTGTGACTTTTTGCAGTAAAACAAACTCAGCCATCACAGCTTTTGGTGATCTTCTGCTCTCCACAGGGCATGAGCAGAATTCTGTGCATGAAACCCATAGGTTTTAGTGTTTTCTCTCTACCTTTTCTTTAGAGAAGTAGTGGTGGTGCCTAGAAGCAGGCTAAAAACCCAGGTTTTTTATATAATATTCTGCTCCACTAGAAAAGCAAGTAAATTACTTCAAGGAAGTAATAAAAATATCTTTAATTTAGTTGCTAATGAGTTGCTATGTACACAATAAATATGTATGTATATGAATGAAAATGCCAAAGAACTTTTTCAGCATTTTTGTAGTTCATGATGTACTCCTGCTGCTTGTCAAGTAGTTGTGAAGCCAGGTTCCTGACCTAGACTTGATTGGCACTTGGGTATTAATCCCTGCACTGTATGAAAGACAAGCCCCCTCTACCTCCTTTGCATTAGAGGATGTAGAAGTCCACTTGGAAAATGAGGGCAACCGACTGGTTAGAGTTAAAGATGTTTTGGGTGTGAATCAGAGTAAGGGTGGTGGTAAATACCGATGTTGCAGTTCATTTGTTTCCAGAGAAAAATAGCTTGGACCTTTAATTGTTATGATTCACTGCTGAATTCCTTGGGCGTATTTTGGAGATATGTAATATATAAAGATGCACATTTAGTCACTTTCTCACTCTGTGCATGTGTAAATTCTAGTTATATGAATTGCTAATACGGAGGACAAAAGTAGCTGAGCAGCATTTAAAAGAATGCAGTTTCATGTATCAAGATTGTTTCTTTTTAACCTTCACACAGTGTCTCTTACACTATGCAACTTTTCTTTCCCTTCTCTTCCTACCTCTGCCACAGCATTGCAGTGTGCAGAGCTTTGGTGAGGCTCATAAAAAGGGAATTTCCAGTACCATACAATGCTGGCTTATAGTAAATCTAACCTTTGGGCTAGGTTAAAAAAAAAATAGATGATAATTCTTTTTATACTACTTTGAGATATTGGCATTTGTTGATGAGATGGCAGATTCTGACATGAGCTCAGGGCTCATGGATGTGTGCAGAGGGCTATACTTAATTTTTATTTTACAAAGCTGCTACTTCAGGCAGCCTCCCCATGCTATGGCCCTCCTTGCACTAGTGTTATATTTCCCATCCCCTGGCATTGCACAACTAATAGTGAAGCTGTTACCAGTGGTAGTAATGACAGGGACTTTCATAACAATGCTATTCCAAGCTGGTTTTGATGGCATAGCAGTTAAAATGTCTGGTTCTGCTATTAACTGCACAGAAAGCAATATGACAGTGGGATATTTATAGAAAAATACTGGTGCAGGCACAGCCTTACAGTTAATGCAAAGGGCACCTTTTAAAAAGTGGCCTTGTGCTTTCATTTCACTTCAACAGGGAAGTAATACTCTTTGGAGTTGTGGGATGCATTGTTTAACTAGACCTCTAATCATGTTATGGATGATGTGTCTCCAGGAGAATCAGGGGACAAGACCTTTAAGTGTTTTTATCACAGCTTAAGATCTCAGAAAATGTGAACTTAAATAAAAGTATGTTTGGGAGGTTGTTATTGCTCTGTATCCTTTTGAGGATACCTTCTACAGTGAATTTTTTTTTTTTTGAGAGAAAGTCTCTTACAGTTATGAAGCGTTTGACCATAAGAGAGGAACAAGTTGGCAGTACTTGTTTACCACTGTTCAGCTGAGCCTTCTTTATTAAATCACTGTTCAGCAATCTGTTTGTTCTGGTGTGAGAGCCAGTGCTTTTTTTAAGGTAAGAAACCTGGAGTCTCTAAGAAATGTATGATGTGCATAAGGCTTATGGGTAGTTTTCATACCCAAGTGCCAGTGACTGGTTAGATTCTTTCCTTTTTGCCCTCTAATCATGCTTCACGGGCCAAATGTATGGCTGCTAAGGCTTATACATTACAGTATGTAGGTGCAAGGGGGAAGTTACCTTGTGTTCCCTGACTAGGAAAATGGTGGAGATGGACTTTCCATTTGGGGAAAAGTACATAGAAAAAGTTTGGCTATATGCCTTCCCAGGAACTCAGAGCTTTCTGGTGCGTTAGAGGCATATGGAATCTGTGTAGGAGTAAGTCAGAGCATGTGTACTTGGTATGAGAAAGCCTGTGTTGTAATGAGTCTCTCAGCTTTAAATCACTGTTTGTGCCAATGTTTACACTGGCACTGGGCAGTAATCTTAATGTTTGCATTTGCGATTTTTAAGTAGAGGAGAAAAAAGAGAAACTGCCTCTGTTTATTCATGTTGGTATTCAAAAGTCCACTGTAGATGTTCAGGTCACTGCCCCATTGGGGTGTGTGACATAGGAACCAACACTGGAAGGCACTGTCTTAAGAGAGTGATTTTGTGCTTTTTGCTGCTGCTGACAGGAGGGCGGGAAAATTAAGCTACAGCTTCAAGGTATGGCTGGTCAAGGGCTGTCATACAAGAACGAGGTGAGAGTATTGGCTGTCTCTGCTTACAGCCCTTCTCACAGTCAAAAGGAAGTGGATTGTGGTTCATAGAAAGAGGAAGACTCCTTTAACCTTGGCTGCTTGCAGACAAGAGGTAGCAAAAGGTGTGTGTTGACTACATTTGTATTTCTGAATACAGCCTAGCTAGGCCTTTTCTCCTGCAAAGTTTTGTTTGCTACACAGCCTCATGAGCACCTGGTGTGGGTAGTTCTGTGCCATTTCAAATAAAGCAAAGAAACCATGAACAGAGTGACAGCATTGTACAGCTGATGGCATGGGCTAGTTAGGTACTGTGCACTGTGTCATGAAGCACCTCATCTATTCTGCACCTGAATAGACCAAATCTTGGTTCTCCCAATGTGCAAATGGACATTCCGACTCCTGACAGAGGTTCTTCCCTCCTGGCTTCATTCATGGGATTTTTTTTGATACTGGTGACAAAAGTCTTTACTTTCACTCAGCTCAGTTAGACAAGTAATCTCAAGTAAAATGATCCAGCCATACAAGACAGTGTTGCTTTCCAACCTTTGCTCAAGGTGGGTTTCCTGTTACTAATCTGTATATTAGTATTGGTGGAAATTTGCAGAGTGACACAGAAACATTCCTGAGATCTGAGTGATTAACGTTTTCCATTTGAATTGTTAACAAGTGTTTACATTCTTGTTTTACTCTCTGGAAAAAAAGACTTTAATGCATATACTCTCCTGGTTTTTAGTCTTCATCTCCTCCTGCCTCTGAGTGAGAAATACCATGCTGACACTCCAGAATTCCCTTGAGTCATCCCAGTTGCTCTCAGCAGAGAGAAGCTAGCATTTCTAACAAAAAGAAAGTGATTGGAATAGTTTTCCTTACCCATCTCAGTATTGCCAAAATTATTGGTGAAAAAGAGAAATCCTTTAATGGAAAGCACTATATAAAATAAATGTGTCTAAAAGGTTTTCTTTTTACATCCTTCTGATAGATGTTTTTGTATTTGTAATTATTACCAACAAGTGGCAAAGGGTATGAGGAACTACAAAAACTGAATGAAAGACTGGTTTTCACCAGAAATAACTTTGCTAGTAAGAAGCAAGAGGCAATAACTCTCTGCCAGCAGAGGCCCCAGCTTCTGTGCCCTGCTTGTGGCAGGATGCTGTGCCTGCCTGAAGCAGCACCAACTTCTACTCAGGTGATGGCAACCTCTGCCAGCCTGGAACAGACCTACAGTGTGTGCTGCTTCAGAGGGCTCAGTGTGGTGTTTTAGAGAGCTTCATTCTCTGGATGATGTTCCCCTGCTGAAATGCAAACAAATAACATATTCGTTATTCTGTTTTCATTTTCTGGTGCCTTTTCAGTGTTGTTTCCATAAAACTGGTGGTTATTGAACATGGTTGAAATAAAACGTTTTCATATTGTCAGCACAGCTCTGGAGGCAGGTTGGGGATTAGGTGATACCTTTGTTATCTTTTTCCCAGCCAACAAATTGTGTTGGAACACAGGGGGCATGCCAGTGGATAAAAACATAATCCCCTCCATACTTTGGTGCATTTTTATGTTGGTATTCTGGAGTTTTCTTGGTTGGTGGGCATAGTTTCTTTGTGTTTGTAGATTTGTGTGTCTCTGGATTTTTGGGATGGTTTTTGTTTTATAAGAGGATAAGGTTCTGTACATTTCTATTCCACTAAAATAATGAGAGTAATTCAGTATTTTTGTAAGAGACTTTTTGAACATCAGCTCACATTTTTAAATAAGATTTCTTTGAGCTCAAAATGTAATTGTTATCAAAGTGTGGGGTTTGTGTGGGGGTTTTTTTGTGTTTTATGGGGGTTTTGTTGGATTTTGCATGGGTGGTTTTTTTGTGTTTTATATTTGGTGTGTATTTGTTTGTCATTTTTTGTTGTTGGTTGGTTGGTTTTTTGGTTTTGTTTTGAATGAAATGCCACTGTTGAGGTGCCTTATCACATATACAACACATGGGCCAGATTCATGTGTAAGATGCATACTTCAGCTTCTGTTGAATTCAGTATGGAGTGTACATACATCAGAGTCAAATCTAGACCCTATTTGTTTCTCAGAGGTGGTGCTGGAGTGTTAAAAAGGCAGGTGCCTTTGAGGGGGCAACTGGGCAGCTAGAGATTTTGTTGAGCAGTTAACACTACCTCTTTCATTTTTGCCGTGCTGTAGCAGGATTTTTATATGCATTTTAACAGTTATTTAAGAGTCCCCGTATGCTTAGAAAGGAATCTGAATATATGTGCCTTTTTTAAAGCTGCATCATAACTAGGTAATTCCATCAATACAGTAGAATGACTGGGAGCTGCAGTTGGAACAATATGTAAAAATACAGCTTGTAAAAGATTTCCTTTATTAACTGTCATCATCCACAGAATATATGTTCAAATAAACGTTGTGTAATAACTAAATTTGAGATTAATAGGCCCCTTAAGAAACAGCGAAGTCATTCAGGATAGTCAGTGAAAAATAGCCTGTAAGACTGTAACATGCACATATTGTCCTGCTTACATGCTCTCTCTGGTGTCATTCCCATTTATCAATGTCGGCAGGCTCTGTTCTCATTAAAACACTCTTGCACAAAAGCAACTTAATTTTCTTAAGAGAAGAGGACACCTGATTCAATTTAGTGCTCAAACCCAGGAACTTGAATATATATATGTATTTTTTCCTGTCTGAACTCAGATGAATAGTTATGAACAGCAACACAGATTAAACCTTATTAGGTATATTTATATTCTGTTTGCAGTAACAGTGCTGTGGCAAATAGCTTTCTACAGAGCTGTAACATCTTGTTATTGGAAACAGCAGTTAAGACATGAGCTGTGGTAACACTCACATGAGATTTTATTTTTAAATAGGATATTGAAGGAGTTTTTTAAAGGGACTGCCAACTCATTCAAGCTACTTCTGATGTCCTGCCTTCTTCCACTTTCTCGAACTACACTGATCTCTTTGGATAGATAAAATTTCCTTTTCTGTCCTGTTTGGTCAAATAATTTCCATCACTTTCTTCAGTATCTCTCTTTTATTGTCTTTTTCTTTCTTCTCCCTGTCACATAGGAGACATAGTTTTTATTCTGCAGTAATAGCATGGACGCTTTAAGATGTTGCACTACCACATTGTGTTCTCTGTCCTCTACTGCATAATCCTGCACTAGAACTGCTAGAGCCCTTGTCTCTCCGCAGTTCTTTTCTACTCTTCTGGCTTTTCCTTTCTTCATTGTGCCATGTGTGTTAAACAGGATGATTGTGCCTGATGCTTGAGCTGTATATCCCACTAGTGTGTGGTATATCCCACTAGTGCTGAGGTTTTAACTGCAGGGAATTGCAGACAGACACAGAGCAGCTCTGTCTGATGCCCAGGCTGCTTCCTTCCATGATGTTCTGAGGCTGTTTAGTTTCATTACTCCTCATCTCTGGCCTTGACCCTGGAATGTCCTTTCCACAGAACAGGGATGACTTGGGCCCAAAGAGTCCATGGTGTCCCTGTGCTCTCCCAGCTGTGGGGTGCCTGGGGGTAAGCACAGGCTTAAGTACAGCTAGGAAGGTTGTGTCCCTAAAGGCTGCCAAATGACACTTGGGAATCAAATGTGTCAGTGTTAAAACTATATCTATCTATATATTTATACGTCTGTAGATCTCTCTATATATACCTCTCTCTCTATCTATATGGATATACGTGTGTGTGTGTGTGTGAAAAAGACCTACTTTTTTCTATGGTACATGTACAAAGCTATGAGGCACTAACAGTTGTTTCTCTGTACTCTGCAGTAATGTTCCAGTTGAGTTGTGAATAACTATTTCTTTCAAATCCTGCTGATAATGATAAAATGTTGGTGTTTGACCCAGCTGTTCCAAATGTTGCTGGTGTATCATCTCCTTTTCCTTAAGGCAGTCTGGCTACATTATTATCAAAAGACACCTAGTCTAAGAAATTCCAAGATAGTTTAGTTTGGTACTAAAAAAAAGGCAATGAAACGAAGTTCAGAATGTATTCTATATTTAATACTCTGGAAACCCAAACATGCTTGTTTGATTTGCTGCCCAGTCACATGTACTTGACTGCTGCATTTGAGTCCCCACCTGGGGGAAGTGCGCAGCCCCTTGGTCATGGCTTTGCCTTTTTGTCTGTCCTTTACTAGCCTTTGTTACTAGGAGGACTGTCCTGGATCTTGTTGCTGCCACTGTTGGAAGTCTGGAGCAATGTTTTCCATACATATATTCCAGGATAAGGTGATGAGAGGCAAAGGGTTGAAGCTTTGTGCTAGACTTGGGTATGAGAAGAGGAAAGTTTCTGCCAAGTGCTGCCAGATAGGTGTCCTTCAGAGGTGGCTTGGTCACTTCTCACTTGGAATTCTCCCTGGAGGTGTAGACCCATGACAACATTCCCTCAAGCCCAGTGCCATGCAGAGTTGACTGAAATTGTACCTGCCTAATAATAAGTAAATTCACTGTTTAGTGGAGCCAATGTGTACTGTTCATAATTCAAGTGATGTTATACATGTTCTTCTGTACTTGCCTTGTCAAGAGTCCCAGCAGTGACTTTCAGTCATGTCTCTGAATTGATACAAACTTGGAAAACTTGTCTAGTTGTTAGTACTGGTGCTTTGGAATGTGGTCTGATCTTATATTTCAATACGTAGCTATACATTTACCTTTTGAAAGGATTTTACTATGGATTTTATAGAGAACTCTCACCTCACACTAATGGTAAGTGCAATGGACTGTTTGCAAACACATGCAAATCTGACCTTAAAAGTATTATAAAGACATTTAAGTGTTTTCATGTTTTATTTTTCATTTAAGCTGACTGCAGATAGTCTGATATCTGTTGAAGCACAAAAAGAGCAAACACTAAAAAAAGTGATACAATAATGGTGACTAATAAATGTTTCAAATAGGAAATGAAGAGCATGGCTGTATCATGTGTCAGCACTAATGTTTATTTGTATCATCCCTCTAAGGATTTCAGAGTGCTTTTTAAAGAGTGAATTAATTTTGACAATGCCCTGTGAGGTATGTATCCCTTTGACAGAAGGAAGGTGGAAGCACGAAAGTGTTTAAATTCTACAGGGTCATGCTACTAGGTGTGTTTAATTACAAATTGGAGCAGTTGATTCAGTTTACTACCAGTTTGTTTAAACTGAACCAGAATCACAAATATAAGCCCCAGGTTTGTGAGTATGAGAAGAAATTGCTTCTAAGTTTATTTTGCAGGGGAAATCTTTACAAACTGCAGATGGAGTATTTGACATACGTAAGTCCTCCCTCACTGAGGCAAATAATCTGAATGACTATAGCTCTATTTGCAGTCTTGCTAATTTTTTTCTCTTATTTTGCCTGTAATGAGTATTTAATAATCTGCTATGGATAATTTCTGACACTTTAGAGAAAGGGAATTAAAAATTGCAAGCTAGTGTACCCCTGAATCGGTCGTGAATTATGACTTTTGCTAAATATCTGAAGCATAAAATTTGTCTAAGATTGTTGTATGCCTGAGAATATTTTAAAAATCCAGAAATCTCCCAGATGGACCAGGAAGGAAGAAAAGAAGTTTGGTGGTGGCCAAAATATCACCACCTAGTATGTCTCCTTAACACCTCTCCAGGTACAGAATTTCTCCTGAAAATGGAATTGCAGCCTGTTTTAAGTTGGAAAAAAAAAAGTCCTATCTCTAGATGACTCTCAAATCAGGATTGGTAGTCATGCTCTAGGTTTGTGTGGATGGGTATAATGTGTCTTTGCCTTGCCACATGAAAGTATCAGTTGCACAGCTTTGAATACAAGTAGAAAATCCTGATTTAATTCACACTTGTTGAAGAATTGTTTATGCTACTTACACTTCTTTTCAGCTATGATCTTTGGCAAGAGAAGCTGTTTGGACTTGTGCCTCTTTTTTTTTTATGTTCAAAAAAGAAATGCTGATGAGAAAGAGGTGTTAAAATATGTTACTGTAGTTTACAACTGTCAACTATAATGTTTTATTTAGCTGTATCTATTCAGATGCTCCCTCCACAACATGGAGTGCCATATGCCATTGTCCCTGTTAGTAAGCAAGTCAGCAAAGGTTTCCCAGTCTGCATTTGTTTTTGTATTTGGGCCACTGAGGAGCTCTGGTCCAGTGCCATCTTTTATTGATAGGGCCAGCAGAGGAGGAATCTAATGAAATTATCAAAGCTTTGAATTAATTATGAACTTGCATAAGAAAGC
The DNA here is from genome assembly GCA_013398175.1 of Climacteris rufus. Lineage (NCBI taxonomy): Eukaryota > Metazoa > Chordata > Aves > Passeriformes > Climacteridae > Climacteris > Climacteris rufus. The sequence continues at coordinate 2,478,268 of VZRZ01005482.1, forward strand.
TAAGCTCTCTAGAGCCAAGGATCTCATTACCCATTCATTTTCATTGCATCCTCTTATGGAGCAGAAGGCAGGTTCAGCTACTGCTCCTACCCTGATTTTGGACTTTATTCAAACTTGCTAAACTCAGTAGCATCCTCTTGTTATTAATCTGTGGCTGGAAGTGTCCAGGGTGATTAATTTGACTCTTAAATCAGCAAGTAAATGGTAGATTTCCCTCCTCCCTTTCCTCTTACCTTTGCTGTGTGGCTTTTCATCATCAGACTGGCTGCCATACAAGTGTTTCTGTTCTTTCTTGGTAATTGGGGAAAGCTATGCAAGACTCCAGTTTTAACTTCCTGGAATTTAATGAGTTCGTATTAAGAAATATTACTGCTACCTTATATTTCCTGGATATTTAGGTAAGCACAAACACTTCTAAAGTCATTCTCAAAATTGTTTATTTTCTTGTTTTAAAAGACTAGGGAGTGAAAAGTAATGACACTTTGTCCTCAGATGGGGTCATTGTGGGGATTCTTTTGGTTGGGTTTTTTTGTTAGTCCTATTTTAATTTTGGCAAACTACAGAAAATTCTCTATCTTCAATACTTTATTACGATGAACTATTAGATTGGTTTACTTGCCTGATTAATATTCCAGTAAAATTTTAAAAAGTGTATGAAAATGCAGCATTTTAGTTAAATAAGATTGTTTATTTTAATTAGTAGATCAGTATATAAAAGTGTTCCTGGCAAATTAGAGCAAAAGCAGTGAGACCAAGCTTCTGTGTAATATTCTTAGCTCTTGTGGATATTCCTCTTCAGTCTATCGGCAAGGATTTTCCTTCTCCTCCTGCTTTTGTCCCTTTCAGCACATTATTTATGAATGCATAAAGTAGAATCCATCAGTCTTCATAAGTTACAGGCGACTGGCAATTTTTTAAGCAGTGGCTAACTGCCTAATGGTCTCTGTATGTGCGGATTTGGAGAGTCTAATAGCTTGGTGGGTGGAGGAAGAACAGTTTATTCTTGCACTGTAGTTATTTTACCATTGGTGATATTTATCTTTTTTTTCCTCTTCAGGCAGCTGCTATATTTAATTCTGCTTTTGGAAGTTTTTTGGTAAGTAACACAGCATTTATAGCAAGTGCTTTAATAGTCTCATTTTTAACAGTATCAAGGGTGTGTTTGTATTTTTTCACATTATTGTTGGTGGAATTCTGCCATTCAGATGGAAAAAATTTGAAGCATCTTTCAGTTTATGCCACCATGCCATTAAATACAGATATTACAATTTCTTTTTTTTTGTTAAACTCTTGAGAAAAGTGGTGAATAAATTGTCTCTGCTCGTGGTAAATTAATAATGTGTAAGCACATCTTAATTTTCTGCTTAATGGGTTAACAGAATCTATTATTATGCAGATGTTTCAGACATGGGCATCAATATATTGATTTTTCTAATAAGGCCCATCAAATACTCATTATTTTCTATCAAGAGGCCATGGATTTTGGAAAGAAAACATGACCCAGCTGATCAGAAAGTAGATGCTAATTTACTCAGTGACTTGTCATTTGTTTAGCATATTTTACTGTCAGTGGAGCCACTCGATGTCTCTGAGGAACACACTAAAATAGCTAGATATGGGAAAGCAATCAATCCAGCTGAAAATGTAACTGTTTCTTTAAAAAGCAAAAGCAGTATTTGTGATCCTGATAGTCTACAAACATTTGGAAAGGATACTGTATAGAACACTAAATATATTTATGAAGAAAGGAAGAATAGATTGCTTTTACTGATGTGTTGTTTAGAGAGATACTAATGAATATTAAATAAAAAATTATTTAATATGTTGGCAAGCTACTGTGACTGATGGTTTTATTTATTTAGGCAGCTAATAATTGAATTTGCTCTTATTTGCTAAAATTTATGCATGTTTAGAAGTATGTGTTTGTGATTCCAATCTTGTGTCCCCAGAAGGAGGACTATGATGTATAAAATGAATGAATGACAAAAGAATTCAAATTAGGAAATTAAAATCAAAACTGCGAGTACAACATAACTCACTTTTTATTCATAGTTTGTTTTTTGGGTTTTTTAAATGAAAAGCTGGCATTTAGGAGTTGAAGTGTATAAAGCTGTATTGCCAAGAGATGAAGTCACATGGCATTTTGAAGTTATGCATTGTGCTGCTGCTTTTTCAGGGGCTAGATTAGACATAGGAGGGTGGGTCTAAGTTTTTTGGGCTGTAGATGACCGTTCACTTATTTAAAATATCAGTTCCCAAGCACTTGTCCTTTTTGTCACCTTTCAAGTCCTCCTTCCATGGGAAGAAGGCACTTTCTGCCTCCAACTGTGGAATCCCAGTGTTGGAGCAACTCTTGAATCTCCGTGTGTTGCGTGATGTTTTCTCTTCTTGCTTGGCATGAGCTCCTGCTTCCTTTGCTGTCTCCAGCTTTCAGTTCAGGAGGTTTCTGTGAATACCCAAAGGCTCAGTTCAGCTGACATTCAGAGATGTCTTTTGGTTTCAAATAAAAATTTAGACTACAATGCTGGCTCCTAATAAAGCAACAGAAAAAAGATATTTTCAATTTCTAGTACCTGTTTGTAGCTCTTTGAGGGAAGCTGAGCTAGTTCATGTATTTGTGTAATACTCCTAATTTTGGTTTTGATCTTAGTTCATGATCATTGGCAAGTTCTGCTTACATGTAATTACCTCATTTCACTTTTCATTCCCTTCAGATCTTTTTGGAAATCTTGGAGCAGCATTACAGTAAACATTATTCTTTAAAAAATTCCCAGGAAATACATTTCAAAAATAATAAAGGTCAGCTAAAATGAAACCATAGTACCAGCTGATTTTTTTCTAATTACTGTTTTTTTTAGAATAAAATAGTAAAGACACTGGCCACTATTAAGTTACATATATATACACACATTTAAACACTTGTGGTAATTCTGCTTTGAAATCATGATTATGCGGGGGATGTGTGTGTATATGTATAACAAATCACAAAGAAAACAAATCACAAATATGTTTACTGATAGCTTTGCTCTTAGAAACCTTTCCAGTTATGGAGTTGATAGCATACACCTTATGACTGAAAATGCAATGGGGTGATAGTAGGCCAGGGACTGTAGTAAGTAGGCAGAGTTTTTTATCAGTTTCACAGTGGTGTAGGTCTACATGACTTTTAACTGAGTGGCTCCAGATGTGGAACAATAGCATGTGGTCACTTGCAAAGTAAGTTTGCTGTTGAGAAACTGGCAAAGCATTAAATACATATGTGTATGTATATATACGTGTTTGAAGCCAAAACTGTTCTGTAAAATGTAAAAATAATTGGCCTGTTTCTGCAAAGGCAATAAAAGATCCTGGTGATGATGTTTTTGGAAATCCATCCGTTTGTATCAGTGCTTAACTTATGAGTTGGCTGTAGGTGGAGAACCTATGTCCTGTATCATCAATTCATGATGAATCTAAATCACATTTGCATTTTTCTTACTGGTGCCTAATGATGAGCTGTGTGTGCATAGGTTTAGGTGTAGTTAATACCTTTGTGACCAAAACCTTATGCTCACATATATCCTGGACATAACTTGGAAGGCTCTGACCTTGGCAAGGCTGAAATTTTTCTGATGTTCCTTGTCTTATCATGTGTATCACATGGGCAGGTTGTGGCACTTGTGTGTAGCCCTGACAAAGCCAGGACAGTATCTTGTCTGTGTTCAGACTATGCCCTGTGGGCCAGTGCCTGTGTGTGATAGTGTGAAACAGGCTGATTTAAAAGGGTTGAAAGATGAGCTGTGCTCTTTACTGTCGCCTCCCCCACTCCCCCTTTTTTTCCTTAAGATGAGGAAATGATCCTTAAGAAGTTAAATTAAGATAAGTTGTGGAACAGGAAAATACTCAGCATAACGTTGGAATGATACTGAGATGAGTTTATTCAGACGAATCAGAATATCTTGTGATACATAAGATGTAGAAAAGCCAAATATGTCTTGATGAGCAGAAATACACTTAGATTAAGGATCTGGAGGTATTATCACTGGTGAAGAGATTCACAAAAACTATGAACCAACCACAAAGTAATTGCTTTTCAGCTCTACCAAAGCCTGTATTCCTATAAAAATGCAGCCAAAACAATGCATGGAATGATACTGTACATATTTACATTGTTTTATTGACTTAGTTTAATAACGTCCCAGGTCTAATTAAAACACAGTGTTTGAAAAAACTAATTGTTACAGAAAAGTGTTTTTATATAGCTAGATTAGTAATAACTAATGATAGATGAATTCAATTTACATAAATTTCAGCCAAGAGAATATTTAGGCTCATACCACAGAGGATTGCTTTGAGTTGGGTAGTTAATATCATTATCTCCTCCCCTCGTTTAAGCAGTTTGGTTTACAATAATTGTGGAACATAAGAAGTGATTTCAGTATTTCCTCTTAATGGGGTTTTAATATAATCTGATAGAATTTTGCTAACACAGGGTGGTTGGTTATTGTAAGGTTGCAAATGTGTGCTAAGGTCTGCTGAGATAGAAAGCAGTGAGGTAGCTGCTTCCACTTGTAGGAGAGGGTACTTTTGCACCTAAAGGCTAAGCAAGTTGCCTGGGATGTTCAGTATAGCTCCGCTGACATTCTTACCATTGTATGCATTACCATGCTCCCTAAACATTTCTATTCTTCTTCTTTCAGAAGACAAATACTTGTTCATGTCCAAATCACAGGGCAATAGGCTGGAGACTGGAAAAGGTGCTGTGTTGGTGGTTGTTCCATGGTGTTTGCCTGAGTGGTTCAGCTCCTTTGTCCACCAAGGCATAACCTGTCACTGAGGCTGTTCTTGCACTGAAGTGGACACACCTGCTTGGCTGAGAGCTACCTTCAGTTTGCAGTGACAATATAATGCCATGTGCATGGAAAAGTAGAGGGCCTAAAGTCCACAGCACTATGTTTTCAAAAAACACTGCACTACTAGACTAGACCAGTCTTGTCTAATCTCTTTCTACCTCTCATTAATCTCCTTTCTGCTTGAGATAGTGGGTTTGGAAACCCATGAGAATATCCAACCTGCCTTGGGGTTATGAACAGTAAGTGTGAAAGGAACAGCCATCAGCTTCAACCTTAAACAAAGAACTGTAACCAAGATCTGAAGGTCTGTGGTGACAGGAAATCAAGAGGAAAAGAGAGGATTCAGGGTATTCTACTCTGGTGACCATTGCACCCCTGAGAAAACAGCAAAGTGTTGGTTAACACTTCTTCCAAGGCTGTCTTGGGTTAGCTTTGCTTTCTCTGTTGAAACAAAATAGATGAAATAAGGCACATTTCAGGTGCCCATTGTTGCATTAATCTCCTTTGTCCAAACTAAGTATGTGTGGTTTTGTTCTTTGATCTGACCGTCTCTCAGAGGGGACAGAGCTGGTTTATACTGTTCAAAAAGCTCTAATAATGTTTGGAACAGCCACGTGGCTCACCACATCAAGGCCAGTGTTTTTGTTTACCTTGTCTCCCAAATGCAAGCTAAAGGTAGCAGAAAATAAAGTTAGCTTCTCACATATACACAAAGCTTAGCTGGTTAATGAAAATGTATGGAATTCTTATCTAGTCTGCTTTAGCAGGCATAATGATTTACACAGCCTGACAGCACTAGTGCAGCAAGTAAATGCATTAGTCATAGTGTCCATTTTTCTTGCAAATTTGTGACACAGATTTAATTATGGGAATGACCAGCAACTTACAAATCTAATTTTGGTAGGCTGAGCCAACTTTTTTATTTTAATAACAATGGATTTTTTAGCAATGATTTCATTACTATTTAAGGAAATCCAACCGTATGGAAATAACCAATTGGCTGAATTTATTTACTTTATTTTACCTTAATGGATGTTGAATGGTTTAGGTTTATTTGGTTTTGTTTTTATTATCATTTTTTAATCTTAGTTATTTCTAGGATAAATATCCTTATCTGCCTGAAGTATTTCTAGTACAAACACTGTAAATATTTTTCTAAAATCAGACAAATGTTTGTGTACTCCTTTGTTCCCTCTTAATTGTGTCTTTGCGGTATGAAAAGGGGCAGAGCAGTCACCTGGGATTCCCTTTTCACTGTGCTAGCTGTTTACAAGAAAATCTTGCCAGGAAGTCTGTTCACAACAGGTGCTGAATTCTAGATTCAGTCTTGTTTAATTTCCAAGTAGATCTGCTTTATGGTGTGCCACTGCCCTCTTGGAAGTGGTCTCCTCTTCCTGTGTGAAGCAGTGCAGTGGTGCTGCTGGTCTGTGCTCCAAATTTGATTGGGGTAGTTCTCCAAGTCCTGGGCAAGTTCTCCCTGTTAATCAGCCACTTGGGAAGCCACCTCATCCTTGAAGGATTGCTTTTTGCATGAGTGGAAGGGAATGGCAGATCTCGGCAGCAGCAAGTGTTTGGGCCAGATGTATGAACCTGACAGGAAGAGTTTATATTCCATGGAATGTAAATAATCTTGGGAGCCACTTATGTTGCCTTACTGTAACTTTTTCTTATTTTGTGGCTGGTGCTTGGATCTCTTGTCATTATTTAACATCCTCATTTTGATTGCTGCTGGCTTGATCTGAAATCTCAACCTAAGTTTGGGCATCTTTGGCCATTTCCAGGTTTGCCAAGCAACTTTTCAAAATGTGTAGGCCTTCATTCTTACTGTACTTGAGCTTCCAGTGCAGAGCATGCTCAATTTAATACCTGAGTTTCAGTTAGTTTGTACTATTTGTTTTACAAGCAAGGCAGAATAACAAAGCTCACTGTGAAAGGCATGTGCACCCATCCCAGTATTCATTCACTGATCTCTGTCTCACCCAAAGCTAAACTGACAGAGTGGGTGTCAGATAGAATGAGATGCAGAATTTTTTACAAAATAAAAAAAAAAATCTGCTTGTCTATGACTACTGCTGAGCTCCTTTGAAATAAAAAAAGGAGTAAGTGTCAAGGTGCAATACTCAAAAAGAAATCAATGAAATCTTGCTCCCAAGTGATTGAGAGAAATCCAGTAGAGGGTTAAGTGGAAAGCTGAGTGCTGTTACACCTACTGTGTGGTCTCTCTGATGACAGAGTTGATCTGAAAAGACCAATTAAATCCGTAGGGCTTTGCACAGACAGAGAACCAGTTAACAAGTAACAACTCTGCTGTTGGTTGCCTTTGAAATTTTAGGGAGAAGGAGGGTAGGTAACAGTAACCAAGAGGAAAGAAAATGTGCTGTCAAGGTCCCCAAAAAGTGTCCTCTAGAAGCCCGGTGATTAGCCCCTGTATTTTTTTTTTTCAGTGGCCAAGAGGAAAATGCATTGAAGTCTACATAATAACAAAAAATGAAACCATTAGCTGTCAAATGTGTATAAATTGTGTGGGCTGTAGCTGGTCTCTGGGCTTTCTTAGTTTTCCCATTAGCTTTTGCTACTGATCATTTAATTCATCTTGCTTGGTCTTATGGGACTCAAGCAGTCAGTTCTGCCAAAAAAAGTTTGTTTAAAGATAGCAATAAGTAGGCCATTAAATACATCTCTTTGTATTATCTTTGCAGCCCAAAATAATTAACTACTAACTTTCTAAAGATAAATATGTTTGGGTATTCTGCTTTTTCCACTTCCTCATATGATAGCAAGCAGTAGGTAGGATTTTTTTCTTGCACCCACTTGTTTTTTTGGTGAGCAACCCCATTTAGTGTCCTTGCTTGGCGTGATATTTGGTGATGGCTTTTGAGACAGAATATTGAATCCTGCCTCCATCACTACTGCTTCCATGGGTTAGCAGGCTCTTGGGGAAAAAGAGAGCTGAGGATGTGTGTGCCAGTAACATTTCTTGAGTTAGTAAAACAAGCAGCAAAAGTGGAAGTTGCTGGAGAAAATTCAGAGGCAGAATTCAGGGTGTTTGTTGTACTTTGGAAGGATAGTGCGAGAGTTGAAGCAACATTATTCTTCCAGGCCAGTTGTCACTTATGAATCGCAAAGTGAAGTTTTGGGAGCCAAGACTGGGCAATTTTGTGATTTGGCATCTTTTTTTGATCACATAGTGTGGGGAAATTGGAAGTGAAAGTGCCTGTGTGACTGGTGCAGTCATCTCTCTGTTGATGGAGATTGAATACTGGAAATTTGTAAAAAACTTGATTCCATTTTAAGAGAAAGTTCATGAATTACAGAATCCAAAGAATGTGTATCTTTGGTAACTACCATTTGGAGAACATTTAGAGGAGAAAATATGTGTTTAATATTATATAATCAGGTGATTTGTTGGATTAGTATGTAAATCAAATCTGTGCTGATACACAGTTTTAGCATAGAATCAGTTTGTCTAAAATTAGTGATGTGATAATTAGGAAGATTCTTCATTGTTCTCTCTAGTGTGATAATATGGCATTTTTGTCAAAAGTACATACTTGCTTTGGACTGTTTTTTTTCTGGATTTTTTTTCTGGTTATTGGTCAGGGTTTAAAAAAAAACCCTAACCCACAAATAAAAACAATTGTCCCAGGGTGGAACTTGTGTGCAGATCATAATGTTGAAATGTCCTGGTTCTAGTTTGTGATGGTTTTTTTGTCTTCTGTTTTAGAATGGTTTTCTGTCTTTTTCACTCCAAAATAAAGAAAGTGAAATTAACAGAAAGAAATATCACTTGTTCTGTTATAAAGTAAGATCAAGGCATTAAGTTCTAATTCTAGTTAAGTCACTTAATGTCTTATTGTGGAACAGTGTCATATCACTTGAAATTAGTTTTAAAAAATATTTGCATTGAAAAGCTGCTTTATTTGTTTCTGACAAATACTCGGAGAAGTTTTTGTGTGCTTTGTCTAAAAAGGTGAAAATGTATGCTACAAAACTTGGAACAATTTAATTGCAAAGTAAGAGATTTAAAATTCTAGCAAGAATTTAATTGTGTCTGCGGGAACCAAATGTTTGAATTTATTGGTTCTTTATGTTGGGTAAATTGGTGCATGAAGGAGAAATCGAGAATGGAGGCACTGTGAAAGACAATTTGGTTTTTATTTTGCCCTCTCTGTAGTATCTTTTAATACTAGTAGAAGCATTCCTCTGCATTCCTCTAGGGCTGTGGTTGTACACAAACATGTAATCATTTGGCCTGATTTAAGGGTAAATGTTCCCTGCAGACAGATTTGGAAATGCACAAAATATGTAATTTTCTCCCTCACTTTTAAAAAATTCATCAAAAGGAAATGAAAATGTTTTTAGAATCTGCTGTTAATGTTCTCCTCCAAAGTTTTAGCATCTGGTTGAAATGGAGCAATGTTCTTTCCTCTGTGCTGCAGCTTTTAGTCACCTGCATAAGAAAAGTGTGAGTGGAGTGAGAGGGAATGGAGAGAAATCATCCCTTCCTTGGGAAGAGGGATATTTGAGCCCTTGTCCTGTGCTTGATTGGCACTTTGAACTAGTGCTGCTGCAAGGAGGAATTGTTTCACCCAGCATCTGTGTGTGTGTGCTGTAAAATACAAGCTGGTGTGCTAAGAAGTCACCTGCACTAATCCATCAGGAAGCATGAAGCTCTTTTTCCTTCTGTGTCCACCAAATGTGGATTCAGTAACTGGCAAGAAAGGAGTTCTAGCATGTAGCTCTTACAAACAGCAATACCAGCACTGTATTGTTTTATACAAACCTTTTGCCTTAAGTTGCCTCTTTGTGAGAGGAAAAATATCCTAAACACGGTAATTTATTAAGCTTCCTGATGTTTTTGGCCCAGAACAGGTTAAATCTATGCCTGGATTTTTTTCCTGTGGTTCTTCTCTATCTGACCTAACAGTGCCTGTTCAAAACTCGGCAGTCCTCAGTCTCTAGGGGTGAAAACAAGAGGGATGTCATTATTACTATAAGGTGAGGGGCTGGAAATCATTCCCCTTGCTGTCAGGGTGACAAATACTGTCTTAGTGGAAGTGCCAGAGGTTAGGTCAAAAGCTCTTGAAAAGTCTTTAGCTCAACTAGCAAGTAAGGCATGGTTATAAAACTGGAACTTCCTTTGGAAATTTGTGTTTATTATTTATTGTTGGCCTTTTAAAAGGCAGTTTGGGAAACCATCATGACCCTTCAGTGTGAGACAGGAGTAGTTCATGAATTCTTTTTTTTTTTTTTTTTAATAGCTACACTTGCATTGTTCTGGAGAGGCTCCCTTCTTAGTATTTTGCCTTACCTTCTTTCCAGGTATCAAAACAGCCCTCAGCTTTACTTTTTAATGGCATGTATTTGAAAAGACCAGTTACTGTGAAGGAGGGAGGGAACTGTTTTAATTTATAATCTGTCATTACCTGCCTTCTTTTAACACTGTTTTGTCAGTGGCATAGATTTTTCATTTTAACTTCATGTAAAAACAAAAAATAAACAAAGATGCCCAACAAAAAAAAAAGCACTCCAAAACACCACCCTAGCAAAACCCAAACCATCTTGGAGGTAATTCCTTGAGGTTCATGCTTACTTGTACAGTTTATCACCTTTCTGGCATGATACGTGAGTAAATGCACCTCCCAGCATCTGATTTCCTCCACCTTCATTCCATTTCTCCACCCACCTACTCCTGATTGCTTTCCTGTAATAATAAGCAAATATTTTATTTGTTGTTTCTATTTTCTAAAACAGATTATATCACAAAATTCCTTTAGTAAATTATTTTATGAAGGCACCTTCTTGGTCAACTTCAGCATAGTGGCTTGTTGCAAGGATGGTTATGTGATGTATTTTCTCTGATAGCTGGTGGAAGATAACCTGACTCTGTCTCTGACAAACTCGGTATGCTGTACACAGTGAGGTCACACCCTGGAAAGAGACTGTATGTGAGCTCTGACAGAGTGAAATGTTTGAGAACTTTGTTCTTTTTTACTTCCCAATAACAAGAATTATTTCTACTTGTATTTAAATTAGGTGACCATGTCAAATAGAAAATTTTGTAGGTTAATATGTGAGTATGGGTGGTTCATATTATTTTCTGTTTTTTCAACCAATGTACTGAAAGCTCGACATGGGACACTTCCATTGAATATCTTTATTCTTCTAGTGTTGAACTTGACTGTGAATGACTGGGAACAGCTTTTGCCTGACATAAACCCACTGGATGAAAGCTGCATGTGTTCTCACCCCCTTTGCATAGTCTTTCCACATCACCTTGTGCTGTGCTATGATACAGGTGCTGGCATTGATGTCCACCTGAGAGGAAAAGTCATTCTGGCTTCTTCCTGCTGGTGCATTTGAGGCAAGTGCTAATAGCCTGAAAACACACACCTTGTTGGGCTTCGTTGCTTAATTGTGGTCTAGTTTCTTAAGCACATTTTTATTATTGTATGGGAAGCAAATGTTAACTATTTGAAGGAGAACTGTATCACATAGGATTAGATTACATGAATAATGGGAAAGCCAGGGTTTTTAAAAAACTCAAACCTTTTAATAAAATGGAATGTCAAATATATGAGCATGTCTTTCAAGCAATGATCAAAAAAGTGTGAAAAATTTCATATCCTTTTAAAAGTCAAATAATTATCCACCATCATAAAATTTTTTTGTTAGATGGACAGTACAAAGATGAAAGAAAATTTTATAGATAACATTGCACTTCACAGCCGACTGAAGCAGGTGTTAGAAATGCAGATTAAGTGTACTGACTAAAGACTATATAAATTTGAAGTGAAAATGCCACTGGTCTACTCGCAGTGCCCTGCACATGTGAAGTTTCAGATAGTTAAATTATTAATATTATTGTGTGAGATAGTGGAGCAGTTAGGGAGAAGGTCCTTGTGCATTTATGATTTCTTTTTTTCCCCTGTAATCTTTTTAACAGTATGTGATGAGCAGCTGACAGAATTTGCTTCCTTATGTGAGTTTTGCTGTGGAAAGAGAATACATAATGCAGGTAGATAAATCCACAGTGTAAGTTCATTTGCCAGTTAAGTGTTTTACAGGAACATGCAGTGCGAATACACAGTTGTGGGTAAATACAATTTCTATAAAGGAAGGAGACTGAGTGTTGGTAGTGGTGTTGTACAAATCTGCAGACACTGGGAAAATCTGGTCTGAATCTGGTCCTGCAGCACAAAATGACATAAGGCTACTTTAGATCAGTCTTTTTTGGACTTCATGGGCTTTGTGTGGCCATTATGCTCCATGATGTACAGGTGCCTTACTGGTGTGGGAGGTGTGAAGCATGGGAAGAAGGCATTGGGAGAGGAGTGAGGGTGTTTTCTTCCAACAGCTCAGTAACCTGCTAATAAACTGTACTAGACTGTGAATTTAATTTTGTCATGACTTATCGGGTGCCTGGAGCTAGTAATCAATCTGTAGGAGGTCTAATTCTCAGACAAATTAGAAGTGGAAGTGGATTGGAAGGCAGAGTATCTGGAAGTGAGGAGCAGTACTGAGGCCCTTGCTCAGCATGAGAGACAGTCAGTGTTGTTCTCACTCTGGACTGCTGTTAGAAGAGTGTGGTAGGATCCCACAACAGCCCAACAGCTGGCTAGCACAGGGGACAGTGACAGGGACATGGTGCTGCTTCCTTCACCCAGAACAGGTGAAGGGAAGGACAGCTTTTGCAGGATCTTTTTCTCAAGTGGTCCCTGAATCTGCTAGTTCTAAAAGTATGCTGTTATGCAAGAACCGGGGTTTTTTTGTGTTTTGGTTGGTTTGTTGGTTTTTTTTCCCCAAATAGACAATACTGTTTTGTCCATCAGCTCATGGGGCATGGTATTTGTATTGGCAGCAGTTCTGCTCTGGCTGGAGGAACTAGTCCATGGTCTGTAAATATTCTGTGTATGGTTGTGAAAACTTGGTTGTAGTAAGTGGAACAGATACTCAAGTGTCTGTCCAGGGCATCCTGGAAAATACCATGCAGCTGGCAAACCAGTCGTCTGAAATTTGAAAAGGCTACAAATGGTTGTAAGTGTTCTACATGAATCTACTTTACTTTTTTTTCCCATAAGTACAAATAAATCCCAGATGTTGCACTGTTTTCCATAGGTACCTAGATGTAGCTCAGTGTCTCCCTTATTCTGCTAATTGGTGCTTAGAGACACACATTTTAGCTCCTTTGGTGGTCATTGCATCTTTTCCTGTGCTACACCCACCCTCCAGTGGGTACAAAATCATATGAGGTTGTAGAAGTCCTCAGAAAGGCCACTTGGTTCATTTGTAATACAGATAATGCACTACAATGAAGCAGTGAGCAAAATAACAGTGTCAATTTTACTGCACCCTTAACTTGTGTAAAGCATTTCAGTATGGTTTTTGGGGTCATTGACTTTGAGAAACAGCTTCTATCCATCTTCTTTACTTTGCAGGCCAATTAACACAGAGCAAAAGACTACAGATTCATTTTACAGACTGTGTAGTGTCCCCAACAAAGAACTGCCACATGAACTCATGTATAAAATATATTTATTACTATTGCTTTCCATATTTTTAGTAGGTAGTTAAAATACAAGCTAAGAGCATCAGTGTAACACAAACAGCTTGCAAAATAATAAAATCTAGATGAAGCCTAATATTTGCAGAGTACTGCCTTACTGCTTAGTTTAGTCACTCAGTTAATAAAAATACAAGTATGGTTTTGCTGCATGTCTTTTTTTGCCCTCTTCCCCCTTCCTTCCTCATTACAGTGTGGCCTTCCCAGCAAAGCTGGCCCCTCTGCCATTTTGTCTTCCAGTTTCAAAATCCAGTCAATGTGTATATGAATTCGAGTCAGAGAACTAAAATAGAATTTCATCATTACTATCTCAGTTTGCTTACCCCGAAGCAGAGTTAGTGGAGGGCTATTCCTCCCCTCATTCCTAAAGGTCTGTCAAAATGGGATATGTCACTCCAAAGACATTGGGAAAAATATATTGTGAGAGTCCTACTACATCAAGCTGTGGCATAATTATCACATCATAAATGCTTACAAAGCATTATGCTGGCTCCTTTTTGATTTTTCAATCTGATTTCTCTTAACTCTTGGGATTAAAATTGTTATGCTAATTCAGACAACTGCACAGTCCAGAGCCAGCTGAACTTGTATTGAGAACATCCCAAGCCAATGTTATCAAATAATACACAGAAAACTATATAGTCTGTAATATATGGGAGGAGGTATAATTTGTTTTATTTGCTGTTGGTATTATTTTATAAGCTGTTAAAAACCCTATACAGTCTCTTCCAAGTAATTACTGTGCTACCTTGGAGGAGCAGTAAAGGGCCATGGCTGATAGAAAAAAAACTATGATCTTACAAATCTGTTTCATAAAGCTGCTCAAACACCCTGGAATAGTGAGATATAGATTAAGAGTTCTAGGTGTATGTTTTTTCTGCAGGGATAGTTACTGTCCCTAGGCTGTCTAGTTAATTTTTTTGTGATGTACTTGGTGCATGGATTTCCTAAAGCCCTGTCAGAGTAAGGAAAAGTTTGTTTCTCTTTGGGGAACTGGCAAGGGGGTGGTTCATCAGACATCAGAGCTCGGTCAAGCACTGACATGTCCAAGCAGATTAAAAAGAGGTTTGTGACAGAGCAGGATTTTGGGACAGGAGAGCCCTGGAGAGCAGGAGGTCTAAATTAAGATGATAGGCTGGATAAGCAGGAGAGGATGGGCAGATCTCTGGGGAGGGCCTGGGTTGTGCTGGCTGCCATGCAGAAGGAAGAACAGCAAGTTCTGGCTCAGGCTGGACTGGGGTTGTCCTGAGGCAGCCCTTACTGGGAGCTCCTGTTGCAGCAGGAGGTACATGCACCACAACTGTCCTGCAGATTTACTCCCTCTGCCACACATCCTCTGCCTATCGGTTCTTCTTACTCCAGTGGTTTCTACTTGTCATCAGAAACATGTCCAAATAATCATTTGAGAGCCAGCACTAACATAACCTGTTTATGCTGAGAAGGGAACATAGCTCTTCAGGGTGTTAACATCAAGTAAAAGCTGCTATAATGAAAAGCTTTGGAATTACTTTTTCCAGACTGATTCTGTTTACAAACATTCCAATAGAAAAATAATTGGTTTATGACATTACATGATAAAATTCTTGAACTGAACTCGGGATTGAGTTTTCATGGACAATCAGGCAATAAACTTGTAGAGGTTTTGGATGCTATCCTCCAGGTTTTACAGGGAATATTTTAAATCATGGTGAAAAGCTCATCAGCTGGACTAAGATGCTGAGGCATTCCTTGTGCCATGAAGATTCTTTCTGATCACCTATGTATTCTTATTATTTCAATGGAAATTCAGCAAATTAAAGAACTGTTTTGAGCTATTTTCCTGGATTTATAAGTATTGCAATACCTTCCCTAATGCCTGAACTTTGCAGGGGAGCATTGGTTCCTGTGCCACTCAGGAACTGTAGGCACATCAGGTTGTGCACGCCTGGCTTAGTGAAGGCACAATATGAGCACACTAAAAGCATATGGACAGAAATGGTTTTGAAGTTTTTTTTCTGCAAATTGTAGTCTAAGAATTAGGGCTTGGTTATGAAAGGAAGATTCTTCTTGTCTAATTGTTTTGAAGTCTGTTGGAGCTTACTTTCACTCTAGAACAAAAGTGTGGAAAATGGCTATGCTATAGTAGAACACAAATCCAGTTGTTACAACCTGAATGTGTCCATACCTGGAGTTACCTTAGATAAGATACTGCAGAAATGCCTGAATTTACTCTGTATTATACAAATACCACCAGCACTTGGAAAGGATGTGTTCTTTCTCTGCTTTTCACTGACATATACAAGAGGGGATTTTTGCATTGCCGCCCAGTATCTGTGCACATAACTGACTGTGTTACAGACAGAGCTGTTAGATGTGCACCAGTATAAATATTTGAGTCAATCATACAGCTTTGTTTCTTAGGCCATAATCTCATCCACTCTCTGTGCCTAGTGTAACACCTTGCATAGACAACACTGCTGTCAGGAGCTGGATTGCTGACTTCCCATCCCATTCTATAATGTGTTGAACACCACTGCACATGCACAAGTAATAGTGATGACGAGAAAAGAAACCTTTCAGTATCATTCTTACAATAATATCTTTATAGGACCTGGGATTTTTTTTTTTATTAGAAATGCTCAGGGTTTTTGTTGTGTAAATTACAGAAGAAACATTCCTGAAGTCCTTAAGAAAGAACCATTTTCCTCTGCATCATGATAAATGTAGCAATTGTGTGTGTGTACTGGAATAGATCATATTGAACATCCCCTGAGCTCCGTTTGCAGACAAGTCCTATCTCCACCATGACAAAATTCCCATAAGAGTTTAAATTATTAATGCCCTGGAATCTGCGGGGTTCAGCAGATATGTTCAGCGTTATTGATGGCAAACTTTATCCCTTTATTCCTAAGACACATAATGAAATAGGGAGTCCCTCAAATAACTGCATTTCGTGTTTAGGCTAATTTTGTAGAGGCCAGTGGGCTTTGCCTTAATGTGTGTAAATAGAATTTTTCTGGTTTACAGCAGATTGTGTAGTAGCTGGGAATGAGACTGATTTGGCACTAATTTATGAATCCTTCCAGCATTCTCTGTGTGCTGCACCCTGTGCGGGCAAGATGCTCTAATTACACCTACTCTATATAATGAGAGCTTTTAATGACAATTACTGATTGTAGCTACGGATGTTTAGGGACCATTTTTTTCCTAACTTAAGATGATGTATTGACTTTTATAAGAGAAGACTTGTATTTTCACTTCATGCAATACCTCTCCTTCTTCCCCCCAGCCTTCCTAGCTTATAGGCTGACTGGTGAAGCTGCTAAAGTATTGCCACAGAGAATTTTTGTTCAGTTAACTTCACTTCAGGAGATATAATTTTTCACTCTTTTTTTATTTCTGAATTCAAATAGGCACATTCACGTGTTCTTTTTCATAGCAATTTAGTATTTGGAGTGATGTTATACAAGTAGCATTTGTTTTATATAACAAGATAAAACTGTTTTACACTGAATATTTCACTGCCATGTTAAGCAAAGCCCTTTACAAAAGCTTCATTTTCTCTTAATATGCTGGTATAGATGGCATTTTAATATTGGCTGTTGATTTGAAATAGGAGTAGGTTTTATCTTTGTTCCAGATTTCAATTAGATTTAATTATTGTGATAAACAGTGATTCCACTTGTGGTCCCAGACTGCAAAGTTGCTTTGCAAAGGGCTTGCTCACTTTTTTTAAGTAAGGCTGTGAGACTTCCCATTGACTGTTGTCTTGAAATACAAATAAAGATTTGGGCAGCTTCCAGTTTAGTGGTCACTTGAGAAAGCGAGATATCAATAATTGAAAGATCAGTTTAACACTTGTCAGGAAGAGACAGTTTAAAGATTTTTTTCCCCCCTTTCACTTTCATTTGCTAGTTTTTTGGGTGGTTTAGGAATATCTTTCTTTGCTTGGGTTTCTGCTGCTGGCAGTCTTGTTTTGATATGGGAAGGGAAGCCTTCTTGTAATTCCAGGGAAGCAAAAGAAGAGTTGTCATAATGCAACTACCAGTGAGACTGCGCTGGAAGACAGACCTGGTCTGGGTATTAAAATCACCCTTTGCATGTCTGCATGGCTTTCCTCTGCTTTGTTCTGTTTTTAAATCCTGATCATGGCAGTAGTTTAGTTTATCATACAGCTGTCTTAGTGAGAAGATGGTGGGAACAATGTGGGAACAGAAGTTAAAGGTTAGATGGAAAAAAGAATGGCAGCTTCTGGAACTCATTTATAGCTGAGGACAGCACTTAGGTAATCATAGTATAAAAAAGACTGTGAAACCCTGAGGCCTTAAGTCTGATCTCAGTATTTTACTGATAAAGCCTATATGTACTTCACATTTATTTGCTAATTCTACTGTGGTAACAAAAAGCTTTCAAGAAGCCAGTTCAGGTCTTCAGTAGAAGACGCCAACTGTTGTAGTGTGGGACACAGTTTTCAGAAGGAGTTTGTGGAATTAGGGGCTTAGTCTGTCACTGGTAGCATGATGTGTCACTGCCTTCTCAAATCTTGAGTATACACAGATGCTTTATGACTGAAGCAGACTGATGTCTCATAACTGGGTTCATGCCTTTGGACTTATTTGGACGCCCAAAAGTGCATGGATAACAGCTGATACAAACAGCCTGGTTAAACACAAAACAACAATGGTCTTCTGTGGCGAGTAACAGGAAGAAAGAATCCCACCTCCGTGTGTTCTGGCGTCCGTTCATAAACCCTTGTGTGGCTGGCACACAGAATGCCTTGTCTTTTGCTCTAGGGGCTGGTTGGGCTGTGCCTGGCACTAAAATAGGGCAGCTCTGGGATGCAGACACCAGCCTGCCACGGTTGGATCCAGTCTCTGCATCCCACAGGCTTCCATACCCCTGCATGTAGACTGTGATTAGTTTTGCTTCCTGGCAGAGGAGGTCTCAGACACTGAGCTGTGCTTGATCTTCTAGAGTAAAGGAAACCTGGGCCATGGAACCAGCATCTTAGTCCAAAGAACAACCATACACAACAGAGGTGCCACGGAAGATGGCACACACAAGGGAAAGTGCTGGGAGGCACAGCATCTCAAGAGTTGTCTGTGAAAAGTAACACCTCTCACTTTCTGTTCCCTGGTAAAAGTCACAATTAGTTGAAATTGCAAGAACCTCACACAAAAATAGGAAAGGGACAGAACTGAACTGCTGAGTTTCTGAACAGACTTGTAGGTCTGCAAGCAAGCTTAGCCTTTGGTTTCAAAAGTGGAAATGCAGCCTGAGAGAACAAAGATTTTGTCCCAGGCTTAGCCTGCCTGTTCTCTATGCTGATTATTTTTAGTTTATCTCACCTTCCTACCTCTCCTCCCCTTACTTAATGATGAGTTGAGGCTTTAATTTTCTAATTACCCTTATCAGGAACCACTTGTCAGAAAAGCAAAGAATTGTGGACTTCAGAAAATGAGTTTATTTTTCACAAGCTTTATGCAACAAGAGATTTACCCTAGGTAAAATGATATATTCCTGTTCCTTTGTTCTTCTGTCACTGCTTTTGGGAGTCTTGCATTTGTGCCAAGCCATTTTTCCTGCCTTCTTGGCTCAGTGGGCTTATTTTTTGGCGTTGTTCAACTTCTCTTGATTTCAAAAGAACCAACCCTTTCAAAACTGACCGATTCCCAAGACTCTTTATGTGCCACAAATGGAGTGGTGATGTCAGCTCCTACCCCATGCCTCTTCATTTCCAGTATTCTCTTCCCAGGCCTTCCACATCTATGTAATTCAAAGTCCATGCCACAATTAGTGGAAAATATGCTGTTGTACTGGATAAGAGTCTCACTGGTGTGTTTTCTTGGCTCTGTGGCACCACCATCCCTGTGGTGTCAGCTCTCTGTAGCACGGGGAGGTTTCTGGGGACCTTGGCAGAAGGTGGTGGTGAGTGTAGCAGTGGATTGTGAATGGAACCTCTCTTCACTGTTAGCCCTAATAGACAGGTGAAAATGTGTATCACAAGGACTACAGAGCCACTAGGAGAATTATTGTATATGACAATGTAGTGTTTTAGAGAAAATATATTTTTGAAGCTTATATGCTTGAATGTTTTTTTCTTGGTTAAGTGTTGTTTTTCTTTTAGACACTGAAAATGCGTCTGGAAAAGTAAAACTGAGGGTGGAAAGCATGCAGGGATTTTCTATGTGGCCAGAGAGAAACACTTTCAGATTTGTCATAAGTGGAGGTTAGTAAGCTTACCTGCTGGAAGTGACATGTTGGTTGTCTACTGTCTTCTTTTAGGGAGCTGTCAAACTTTTCCCTGTAACTGGAGTGACAAAAAGTTTGTTTTGTCTAACAAGGATGTGGTAGCCTTTTCAGGAAAGAAATTGGTGAATAGGTTTGAGGGGGAATATCCTTTGCTTGTTAGTGTAACTGGAGGCTGTTAGGTCAGATATTGTTGGTTTTTATGCTGCCTGCCACAGTAAGTTCTTTCCCTGGGGTCCTCCAGGAGGCTTGAGTGGTGCATATTTTATTTTGTACAGACCTGAACAATGATGAAATGGCTGGGAGAGGGGTATTTCATGGAATGCTTTGTATAGTCAAACCAGACTCACTTTTTAGAAATGCATTGATTTCCATAGGTTGTTTAGGTGAGTGGAACTACAAAAAAAAAGTACAAAAACATCAAGCAGGTCAAAAACTGAACTTGACCTTTTAAAAGTAATATTATGAGTTTAGAACTAATCTTGTTTAGGGGAAAAAGAATTGGGCAGGAGAATGGGTTCCAAAGTGACTCAAAGCGGGCATTTGGCAGTTCTGTGCGTTTCAGTGAGGATGTCCCAGTGGGTCACAGTTCACTGCTGATGCCTGGCAACATTGGAGATCCCTAAACTTCTTCCTTTGCTTGCTCTGCTGCTTTGATAGAGCAAGAAATGTGCTTTAAATGCTGCAGTTGCAGAAACAGTTATGTTTCGAATAAAGGGTATATTTTCCTAAATGTGATTATTGGTATTATTGATGAACTTGGTTTTGAGGGTTCTTTTGGTAGACAGAGGCAGGGTGCTCAGAATGACAAATGTTCTTGTCCAGCAACTGTCAGACTATTTTGATAGACACTTTTGGGGGTTTTTTACAGCACTTTCAAAAGGAAAGTGTGATCCAGCAAAATGGGATATTTTTTCTTCTTTTTCTTTTTTAATCTGAGGTGCAATTCCTCACAGACTTCTCTGGTGACAAAGTCAGTTTAAGAGGTGACAACCCTGCTTTCTGCTCCTCTCATGCTGCAAAAAGAAGGTGCCAACATGTTGGTTTCTTGGGCTGTGTTTCAGATCAGAGCAGTGAAATGAGCTGAGTTTTAAAACAAAAACTGGGGGCTTATTTCCCCCGCTTGATCTCATCTGTGATCCATTTTAGAAATGGTCTCTTGTGTGACTGAAGAAGAGGAGATGGTTAACTGTGGCCAAAGGAGAGGAGGCTAAAGATGACAATTTTTGCTACAGGAGATTGAAGTGAAGCTGTGCCTTGTGTAAACTTAAAAGGTGGAATTCTGCCCTGATGAAAATCAATGGAAAAGGCTGGTCTGGTGCCAAAGTGCAAGGTTTCTTTAAGTAATGTTTTGCTACAAAGCAGAAGGATTAGAAGGAGCAGTTGCTTTTTTGGTGGAATTGTTCTTTTGGGGTTTTTTTGGCAGTGTATTTTGAAGTTTATCTTGTCAAATATTGAAGTGCTCCAAGCTATAGCCAGAAAAAAAACAATCAAGCATGCTTCATATCTCTCTCGTATCGACCTTATCTCTCTCCAACTACCTGAGAGGAGGATATAGCAAGGTGGGGGTCAGTCTCTCCTCCCAAGTAACAAGCAATAGGATGAGAAGAAATGGCCTCAAGTTGCACCAGGGGAGGTTTAGATGGATATTGGGAGAAATTTCTTCTCAGAGAGGGTGGTTCTGTATTGGAACAGGCTGCCTGGGGAAGTGATGAAGTCACCATCCCTGGAGGCTTTTAAAAGATGTGCAGATGTGGCCCTCAGAGATATGGTTTAGTGGTGGACTTGACAATGCTGGGTTTATGGTTGTCCTTCATTATGTTAGAGGTCTTTTCCAAACTAAATATCTGTGATATTTCATTCCATTCTTATGGTTAGAAAAGTGGAAATGCTAAGTTCACACACTTATTCTTACAAAGTCTTTCTGATAATATCCTTGTCATGGTTCTACCGGGTTCCCGCCCTGGTCCAAATAACAACTGATGTACACAATATTCTGTCTTTGCATAAACGGGATGAGTACTGTCCAGCTGGAGGCATGTTACTGCTTTCAAACCCCTTTTGCTTGAATGGAACATCTGCAAATATTTTTAAGATAAGGTTACGTGAAATCACTTTTTGAATGCTAAAATTAAGAGTTTGTATAATATATATATATATTTTAAAATATATAGTACCAAATGGAGGTATAAGTAACATTTAATATATTGTCAACATTGCCCTTTCTTTTTTTTTTAGCTGTTTAAGGGCTTCCAGTTTCATTTTTGAATATCTGTGAGATGTCACACTGTTTGATAGTAAAGTTAAGACTTGGTAATGGTTCTGAAGGTATGGATATTACAACAAAAAAGTCTTTTAGGGTATCCAAATCAGAGGGAGCCTGAACTCTTCTGCTTTTTGTGTAAGAAATCAGAGGAGAAATGTCCTTTTTGGGTATCAGTGGTGTATTGGTTGAGAGTGGGCTACACTGCTCCAGAGAGGACCTCTGTTCTATCTTCTCTGCTGCTTGATATAGCAAAGTGGAAGAAACTTCAGTTCTTATTTATTTACAGACAGGTCTTCTTATCCCCTAAAATGAAAATAAGGGAACAATCCTTTCTGTATTTTTCATTGCTAATATGAACTGTGACACACATGTGACACAGATGGAGTGTTCTTTGTTTCTAGCTTTATCAAATGCCACCTCTTTCCTTCCTAATGATCAAGCAATAGCAGTCAGCACAAAAATAATAGCACTTTATATTTAAGGCTTCTTTTTAAGCCATTGTCTTTGCCAGTCTGTTACACATAATTTTGTGTTAAATGCTTTGAATGCTTTGTGTGTGTGTGCACTTTGCAAAGCTCTGTCTCAATATCTTGCACTTGAGCTCTCTCTATAAATATCTGCTTAATCGATTCTCTTCTGGAACCCATGAACAGATAGGTGTGCTTGTTCACCTTTTACCATCACTGTTAACTTCTGTTACTCTTTAGGGGTTTTTATTAAAAATCCAGATTGAAAAAAAAAAAAAAAGGTGGGGGGAGGGAGCACCAACAAAACCAGACAAACCCCATCATATATCTATCTGTCTCTTGGCTTCCTTTTCTGTCCTCTGGGATTTTTTAATGTGTGTCTCATAAGCCAGGTTATAGACTTTTGGAGGAAGAGACTGCCTGATAAATACATACAGTTCACTGCACATTGGGCCATCTAACCATTTAGTGCTATTGTAATACAAATAACATAAAGGACTGTTCTAGTGCTGAGTCTTCCCTGATAATTTGTAGGTAAGCACTTACATCTGGGTTTTTTTTCAGTTTTTGTTTCTCCTGTATGTGCGTATGAAGGTTGCATACAGATGAAATAGGAGACTGATTAACTGGCAGTGTAGAAAAATCAGTGCAACCAGCTACTCTGGCAGTTTGACAACCATTTGCATACTAAACTGAACAAAAAGGAGAGGTGCTCTTTAGCCTGTTTCAGTCACAGCAGCCTAATAAATTGTCCATAGCTATGTAAGTTATCAAACATAATTTGTATTTGAGCTCCTTTTAAGAGAGTTTGTTGTATTCCCTTTAAAGATAATCTGTTGGTGCTTTGGTACAAAAAGGAGGATTTATGTTTTCACTGTACTGGTAAATAATTTGAGTTTGTGCCGTTTGTTTTTTTTTTACCTACTTGGATAATATTCCTATCTGGCACTTCGTTAGCCAGATAAGATTTGAGGTGGGTGAGAGAGTGTTAAAATGGTGTACAAGAAGACCATTTAAGAAACTTCATTAATTTGTTTGATTAGCATTTAGCTGCCTGTGTTCTCTCCATATGCAATCAAGGCAACATTTAAGAAAATACTGTATTCAAATATGCCTTTTCACAGAGAAAGACAAAGAGAGTTTGCCAGGGCAAAGGGCAAGGTCATCAATTTGTATTCACTGA
This sequence comes from Climacteris rufus, assembly GCA_013398175.1. Classification (NCBI taxonomy): domain Eukaryota; kingdom Metazoa; phylum Chordata; class Aves; order Passeriformes; family Climacteridae; genus Climacteris; species Climacteris rufus. The sequence continues at coordinate 2,501,807 of VZRZ01005482.1, forward strand.
ATGTGACATATATTGCATAAAGAGGATTTGATCAAACCTTTTTAATGTACTTTGTTCAAGAGGTTGAAAGGAATACTGCTATAATAGTCTACATTGTATTGGCATAAGAAGGACAGATGGCTACTAGAGAGCTCTTCGCAGTTTTCCCTTCAAAGGGTTGCAAGTATATCCTGGTTTTGGATGGGAATGTGTTGATATCAGTAACATAAATGCTCATACATCCAGCTGCAGAATTTCACCTATTCCAGATGCCCTAATGTAGAACTAATTGATACCATAATTAAATTCACCAGTACTTGGTGTTGTTTGGATTAAAAACAAACAAACAAAACCCAACAAGTTGTTATTCTTCTTAATTTTGAGACTAAGCATGTCCCAGAATAGGCATAAACAATTTAAATACACAGGTGACTGAGTTCTTTGTATCTTGTTGACCATTGATGGTCACAGCTTCAAAATGCACTTTTTATCATGTCTCATTCACAATGCCAATTTCGAATATTATGTCAGTTTGTGGGTTTTGTCTTGCATATACCCATTAACTGGATAGTTAGCTTTTCATACCAATCAGAACAAGATCTTCTGTTAATGTTAATGTTTCTGTTAATGAACTTTCTTTGTCCAAGTTTTCCATACTTTGAGAGTGAATTTGCATTTACTGTGTCTGTGTCCTGGCCATTCCAGATTCTGCAGAATTTTGCAGTGCCTGAAAACCTCTCCCCATTGAACACCTTATCATTCCATGGGGTATCAGATTTTGTTCAACAATTTATTTTTGTCTGTCCTCTTTGTCCAAAAGAATAACTATGACGTCACAGAAGAACCTGATACATTTTGCTAGCAGGCCTGTAATACCGGAGCGCATCATTTGGGAAGAGCCTGGGGCTCTTCTCCTGGGTTGAACATTCTACATCTCTCAGCCACCAGCAGCACATCTGGATTCTTTAGGGCGCAGTGGAGGGGTAGGCTTTGTTTCCCATCCAGCCTGGGAATGTTCTTGTGGTTCTTGGCCGTGCAGGAAGCAGGCGCTCTGTGCTGAGGCGGGGTCGCAGTAAGGACACGAAAGAAGAGACGAGGGTCACCTGTTACCAGCAAGGAGGAAAGAGAAGGAAGGGGCGAGCAAGATCCGCCTTGTTTATTATACATACGTTTAGAAATCACTATTCATTGGAGGAATGAGTTCTTCCTCCCTCAATCACAGTGGTCAAAGGAAATGTCCATCAAACTTCTGTGTCCAGGAGAAAGGAATGTAAATGATAAGACACTGTTACAAAAACATGGCCATGTTTACACAGAAGAATGTGAGAAACTAGCTACAAAAGAATGACAACATCCAGAACTGCAAAAGTCAGGGCAACAAGGCGGCGATCACCTCACTGCTCACAGAGGTGGCATCTCTCAATTAACACAGACTGACCAAGCTGTCCTGGAGCCTGCAGCTGCTGCTGTGTTCACTGAGGCTTGTGCTGTGGAGCTGTTTATTTCTCCGTTCTGAGAACTTCAGTGGAACGGGAGATTTTGTGCCACTTTGGCCTTTTAGCCTATTTTTTGGAACTCGCTGTTCTTTCACAGTTCTATCTGCTAAGCAATCAGGGAGCTTTCTGTTGGATCCATTATTCCTCAAAGCCTTAATTAAATTGTACAGTATAATTAATCTGTCTTCTTAATTTCTAAAATTCTCTTAGTCTGTAGGTAATAAAACAACAGTGAGAGATTCTGTGGCTGCTCAGTTGTATTATGAGTCTGGGGGGAAACAAAGATTATATTCTTTTGGTGAAAATAAATTTATGCATGGATGGCTGCAACTGTATTGCAGCAAGCAAAATCTGCTATACTGGAACTGGCTGAATCAACTGGCTTCTCTATCAATGGCCAAGAGCAGATAGTTAAGGAACACTATTTAATGTTCAGGTTATTCTTATATGTCATTTGTCCATGAAGTTGTCATACTCTCCAGCTCTGTATTTCCTAAACTACTTACAATTTCTCTATATGTAATGAATTTCAGCAGGTGTATCTTCTGTGAGTTTGTCCTGTTTTCTCTGCAACCCATGTACATGCATCTGGTTGTAAAAGAATAGTTTTAAGGAAAGACATGTCTGGAATGAGGGTTCTTCTGTTAGATTTAACCAGAAGATTCTGCCATTTCTCCCATCTGTTGGCTGTGCTTACCAACTACCACTTTGGTCATTTTATTGAAATAGTAGGACATTTGTAGCTCAGTGTCTCACATGCCAAATGGCAAACAGATAACTCTTTGAATGCAAATCTTTGGAAATAAAATAATAATAATCCCATCTGCAGCATAAAGGCACAGCTATAACAGCTTGATAGAGATGGTCATCAGAAAAACTTGGATTTTTTTGCTGCTTGGTTAGGACTGTCATTCACTTCAGGAGACCTGTCTAAAACTGGGCTTTTGGAACAAGGAGCAGAAGGGAACTGTTTGGGCAAAGCCTTCTGTATGTCACCTGTCCTTACTCTCCTTTTTCCCTTTGTTGCTTTGAGTAGATCCCTTCTGATACTTTCAGCTATATATCTCGATTCTGCAAACAAAACTTCCATGCAAAACAGTATCTTTAAGGAGTCAAAAGCATGTAATTTCAATTATAACGTTAAAAAAAGTCCCATGATGCTTGTGTGCACTGTTTGATAGGCTTATCTCATAACGTTAAAAATGAGGGGGGGGTTCTTTTGTGTTTTTGTTGTAGCTATTGATAGAGAGGAATACAAATGTAACAAAGAATAACTGAACAGGCTCTTTGAATCTGACTTCACAAAAACATCAAAGAAAAATGCACTGCCACCTGTGCCACCTGTTAACATGGTATGAAAGATTAGCAAGTGTGCATTGTTCTCTACTAAATTATTTTGCTCTTGTAAATCAAAGTTAACTAGTTCAGAGATGATTTCATTTTAATAGGTGGCTCTTCTTTTAGTTGCATTACTTATGACATTCTTCATGCTGTTGTTGGGCTGGGAGATGCCTTTCAGTTTCATGCTCATTTTAGTCTTTCTGAGGCACTGAACAAGCTGAGATAATAGCTTTGCTTTGGTTTTTTTTTCATCCAGTAGTCACTAAAAAAAGTAAGATGTCATTAAGTACAGTGCTTATAAAAATCATTGCTGATCCTTTCAGTCTGTGTTTGAGCATCTGCATGCTGACAGGACTTGTATAAATATCTTGTATGATCTGTATGGGTGGGGGGGGAAGGATAACATATTTGAAATACCTCAGGCCAACATAAAGTTTGTTTAGTCTGCACATTCTTCAAGTTCAAATACAACTGTTTTTATTGATATATTTCCTTTTATTATTGTATTGTCATCTTAATTTTCATAACATTACAGTAGACCTTAAAAGCCTGAAGGTATCTAAGCAGATGTGTGATGTGGTACGGCACTGAGGAAGGAAGCTTTTCAACCTGTGTCTAATCCTGAGAACTTTGCAAGATAAGGGGAGAATGTCACTGCTAGGCAGTGCCAGGCTCAGGAAATATGGGCAAAGCCCATAGTGTGATAGCAGCACGGTGCTTTGATCCAGAAGAGTGGGTAACCAGTGTGGGTGCAGTCAGGCTGAGAGCATTGATTGTCCGAGCATCAGAGTTGAGCTGTGGCTCCAGGGGCCCAAAGTTCAGCACATGGGAGTCTTCTTTTCTGAAGGATGGGCAGGTCTAAAACTCCCATTCCTTGCTGACCTATGAGGATGTCCAAACACCTAAACTGGAGGCACTCTGTATTCCCCTTCCTGCTGTCTGCAGGCTGACATTCCATCACAGCTCAGAGTAAGTTATTTGGCTTGCACAGGTCAGACATAAATTAATGTGAACTCTACATGTGAAACACTCATGGTTTTTCCCTTTTCATTCCTCTGAACAAGGCAAGGTTGCATCAAGTTGCCTGTCTGTGCTTTCACCATCCCTGTGAAATGGAATGTGTTTGCAAAGAGTACTGTGATAAAGATAAGCTGCTTCCTCTCTCCCTTCCTGCACCTGAAGTCCAAGTGGGTAAATCTCTAATGCAAGCATGAGCTGCAGAAGCTGAGGAATAGCAGCTTCTCCTAAGCAGAAAGTTGAGATAGATGGGAAACTAAGTAAACTTGAACTTCTTTCTGTGGCTGCATCTGACAGCACAGTGGAGAAAGCAAAATTTAACTTGAAGCATATGAAGAAAACACAGCTTCTGCTTGTAAATTTAAATTGCTTGATACATTAAAAAGTATGACAAGTAAAAACCTTAATTTACATTGTTATGCAAGATGCATTAGTAGGATAATGAAAAGAAAAAGTAATATTTATACTGTGTCTGCAAACCTCCCATTGTTTTCTCCATTATCCCTATATATTTTTAAGGTAGCAACACGCAAGTTGCATCCTGGTTTGACCTTAGGAGCCTCACTGTTCAGCTCAGTGGTTTCCCTGTAGAAACAGAAACTGACACTGCCTCGCTGGAATTTTCTTCAATCAATACAGTGTGGCACAGTACAAATTGTACAGGAGAATGGTATTAAAGAAAAGCTTATCTATTGATACAGTCGGCTTGACAAACAGATTTTTATTTAAGAGCTTTCAAAGTGTTTTTTACAAGTGAAATGGGAGCCCATGCAATGAATTGTGTGATTCTTTACTTTTTTTTTAGATGCAGACATTCTTTTCAGCTGGTTTTAGCAGTGAAGAATTCCTCTGTATTAGAGTCTGTAGAGTAAATGACTGTTACTGTACATCTCAGATGTAGCTATGTAACACTGCTTATGCATATATTTCTGTAATTTTTAGAACAAACCCTCAGAGGTTATGTATTGTGTGAGTGGAAGTCTACAGCAGCAAAACTGTTAATTTGCCTGACTAGAAATATTAACCATACTATATCAAATAACTGCCAGGAACAATTCCCCACCATTCCCTGTGACTTCATTTTAATTGATTTTTTTTTTAAACTTCCAGCTTCTGAGATTTCGTTTACTCTGACAGAATGTTTATTAAATGTGTAAAAAGAAAATTGTTTTGTAAATTGTTTCTGAGAGTGTTTTTATCTTCCATAAATTGGTGGCTCATTTAACGTTTTCCGCCTACCTTTGTTTTCCAACCCTGTGCTCTGCCTCATTTGTTTCCTTATTGGATTTGGTGATTTAATACTGATCAGCTGCTGGGCTGATCAGCTGTGCATATTGCTTCCTTTTAAACATTGTTCATATGCACCCTGAGGACAGGGCTATGCACACTGTTATAAACGGGGGGGGGTGAGTTGGGACCATTTGATCTGTTTTACAAATGATGGGGAGCTCCACAATGAGCATTTGCAGAGCTGAGCATTGAAATGGAGCTGTGTGTTACAGCAGAAATTCCTGACACCCAACTGTCCAAAAGGGCTCTCAGTTGGTTGCTTTACATTGCAGATATGTAGTTTGATGATAAACAGAGAATTCGTAATACTTTTATTAGGTTTTTTTTTTCTGTCTTTTTCTCTTTTTTTTTTCTTTACGATACTATATTTTCAATGATAATACTGTGCAGTCTGTCAGGTATTGCTGTGGAGATCCATGAAGGAACTTAGAATTTACATATGAATCTAAAAGATTATTTACTCTTTGAAAAGCAGAGATAACTTATGCAAGTGTTACCTCTGAACAAAAAGAACAAATCAGGATAGTAAAGGAAATCATTGAAGGATTTGGACCGTACTTCATTTGAAGTACCAGTCTATTTGCTAGGAGATATCATATTATTTTATTTCGGCTTGAAACAATTACTTCTGAGTAGTCAAATCCTTTGAAATCACTGGAAGCGTAACAGGAACAAAAGACATGTTAAAAGGTGGTATTGTGTACAGTGAATTCATACCTTTTGATAGACTGGTACAGCTGGTGGCAGGGCTGACTTCAGCACTTCCTGACTCAAATACAGTCCTCTTCTGAATCCAGTGGAGTCAGAGTGTTTACAGTGGTGTGAAGCTGGGCCATTACAACATGTATTTTCATTTGTTTGTCCATAGCTACATAGGAGTGATGCCTAACGACTCTGATGAGGGCCTTGAATTCCAGGGCAAGATTTGTCTTTTAATTGCTTGCTTCTATTTCTGAAGTACATTCAGAATGAACTGAACAGTTAAATAATTCTGTAAAGTGTTAGTTCTTCCAAGGATAATTGAAATCCCTTTGTTGCTGGTTTGGGTACTGTAATGCTGGTCTGATAAAAGTAAGTTCTTTTGCTGTCAAGATTTCATTCATACTTCCTGATACACTGAGACTTTTTGCAGATATTTATGGTATGTGAGATGAGTATTATTTCAGGAGTACAGTTGTCTGCTAAAGTAAACTTGAGTAGCTTTTTGCATGCTTTGTAATGTCATGGTAGGTAAAACTTTTCAAAGTACCTGATTTGATTTCAAGGGGAGTTTCACTTCTAAGCTCCTTTTCTATCTTAAATTTGCTTGTTTGTTTTAAATGTTTCTAGGCACCTCTATCTGGCCTTAGTGAATTGAATAGCTTCCAAAAACTCAGTTGGTGGGAGTTGTGCACTTAAGTCACTTGATAATCTAAGGAGCAAGGTGTGGTCATGATGAGCATCATTTCACTTCATTTTGAAGTGATTGGATCTGTTGCAGGTGTTTAGAGGCATTGCCTGGCTCTTGCTTCCAACTGCTGATGAGTTAGGGGGTTTTTATTTTTTCTGTAATGTAAGATCAGGTTCTAAAACATGATCTCCAGTCACTGGTAAATGACCTGATGAGACAAATGCTTATCACTGTGTGTAAAAAGTAAACACAGAACTGCTGTTCTCAGTCAAGATGGCAGCAGCTGTGGGAATGCAGAACAGAGGAATATTGGGCACCTATGTAATTTTACTGACATGTTATTTGGCAGCTATAGGCTTACCAAATATGCTTAGAGAGATTGAGATTTTATCAAATACAACTTCAGATTGAGGAAACTCACTTCTGCTCTGGTAGCACCATAGGCACTTGAATACTTATGCCTCCATCATTTGCTTGTCTTTGATAATCTTGTTCTTCTTGGGCTGTTTGTTTGTTTGTTTGTTTTGCTTGCTTTTTTGTTTTGCTAAACTTTGCCTATGCTATGATGTTTAGAAAATGCAAAAATTCTGGGCAGCTCTAGGCTCATCTTGCCTAGTGTCCTAGCAGGCTGTTTGTTCTGACCCAGGTAAAGCAGGTGGATACAAACTAGGACTGAAACTTCATAACTGCAACGTGACACTTGGATCTTGAAAGTCTTTTCCAACCTAAAAGATTCTGTCATCATAGGGGTTTTCTGTATGCTGTGGGGAGAACCATTGACACCATTGTCCTGGGGTGACACTAACTTCAGAGCCCAAATTTGATCTCTCCTGGAATTTAAATACAAAACCTTCCTAACCTAGATGCTTAAATTATGTTAAGGGCTCAAATATCTTCCCCCACTAACACATCATGTTTAATCGGGTATAAATTGATAATTGTTTATTTTACACATTATTATAGTTGTAGAAATAGGCTCAAACTAATTTGGGTTTTTTTTTTCTATAGATTGAGCAGCTTTTCAGATTTTTCTGCCTTTTTAATTTCTCAGCACGGTTGTGTTTGATGGTTATTTCCTGAAAATTATTTCCTGCCTTTTTGTTTGGCTGGGAAAAATACTAGTCGTGGGAACCACAATAAACGTGTTTGTATAGCAACTGGTAAAACTTGAATTGAGTGGGGTTTGTGTCATCAGCTGTCAGGGCTGGAGAAGATGAGTAGTTGACTGAGTAAGTAAAGTGTAGCATTACCACTGACGGAACATTTCTTACCATTAAGCCTTCAAACTCTTATTCAGCTGTCAACACATGGGCACTTTCTGGAGCCAAATTCTCTCACGCTGTGCACTGCCTGCAGCTCGCCTGAAGCTCAACTTTGACTAAAAGTGTTGATTTCGCTTCTTTTAGCCTTGTTCTCATTTAACGTTCAAACCTGCTTAGAGCCTGCCTTTTATTCTGCAAAGTACACATGCATGTATCATCCCTCGCACACTTCTGATGGGAAGTTAAGGTGCTCAAAAGATATGCTAGGAATCTTAATGAATAATTGATTAGAGAGGAGTCTGGCAGTGTTAATTGTGAGGTGCAGCTGAGTGAATGCCAAAACAAAAGCTTTTCTAAATGTTTCCGAAAACCTTGTAAAGTCTTTAGCATTGAGCAACAGGGTCAGTGCACTGAAGTGGAATTTAAAGGAGGTTCTTGAATGTAATGGATTTTGACTTCCCTTTGTCATGTGCCTCAGTGCATCATTGATTGAGCACTCATTTGTTAAATCAGCTGTATTTTTTTGCCATTTGTCAGAGCATAGACACTTACTGCAGCCTTTTTCCTTCTAAACATGAGTTTCTTGTCTTAATAAATCACAGGTGTAAATTAGTTTTTATCTAAGGTGATCAATTTTTCAAGCAGAAAGGCGTGTGAAGATGGCCACAGAGAAACATATTGTGAGCTTTTATTTTCTGAACTATTAGAAGAAAAGGGAAGGATCAGGGATACATTTTAGCTGAAACATCGATAATTCATGTCTTTAAATTCAGCTTCCAGCAAAATGCTCAGAAATGATTTTATTTGGAAAGCTCTAAATAGTGTGCATTGGAAGAGTAGTTCAAGGTAACTGGTAAGAAATGAGCAAAGGAAACTTGAGGGTTAAGGAAGGTTCAGTGTCCTGTATGTTTGCAGCAATGAGAGATGCTCTCTGATTAGTGGAAGGGCTAATTACCTGGAGTGTGCAGGGGCACTGTAGGTGCTGTGCATATCTGATTAGAGTTCTGACAGCAAGGCAGAAGAAAGAAGACCTTGAGAATGTGCCAAAAATACCCCTTTATGGAGGCAGATGCTATTACCCTTGGAAGATAATAGTCACTTATCCAGAATTGTTATTGCTGCTAATAATAAGTATTCTATGGATGGGCCATCAGCTTCTGAGAAATGTACTCTTATGATATTTAATCCAGCAATTACATGTAAAATCTGGAAATGTTCATCTTGATGCTCTCTGCTTGCTGGATAAATGACCAAATCAGATTTATTTGCCAATTGTCTGAGCAAGTTGCCAGACTGAAGACAAGCTAATGTTGGGAGTTTTTTCTGTGTTGATACTAGTAATGGGGTTAGAAGGTTTCTTGGTCTCAATTATCCTTAAGTAAGAGTTCTTGAAAAAACATATATAACAAAAAAAAAAAAAAATGCAAGGAGCCTTCACATCCTGCTGGGTACCTGCTGGATATTGGCTTAAATGTTAGATACATTTGTAAGTCAGTTCTTTGAAGGATGATACTTTTAATTTTTTTGGAAAAGGTTTTGAGGAGAGGTGTAAAAGAAAGGAAAGAGCCTCAAGAAGACTAGGGAAGAGAGAAGTCAGTCATGTTGACAGAAGAATTTAAAGCTTCTCAATAGCATAGAGTTTAGCACTGTCACTGCCTAGATGTAATTAGAGTGAAGAAGGACAGAGAACAATCCTCAGCTCTGACAACACCTCTCTTTTAAAACAAACCTTCCTGCAAGGTGCAGAATGCCTTCCTTCCTCGGGAGGAGCTGTAAATGCTCAGCACCACCAGGCTTGGGTCCCTCTTGAGCAGCATTACACATTCACCGTGGATTTGTTGGTGAGTGGAGTGACAGTGTATTTTCGGTGAATCACGGTAGGAAATTATGGGCACGACTTGCTAAGTATGTTCTGTTTTGCTGGCAAGTACACTGCAGTGCCACCTGCCAGCACTGCAAAGGCTGTTGCCCCCCCAGCAGAGCCCCTTGCTCCTAGACCCACTCTGCAGGTAGCTTACAACTCAGGCAGCTGGTTTCACTTTTGTTACTGTCAGGCGCTGGGGACAGTTTGCTTTCTTCTCTCTCTGGCTCCCTAGGCTCTATCAAAAGTGTGAATCTGAAACAAAACAAAGTAAAGCTTCAGTCCACATCTTTGCTCAGCCTTTACGTGTACATTTTCCTGTTTTGAGTTCTTTTAAACTGCAGCTATCAGAAAGAATAAAATAGTGCGTTACCTAGTAGAGTACTGAAGTGATCATCCAAGCAATTTTCTTCTCCCTGAAGCCAGACAGCCAAAGCTTTTTATTACTGACTGACTGAACTTCCTGTGTCTGTCTGTCTAGATTGCTAGGCCACCTCCTTGTCATGATTTGTGATGTTAGTGGCTTTTGATTGTAGGCAAACCAGAAATGCTAATATAATATTTACATTAAAAAAACCCTCTTACATAAGATATATAAAAAATAGCTCAGCAATTTTATCTTTTGTGTGTGTGTGTATGTAAAGCTCTAGTAGGCTTCTGGCAAGCAATCTTTCAACTCTTTACTTCATGTACCTTCTCAATAAAACAGTGAGGTTAAAAACAAAAAAAAAATAATGTGTTTAGATAGCTTGCAGCTTGGGAACAACCATACCAAGTTTTTGTTACTTTTAGCCTACAGGGTGGTTATTTTTGCTCTGTGTATGGGGTAGGCTGATGTCCTTTTTGTCTGATCCAGAAATGAGAGGGATGATAGCATTGTTGCCTTTTAGTAATAGGGCTTTGATTTGTCCATTGGGGTGTTGGGCAGACCTGTGTTATGTTCATTTGCATTGGTTGAAACTGCTTTGGAAAAGAAATGGTTGTGTGTAAATGAAAGTAACCAAAACAGTTATTTTTTTACTGTCACCTATGTGAGAGTATGCAGTAAGACTTCAGGAAAAAAACAAACAAACATGGAGTTGTCTTTTTCACATGGAAATTACAATTAAAATAAAAAAGGCTGATAATAAACTTACAATGAGTAAACTGGTGAGTAAGGATCTGCTCTCTGAAAAAATATACTTTTCATACCTTGGCAGACAGGAGGTGGTGTATTTCTCATTTATGGGCAGAACCTGTATTTAACACCAAGATGAGGCTATTTAACTCCTCCATGTTTTGGGTATTGAAACTGTCCTATAATTGGTAACTATTTGTTACTTACAGCTAAAACTGAGCTGAATGAAAGGTTGGTTTTTGTGATTTTCACAGTGGTAGGTTACAGTGCTGTGTAATGCTAATTATTAGGTTGCATATCATTGATTTATGTTAGATTAATGAGGCAAACAGTGTATCTGAGAACTACTTAGAAAATCATGTCAGTTGTTATCTTAGGATGAGTTAAATCTTGCTGCTCTCTCTGCTATTCCCATATTCAGGATAGGGATAGCAGGTGATTCAGTTCTACAGCTTCTATGGAGAAGTCCTTTCTGCCACCTACTAGGTGACACAGTTTATGAAAAGTGTTAGGCACACAAAATAGGCACAAACAAATCTCTTGTTGGTTAGAAAATCCTAGAAAACCCTCTGTAAAAATCAAAGGCTTTAGGGATATGTTTTGTCCCTTCAGCTAATGAGGTTCTGGGAATGTGTGGCATGTCATTTAACTGAGTAGTTACAAGGGATTCCTCGTTTAAAAGGAGTATATTCTACTTGTAGAATGAGAATTATGCTGGATTCAGAGGACTGAGGCCTTTGAATGGTCTAATCCCGTACTGTGAAGTTCCAGCCTTGGCAGTGGTTCTTTGGGAAGAGCTGGGGCAAAGCCTGAGAAGCAGTCAGAAAGGACCTCTGGAGCTGTGGTTCCCTAAAGACAAAGTAGACTGAAGTTACTCTTGCTCTGAGAAGGGCAAGGTAGAAATCTTGGATAACATATATTTTAGTTGTTTGCTTGTGTTACCTCATGTAAAGTAGAAAACACCTTCCAAGTTAACACTGTCTTGCCATTTGAGTTCTTAGGGGTTGAAATCAAAAAATTCCTTTGTTGTGGGGGCTGTGAGGGAAATGTTATCTCTTCCTTTGGTTCCAGTCTCACATGCCAGCTCCCTTCCCTGCCTAGACAGTCTCTGCTAGACTAGGACTGTTTTCTTTTCAGAAACAGTTTTCTCCCTCTGGAAATGTTGTGTTATGTTACTGAATCAAAGACCCACATTTTGGGGCAGATGATTTAAATGCAAAATCAGTATTCCTGTCAGACAGGGGAAAAGCAGGCTCCTTCTGATGGCAAGTTGGAGCAGCACAGCCCATACAGAAAATTGAAGAACAAAGCCAAGTTTTGTTTGCTGCCCTGCTCCCTTTCTGTTTTGTTTTTTTTTTTTTCACCTTTTCCTGTTTGTTTGGGGTTTTTTTGTTATGTTTTTTTAAAGCAGTTCTTTAGGATGCATCTGCCTGATTTTTTTACCTTTTTACTGTGACTTCAGCAATACTGTGATACTGAACAAATGCACTGGTCTTTTGTCTTGATCTGTATCTAGTGAATAACATAGGAAAAAATGAACATGTTTGAAGCAGAGGGACTAAGAAAAAAATCAGGACGTACTCCAGGGGTCATATGGCATTGATAACAAGAATGGGATTTTGGCCCATTCTAACATGTAGGACAAAACCCCCCTGCATTTTCTTGTTGCAGATGTGCATATTCAGCACATTAAAATGTGTATTAAGTAGATTGTCTACTCCATGAGGATGTTCAAACCAAGGCAGAAGTTTAGTGCTGCCAACCCTGTGTTTGGGCAGTAGGCTGGAGGAGTGGCTCCCAAGCACTTGCAAAGCCACAAAAACCTGTCAGTAGGAGAAAAGAACTTTTTACTGACTGTATGGAATTTGCTAAATAAGAGATAATCAGTGTAGTCATGCTGAAGCGTATTTGGAGTTAGAATTGGGAAGCAATGTTTTTTGCTATAAAAATTTTGGAATTCTTTAAACAGGATAAAGTTTCTTTTGTAAGTAAATTATCTCAATCAGTTAGTTTAAACAGAATCACTTTACTGGGGTTTGGATTTTTTTAACTTTAGTGTGTTGGAGTGTGTACTGATGATCTTGAGGCAGTTATTTTATTATCTGCCACAGAAAGGTGGTTTATGATCCTTTTTCCTTATTCACAGTCATTAATAACATGTTCAACTCCTGAACGTTCAGCGATTTATGCACACTTCAGTTCAGCTGGATACTATCATATCCCACTCTAACCATTAAAAACAGTTATCACAAGATAATGTTAGGTCAGAACACAGAGTAGGCTGTTTAAATTGTATTATTGATTGCTGCTTTCTGAAGATTTTCCTCAGTTGTGTTTCAACCATGTGCTTCTATTTACTGGCTTCTAGGAAAGAAGGCCTGGCAGCATAATTTGAATTGAGATGTCTTGATTTTGATGTCTGGTTTGAAGTTCATGCTTTTATGATTTCATTTCTTATATAAATTATCTCAAATTATCTACTTCCAGGCTTTTTGAATACAGGAGTGCATCTTCAGTTGGGTCTTCCAAAGTGGAAAATATTTACAGAAGTTACTGTGGAAAATGGTTTTATTAATTAAATAAATGAATGCAGGACTCATTCTGGAATTTATGCAGATGTGCAGAGTAAGAAAGATTTGGGTTTACAACTGGGTTTTCAATCAGTTTAGTTTGTGTGTGTGTGTGTCCTGTAGACATTATGTAGTCTGCCACCCACCCTCCCCGGGGGGTGGATTGGTAGTGTACCAGCTGGTGTGTTCTGTTTGTAAAATGTGAGATAATCACTCCTGTAAGACTACAGTCATGATGTCTGTAGAAATGTGTTTGGGAGCATTCAAAAGAAATAATAGATACAAGTACCATGTGTGTTTGTTTTTTTCTGACATTGTCTAGCCCATTTCTGAGTATCTGCGTATTTTTTAATAATGCCGTTGCTTTCACTGACTGCATGTGGATGTGTCTGCATGCATTAAGTTTCTTCTTCAAGAACAAAATTTATTTGAGAGTGAACTTGCTGAATTCCTAAGAAAACAGATCCTTTTTTCCTCCTTCTGTGTAAACCATGGTATTTGATTCATCTTAAGCATGTATTCATCATCTTAAAATAGAAAAAAACTTCTCCTCCCTGTGCTCAGGATCAACATTATTGTTGAATTCCCAGGCCTAGGAGAATACTGGTTGCATTGCAAGCAAATAATTTTATTATCTGTATGGTGGAAGAAACTGTTCATTTCATACAAAAAGGGTTAATCACGCTACCCCCTTTTTAAATACCACTTTGCTTTGCCCTGCCTGCATTTGCAGAAGACACAATCAAATGGCAAACCTGTGTTTTTGTTCCTTTTCAAAAATCCCTGACAAGCCCATGACACAGGCTACTGCTGTAGCTGTACATTTCTATTCATTATTGATGACTTGGGGCCAGGCAGGCAGCACAGAACACAGGCAATATAGATTACCATATTGGGGGCTGGGTTTGGGGGTCTGTGTGTACACATGTGCTTGTGTGCATTTGGGTTGCTTTTGGCCTTGGAAATACCCAGTGCTGAGTGGAAATCCTACCTGGGAATAATAGTGGAAACAGACTGAATGAGCTTTTGTGATGTGTTTTACTGAAACAATTCAGGGCACTTAGACTAAAGGTAAAAAAAAAAGAAGGTATGAGTGAGCTCACTCTCAAACTAATTGTTAATAGCTTAACTTTCCAGTGGACTTGGAAATGATCTTGAAGGATCCTGGGGGATTTGGAGGGCATTTCTCACCTTACAGAGTGTAGTTAGCACCTTGGCTGATGAGACATTTTTCTGATAAAGCCAATGTAACCCGTCTAATTTATAACAATAATTATAGATGAACTATGCTGTTGGTTTGATTTGCTGTGAGGGCAATAGTATCTCGTTTCATGGATAGCACAGACAAAACCCACAGTTTGGGTGAGGGGGAGAATTATGCCAGCACTTTAGTGATACATTTAAAGTGGTATTTCTGAACAGCAGGTCACCAAGAGACCATTGCAATGCTAAGAAAGTGTTTTGCTATTACTGATGCATAATTAATCCTTATAGGTTTTTATTGGCACAACACTCCTGCCCATTACATAAAGATTTTATTTTCTTGCATGTGTCAGAGGGGTTGTATGCTATTTATACTTGCACTGTTTGAGGTCCTTGGCTTGAAGAAGAAGGAGTGAGGTAAGAGTTTATTTAAACATAGTGTTTATGTTAAAAAAATTAAATGTGCTTTGGTTCGTATGTTGATGATGTCTTTATACAGAACCTGTTCTACTTAAATAATTTTCCATTGCATGGAAAGCTGTAGAAAAAAATAAGTAGAATCAATTTTGATAACTCCTTATAGCTTCTGTAGAATTTGCCATAGCTTTTCTCTCAGGTTTCTCTCTTCTTTCCCTTATGCTTCTGTTTTCTTCCACACAACGGATCATCATGGCAGGAAAAGTTAATTCAGAGTTTAGTTCATTCAAAGTTTAATTAATTCAAAGCTTATTGTGTCAAAATCTTTTTTTAAACATTGACTGGAATAAAATGGTGTATGTTAGAGGGTGGTTAAGTCCAGCTCCCAAGGAAGGATAGAAAAGTCCTGTGGGGACCTTGCCTGTTGGGACCTCTGACTTTGAGACTGTTTCAGTTCTGTTTTACATGTAGAACCCTTCAAAGTAAGACTGGTGTAGAGCATAAAAACTACATCCTTTTCCTTTGGGAAGGAGAGGCAAGAAGCCATTCCAGTGGAAGAGGGGCACTCTAGCTCCTCCAGAAAGCAGTGTCAGTCAAAGCAGAACGTTTGCTTGGTGTATTCCTTCCATTTCTGTGGTCCTGATTTCTTTTGTTGGGATTTAGTGCTCTTTAATGTGTCTCAAAATATGGACTCAACTATCTGGCTAATTGAGCACTACAACTACTTCTGTTCTATGAGGAGATTGTTTTCCCTGGAAGGTCCCACAGCACCATCTAGTGCCATCCTGTTCTAGTGCCACATGGCTTTGTGGGAGCAGAGGTGCTGAGGCTGGCATGCTTTGCTGGGAATGGCTTCTTAGTAATTCAAATGAGGATTTGCCTGTTACTTGGCATAGATCCAAATACAGGGAAATTTTATATTCTTTGTAACTTTCTTCTTCAAGAAAACAGTCTTAAAATTAGGCTGAAGATTAACTGTTGTTGTAAAACATGTTTTTTACTGCTGTTGCATTTCTGTTTTCTATGTGCAAAACAAAGGATAAATTGTGGTGCATCCTTAGCACTGCACAAATATACCTTGCACTTCATGTACACCCCAACGCATGTAATTAGGTTTATTATATCCTTATTATACATTAAACCCTTTTCAAGAAAGGGCTGTGTTACACCTACAGACACCCTAATCCTACAAGCTACGTGCTTTTACTCCTCAGTCCCACTGAGGTCATGCTCCTAGAGTGTGGGAACCTGCTTGCAGTTGTAGAAGTTACAGAATTCTTTCCATTTGATATTTGCAAAGACAAGTGGATCACTCTGAAAAGTGAGGATTGAAAAGTTCCTTTCTCACTTATATGTCTCCTCTAGCAAAGGCCCACCTAATGCTGGTGTATAACTCCTGTCCTGACATATAGAATTATAGTGATCTTGTTCTCTGCTGACACCACATGAAAAATACGTTTGAATAGGAACAGGCAGTGGTTTAATGAGATGGAATTAGGAAAAGTATTTGCATATGAGGTGGGAGGTAAAGGAGAGGAAGAAGGCTTTGACCTCAGGAGTGATGGTCAGCAAAAGAGCAACTGAAGAGGAAATGGAAAGAGGAAGATGTAGCTCCAACAGGCTCGACAGTATCCTTGAATATGCTGAAGAGGGTAACAAGACAGCTGACTTGCGTGTGTTGCACAAGAGAGAGGCAACAAAAAGTTGCTGGAAGGTGTTGCAAGTTTGGTGGATGTGGCTTGATCCCATTCCAGATTTATGAGCAAAGGCTCACACCAGAACCTCCTCAGTCACACGCTGAGCTGTGGCAGTACCGAGAGGTTGCAGCACTTGGGAAGTAGGGCCAGAAGCAGAACCCTCTCAGCTGTTGTAGGAGCTGTTCCACACCCTGCTGATGCTGATTCCACACACAAACTGATGGTTTCAGGATGTTTCATGGAAGCACTCATTTCAATTCACTCAGATTTGGTGTATCATTTCAGATACTGCTCCTGTATCGCCTGCACCAAGAAGTTTTCACAGTTGCTTTAAAACTTCAGCGTCCTTACTGCTGTGTTCTGAACTATTCTGTTGCTGTGTAAGAAGCAAATTTCTAATGTGTTGAATATGCCCTCTGCTGGGAAAGCCAGGCAAACTGGGTTTATCTATAGTTTTACCTTTCTAAAATACTCTTTTATTTTTGGCTTAACTCTCAATCCAATACCAGAAACTCACCTCTCAACCTTACTGAGAAAAATGCTCTTTCCTTTTGGTTTTGTTCTTTACACTCCATCTGTGACGAGTGTAGCACTGTTACTGCTGGTAGTTCAGATCACTGCATTTCTTGTTTCTCTGATCTGTTTTGTTGGAAGAACCAAATTCTGGCTGCTTACATTCCTGTTGATTCCATTTTTTCATGCTTGTATAAGATGTATGCAAGAGGAACATCTGCAAATAGTAATTATTAATATTAAGTGGAAATGCTTTTGATTTCTACTATTATCTGATGTTAGTAAGCTTTTTAATATTATCTCATTTTTCTTTTTTTATTTAATCAATGTCCCTTCTCACAGTAGTGGCCACAAGGTTGATACAACAGAACAAGGGTGGCAAAATGTCTGGAGCAATTCACAAAGCCATATGCATAGTCTCATAGTTGATATCAAATCCGGTTTTGATAAATCAAAATCCAATTTGATATAGTGCTTCTAATTTTATGGTTTCATTATTAAAATCCAATATTGGCCTAATTGGATAAGTTACAGCTATTGTTGTGGTGTTTATTTATAATTATTGTTGAATTAGGGTTATGTAGAATTATGGTTTCGATTTTGTGTTGTAGTTTGCTGTCTTGGTATACAGGTCAATGTTTATCAATTTAACAAAAATGTGTGAACTTTATACTCTTTTCAATATCTCTTCAGATTTTCCTGTTATTTCTTATGGGGAGGATGGATGGATTTAGCATCCTAAGAAGCATCAATTCATAAGCCTTTGTTCTTCCCAGCTTTCAGAACAGTCATTTGATATAAAACAGGAAAGAGCTAAATAACATATTTTATTCTGATTAATTGCAGCTATATAAGCCTTCTCAGAACCAACAATGTCATCAGAGTAGCTGACAGAAAAGGAATGTACAATAGGAGGTTTACACTTCAGATTATTTTGGAAATAATTAAATTGGAAAGCAAAAGACTAGTAATTATTTGACACTGGGAGCTTCTGTGATGTCCGTGAGGGAGCAACACAGGGACACAATTTGCATCATGGAGCAATGACTGAAATTACAAGAACATGAGAAAGATCTAATTTAACCTCTGAAATTGCAAGAGATAAAACTGAACATTTATGTCATTTACATGGACATGAAGTTTGAAATGAGGGGGGAACATACTTTATGGTGAAAATCAATACCAACATCTTATTCAATAGAAATTTATCATCTCTACTGCCATTTTTAAGAAGGCCAAATGAACAGCATAGTTTGTAAAGACATGCTTACAAAAATATTAAAAAGTTTTTGAAGAACCCATAAACAGGTTGTATTAAGGAAGGTCCTGCAGCCACTGGATACAAATATGAGGCACTTAAATGTTTTTGAAATAGTTTTAATTACAGGCTTGAAATCATCATGTTCAAATGGTTCAGGACTTGAACACTGAGATATGCAAAATTCAGAGTTTCCTCCTCAACCTTGTTATCAGGCCCTTTTCTGTTATGCCTCCTCTGCATTCAGTGCCTACTGGTGGTTTCACAAGAACTTGCCTAGTCCCAGCCTGACTTCTCATGGGTTTTGCCCTTCCGGTTTGGTTTGGAACCAAGTCTGTATATTTAGCATAGGGGGGTTTCATCTTGCTCTGTGGTGCCTGTCAAGAGGTTCTGCATTGTTTCAAAGTTGTGTCAGGACAGGTGGAAAAAGGGAGAAGGTGACTAATGTCTGAGGATTTTGGTACGTGACAGCCGTGTTTCAGCAGGAGTCGTTCTATATATGATGTCGAAAGTTAAGATTACTGCAAAGCAGTCTGGTATGGGGCTGTAGTTTAAATCAGTTTATTCAAGATGATGAAAAATGTGGTATCACAGGTATTAAGCAATGTGTTACTTAGGGGTGATGCTGTGAAGTGGGACTGTGGAGCTGTGACCAGTCTGAGGGGTGAGGATAGTGGGAGCTCTGTGCACCTTTACTTGAATAGACTGAGGGTTGGCTCTGAGCGCTGCCATGGCCTTTACAATCTCTATCATGTTCATGAAAACACTGAACAATAAGCTTTTTCACCTTTAGGAGTGCCCATTTTCTTTCTTTTGTGATAGTTTTTTTTTAAGAACATTTGTATTCTGTCAGAACTCTGATACTAGCTGTCCTGTTGCTCACAAACATACCTAATTCAGAGCTAGAAGCACTTTTCTAGAGGCAGGGTTCTCCTTTTAAAATGTAAAACATTGCAAGGTTGTCTGCAAAGTTGTTAAAAATAAAACAAAGAAAAAAGATTTTGAAAATACACTTCCAAGCACAAAATCAAGGAAACATAAGACATAAGAAATAGAAATAATACATATTTTAAGATAAAGTTTCTCTCTCATACTGTAATTGTAAAAACTATAGTTTTGTGTTTGGAAGTTTTGGTTTTTTGTTTTGTTTTTTTTGTTTGTTTGTTTGTTTCGTGAGGTAGGGTGTGCAGGCTGGGGTTTTTTTTTCATGATATTGCACCATGCTCTAACCAGTTGAGCTAATTTTTTTGTTGTTGTTGTTGCTTTCTTTTCCAAAATGTGCCAGCAACTCTTGAAACAAAATCGTATGAGAAATCCTGCTGTACACAGATGAAGATTGAGTTTCAGTTCTCATTTATGCTTGTCTTCTGATGAAATTGTCCAGGGTTCAGAGCCATTTCTCTCACACCTTATCCTATCAGTAGCATGGAAATCGTGCCCAGTTAACTTTTTACTAACCTTTATTGAGCTTATAACATAATACTGCTTACACTTTTGCTTCTTTCTTTGTCCTGCTCTGATGAAACATTCAAGAACATCTGTAGCAGTAAGCACAAATAGGTAATTGATTTTAGAAAATACACATTTGTTCAGAACCTTGATTACAAAGCCCTTTTTTTCTTTTTAGCCCTGGTTCTTAAGACAAATCAGACATGACTTTGGCTAAGGTTTTTCTCACTCATAATTGCCACGTGCGTGTTGCACTGATGACCTGTAAGAATGAAGAAAAATTGCATGGGAAATTTGTGGGTAAAGGAAACGAAGGAAAGTTCACATGTATTTCATGCCTCATTACAATAATCCCTACTTGTCTTCTACCATGTGTCCCTCTGGATCTGTGCCCACCTTTCTCTTCCTATTTGCATAATTTCATTCCTAATGATTTGTCATCATAGTTTCAGATTCATTATGTGACTTCCCTTCCCTGTCTGATTTGGCAGACAATTCCATGCATTGATTCTGTATATTCTTTTGGAGAATAAACACCTCTTAATATCTGCTCTACAGCAATGCTGTACTGGATGAAACCTATAGAAAACAACTTAGCATCTCTATCTGTACAAGGCAAATAACAAATGAATCGCCAAGAACATCCTTGTGGTTAATATGTATGTTTATGTACATGCTTGCACACACAAACCTGTATTTAAACTCTCTTAGTTAAAATAGGTTTCGTGATCTTTACTGTAAAGAGAGATGTGTTTACAGGTATCTGACTCTTCAGACTCCTATTTTGTATCAGTGTCTCAGGTCAGGCTGAGATTTTTTTCTGCTCTTTCCACTAAAATCATTGAAATATATGCAGTCAGTCTTTCACATCAGAGGTGTAAATGGATTTCTTGAAAGTTTTTCTGCAGATGGCAAACAACAGTCACTTTACAACTTTGACTCCATTGTGGGCAGCAGTCGGGAAGCTTAACACTCCACCCGAACTTTGAAGATGCTAAAACTGTGTAATGACCTTGCATTCTCAAGGGCAGATGCTCAGCTTTTGCTGGAAGTGCTAATCTACAATCTGTTTATCTCCATACACTATGTATTTGACAGCACTTGCCTGGAAAGCAAGGCAAGGAAAAGCATCATCAAATTTAGTTCCTTTTTCCTCTCTGATGGTGTCAGTGTCCAATGGACTTAGAAATGGACGCCTTTATTTTAATTTTTAGCCTCCTTTGTGCTTCTCAGCCAGTCACAGCCTTAGAAAGCAGCCACGCTGCCAGTGTCAGAATATTCTCATTTTCGTGAAGCCTCTGCTGGAGCTCGAGCTGGACTGTGTGCAGTAATTGTTTCTGTCCACCTTCTGTCACCATTCTTGGTGAATCACACTTTGGGTTTTGCCTTCAAATAAAATAAATAGTCTCCTGCATTTTCTGTCAGTAGGCTTTGGACTCGACTTTATTATTCTCTAGTGGGTATGAACTGAGGTGCATCACATAATGCTCATGAGCACATTGAGTAGCACGTTTCTATTGAAGAGGTAATTGTCAAAGCAAGGTGTGTGTAGGGAAAGGTAATGCCTTTGTTAGACAGATACACCATAGTCGTGTAAACCTTTCTTCAAATCTGGGGCAGGAACCTGCAGAGAAGGGCTTTTGCACATAAAAACACATCAGTGTGTTCAGGAAACATATAAATGGGCTTTAGATGCCCAAAGTTTGTTGTTTAGCAGCTCCATCAGTCAGTCAGGTAACAGAGGTTCCCTCCCCGAATAAATCTTGCTTTGTTTGCACCTGTAAACCATCACAGCCACCACAGAACTACTGACTCAAGAAAAAAAACCCCTTGGTTTTAATGTAATCCCTCTGGTTTTTCAAACTGGCACTCCTTATCAAAATAAAACATTAACATCAAATTACTCTGATTCAGCAACAGCATCTATTTTTTAATATGAACTTGTCTGTTCTGTCAGGTAGTTGTTTAGCTTCCCAGGGAATTGCCTATGTGTTGCAGATGGGAAAGTTGAACCTTGTAAATCCTTTCTGTGGTGAGACGACAGGAAACTCACTTCTGATTACTAAGACTACCAGGTTTAATAGCAAAATTTAGTAACAAATTGCTAGAATTGACCTTTTGAATGCTAGATTTTCAACATGCTCAGTCAGTAATCTCTTTATGATGCCTAGAAGGATTCTCTTCCTCTCCACTTCCAGAATTAGAAGACGTGTTACTGTCGCAGAGGTGCCATTTCTTTTTGTGACACTTGCTTTGAATTAGCAGTGGCTGTTGCCCATTGTGTTAATACCACCAAGCTTCTGAAGTAAATACATAGCAAGTCACAGCTCCCATCCCAAGGAGGAAGGACACTACCTTTATTTATCAGCAAGCTAAAGAGGAAGGTTGCTTCATTTTGGTTTGCTTTTTTTACCTTTGCATATATTTTAGTAACATAAAAGCATGCTGAGGCGTAAAGCACATAAGAGATGATTAATGGTGCTAAATCAATGAGTTCCTTCAGATTTAAAGGATAGCTGGCTGTACTCACCAGCTGGCAGCATGCTCTGTTTTCCCTGCTCTTGATGCTCAGTTGGTGTACAGGATGCTTTTGGTGTATCATGTCCTGCTCCATCCACGCTCCTCTTGGCTCCTGCAAAGGCCTGAAGGTGGAACCCTGCTGCAGTGGTGTTGTGCCATCCCAAAATTACAGGAGGCTAGGGGAATACTCAGGCACTTGGTAATATTTGGTACAGTTTGAGGTGTACAGTGTAGTTGTCAATGGGGAAAGGGGAAGAAGGGGAAAGTCTGGCTCACATATTCTTAGTAGTAGTCCCTAAAAGCTGGAGTTTAGTCCTTCTGATGAAGTGACTGCGATGTGTTGTACCTATGTTATACAGATCTTGCTGTCAGTTCTTTGTTCTAAGCATCATAGATGCTGCCCTGTGCAAGTGTCAGTTCAGTCCTTGGTGCCTCCTCCCTTCCTCAACTTTTGTTTCTTCCTCTCCAGCTGCTATACTTGAACACCTATATTTCTTCATATCTGTTATCTGCACTTTGGTCTAGACCTCCTGTAAATAGTGAATGACTCCCTGAAGCAATTCTTACTGCTTCTACTTCTCTTTTTAGTCTTTTATGATCTATCTCAATTGTGACATTTGCAAAAAGATAAATTATTATGGATAGCTAGGCTTTGGGGCAGTCAGATATGGCATGTATTATTTATTTTTAAATATGTTTTTTAATTCTGCAGAGCCTTCAAGTTGCACAGCTTAACTGTTGCCTCCTTGATCCTTTCTGTCTGCTATAATTTGTGGCATTTATTTGTTGCATTTCGTTTTAGGAACACAATAGGAATTCTCTGTGCCTAACAGCCTGTCCAGATCTGTGCTTTTTTTGTGGAGCCAGAAAGCAAATACAAAATAGTTTTTTTACGATTTTTCTTTATATTAGCTTCCAAATGATTGAAGCAAAGCTGTGTTACTCAAGGTTAAATGAAAAGTGGTGGACAACTGCTCTTTTTTTTTGTTCAATTGTTTTTCACTTGTAGCTAAATAAAATAAGCACCCTTTTAGATAAATGTGAGCAAGTTTTGGACATTTGTTCTTTAAAATAATGTTTGTGAATAGCTGAAAAACTAACTATTCTTGTGACCTATCTGGATGAAGAATAGTCTTGGCTTAGAGAAGTTCTGAGCAGGCTCTCTGAATTAGCATGCATTAAATGATAGAATCATTTTATTGAGCAATAATAAAATATTGAAGTCAGATGGAAGGATGATGGGGAATTGCTATTTGCAGCTATGAAAGTGATGCATGTCATGTTAACTCCCAACCCAAACAACTCATTCTAAGATTTGCTTTCATGAAACTTAAAATCCTCTGTTTTGTCCAATCATCAGCTTTAAACCTGTTCCTTGTCAGTGAAGACAACAAATCTTTTTGCTTGCATCTGCCTGGGGGATGTGGAAAGCCGAGGTGGTCCTGTGTGATTAAATTAGATGAAAGACTTGCCTTCTACCAGTGAGACATGAAGTCTAATCAAGTGAAATGAGTTTTGAGATCTCAGCTCGTTTCCTTGGGGAATATCTGCTTACATTACACAGTCACGACACCTAATTCATCACAGTTGATGCAGCTTCTGCTCAGAAGAGGACCTGGGACTGGGTGGCAAGGGACTTGATCACAAGGCTCCCCCTAAGGAGGAGCTGCTCAGTGAAGTTAAGATGCAACACAGTAAAGGGAGAGCTTTAATATGTTTTTTTTTTAATAAACGATCCATATTTCTGTATATCAGATCTTTTAGAACAGAGGGTCTTAGGTGCAAAAAGGTAAGAAAAGGTACTTTGTACTGAGTGTAGTTTATAAAATGATTGGCATACAAATTAAAGAACATACTCAGTGAACAGCAAAGTTGAGCTTGTTACTTCATTGCTATGATGTTAAATGATGTTTTTATATTTCCGTGTACTCAGGTACAAGAAAGTAAAGGTGACTCCACTTCCCTGACTAACAGACTGTTTTTGTTTGTTTCTTCCAGGGCATTGTTATAACTCCACTTCTGCTTTTGCTTTTTGTAAGTATCATGATATTAACGTCTTCTTACTGGGTAATCTTGCACCTGTTAGATCTTATATTTAGATGCAAATTTGGGTGATTCTCACAATGAATGAATAATGAAGAAGATTTTTCTGGTCAGTATTTGAAATAAACTGTCTCCCAGGATGGCCCTAAAAGTGTATCATAGTGAATGCAAACACAACCTGCACCTCATTCTAACAGGACCAAAAGCCATTGTTCTTACAGAACTGCAAAATCATATGCTATTAGTCAGGCTGGGTAAAATAAAAACATTTGCCAGGTAGGATGATACATTGGTTAGGAGCTCTCTTGGAGAGCTTTCACATGCAGGAGCTGGACAAGACTGTACTGATCTGAAATGGATGAGAGAACAGTTGGAAAAGCACTATTCAGGTAAACAGAGCCTTGCTTTGGGGCAACTAGGTTTGCAAGACAAATTACTGGAGACTCTGTGCAGCACTACACGTGATGCTGCTTCATTCCTGTTAGTTCAAGATTTCTTTTTCAATGGTTAGTCTTCAGTCACAGCCTTGCATGGTAGAAGAAAAGAGACAAGACCAAGTTTTTCTCCCTGTTTTGTAAGGTGTGGATATTAGTCAGCATACAATGAAGAGGCTTTTGCAGGTGGGCAGTGGTGCTTTAGGAAGTCCCTTGTCAGTTAGGAAGTCTTGGAACTTGAGGATTTGCTGGCATAAATGGTGTGATGTGGTGCAAGTTGCTGAGGACTGTGGCTTTGTGAAGAATAGGCTGAAGCATTTAAAGGATTTCAGGAGAGGCATACATTGTCTTTTATGTTTGTCTTACTAATGGCTTTGTATGCAAGCCAGCACGCTGGGAAGGGGGGAAGTGGGAAGTCAGTCTGAAACAATTTGTAAGTGGCATGCAAGTGGTGCACTGTTTATAGCAGGGATGCTTAAGCAACATATGTACTGTATACAAATATAGCAGTATAAACTGGGTTAAATAGTACTGTGAGAGTGGCTGTAACATCAAATACTGCCTCAGTGTAACCGTGTGGGAGGTTTTTTATTTTACTGTGACAAATTGTAATTCATCTGATGTAGCTGTGTTTACACACAAACTGCTTTGACCATATTGTATATGTTGATACACACTAGCAAAGCTTTCTTGATACACCATGGATTTACTGTAGGTTGACAAAGATAGCTTCTTTAAAAAAAAAAGATAGATGTTTTGTTATTCCTGCACTGAATAAGTTGATTCCAGCTGGTCTGCCTAGCTGCTTTCCAATCCTCTTCCCTCTCATATGAAATGTGTTTCTTCCACAGGCATTCATTCATCCACCTGTGCCTTTGTTTCTAAGTGACAGAAACTTCAGTTCTTTTTACTTTTGCTCACTGGAAGTTTATACCCTGCTGAACCTCACTGAGTTTTGGTGCTCCAAATAGGCAACAGGGATATTTTCTGAAATGCTAAGGGAAGATCTGCATACCTCTTCAAGTAAGATAAAGATCTTTCCTTTGGTCTTTATAGAGAGATGACAAGATATTCTGTCCCATAAATTGCAGTTTTCACTGTTACTTCTCAGAAGAGGTGGTAAAACTTCGTGTGTGCAAAAACACGAAGGCAAAGCATATGTCTCTGTTCTTCCTCCCAACCCTGGAGACATTTGTGTGAGAAGTGTGTAAAATGCACATTAGTTGTTGGGTGGGTTGTAACATGACTTGGACTTGTTCTTCTTGAGGAAGATACACACATGAATAACTTTTTCATCAGAGTGATAAACTAGTCTGGGGATGAGGGGAGTTACAAAAACTGCATTTTTTTTGTCACAAAGCCCAAAACTTGAGGATTTCTCTCTGAGTATATAAATATTTAAAACTTCTTGAGATCTTTGCTGAGGGTTTCACACATGAAGAGCAGCATTCTGGTCAGCCCAGCAGCACATTTTGCTAAGATGAGGTCTGCCTTCTCTGAAAGTTCAGTTTATCCATTGGTAGGTATTTAGGATAGCAAACTAAACATGCACACCAAGTTCCCATATCCTGACAGTCTGTGGTTTGGACTGCTGAAGCCTTTTTTTCTCATGAACATCTCTAGTTTTTCTTGAGTTTCCTTGATACATCTGGCATGGCCAACGCATAGTGGATTCAAGCACACAGTTCACATGTTTCTGTGAACTGTGCTTGCCTGCAGCTTGATCATTTCATGTGGTGCTGTGGAGTTACTGCAGAAACACTGACTAGAAATTCCCTGGCTATCTTTTCTGGACCATCAGTGCTCCTTGGCCTTAATGCTTAATTAATGCAGGGTGGAATTTTCAAGTTTCAAAATAAAACTTCTGTTTTCCTCAACAATAGCTGACCTTGGCTTCTGAATACTATTCATGGACCTTTCAAGTCAATGTCATCAATGAATTTTAGTTCCTGGATCTGGTACTCATGAGCATTAACTCTCCCACGGAGTTGTGCTATGATAGTCTGAATGCTCTGCTTCATTAGTGATCCTATTTGTTAGTCTGCCTGTGTACAGTGCATAAAATACCTTTAGTGCTGCCAGAAATAAAATACATGGATATCTATTAGCTTGTTTGTGTTATATAGCTTAACCTGAGGTAGCAGTTACCATTTATGTTTTGCCCTGTATGCACCAGAGAATATAATGTTCTGAACTGCCTTTTCTGCTCATAATTGCCCAGTAATATAAATAAAAATTGTCTAAACAGCTTCAATAAAGGCATGTTGAAGTTATAATAAATAATGCATTGAATGCAAAATAATTTATTTTCTTAAATGAATGGTATTGAACATAACATTGTCAGTTACATTCCTGAAGAGTGTATTTCTGCTATGAAACTTCTGGTGTAAAGCTTACTCAAAGAGTTCTAAGAGGTTCTGGTTAATTTAATGAAACCTTAAATACTGTGCATGTAATTCCTGGACTTTGTAGAGAATAGCTGACTTTGCTACAGATACCTCTGATTAGCATTTTGCCTAACAAGAAGCTATTGAATCTTGCTTCCAGATATGTTAATCAGCAATATCATCAACCTCATGTTAACCCTTGTTATTAACAGTTAATATGTCATGTTCCCAGCAAAGATGTTACAAATGGGCAATGTCCCATAAACCATACATAATTGATTAGAGTTCATATATGTGGTGAGCAGGAGTGTTAAAACAAAGTAAGTTAAATCAGTTTCAAGTTAACACGAGGTTATGCTGTTGACATTTCTTTGCAGCATTCTTCAGTGTTTCATTAATGATGATTAGGAGGCTGTGTATCCAAGCATTCAGAGAATGAGGCTGTCTGTCTTCCTCTTGTCAGACTGCGTACTTAGCCAAAGCCAGAGGTAACAGATTGATTGTGAAATTTTTTTAAGCAGAGGAATAAGTTTTATTTTCTCAAAGGCATTTGGAGGAAAAACACCTCATCAACTAGAAATAGTGTAGACTAAATTTTGTTTTTGAAAATAACTGTGTTATTATCAAGAAATAATGACTGAGGAAGTAAAGCACTTGGGTATGAATGTCCATTTTTACTTATCACTTGACTTGTTCTCTGTGTTCAGTTTAGTTACTTTCTTCAGTATTTGTAATAATATGACACAATTCCTAATAACAGTTTATGATTTGAATTCTCAAGTATGCTGCATTTGGGCCCATTTACATTACTAAAAGACAGTTAAGCAAAGGGTGTTGTCATACCTTGAAGATAGCAGTGCTGTAATCTGACAGCCTCTAGATGTCAACACCTTTTTATGAAATCTCGTTTGAAATACAGAATTTCAGGAGCACTGAACTCTGCAACAGCTGTAGCTGCATCATCTCACATGCCCTCAGATTGTAACTTCAGCCATGGAAAAAAGAAATATATATGAATGCAGGTTTATTTTCATTGAGGGATTTCACGTGCCTTTGCATTACACAGGATAGAGGCCAGGCTGATGCCTCAGCAAGGTCATGTGTCTTGGATTTGCCATGGAAACAGCATGAACATGGATGTTGTACTACCCTGTGAGAGGGTGCTGCAGAGTTACTTTTCTCCTGTGAAAGTGGCTCTCTTGCTTCCCAGCCACACTGGGATAGAGTTGCCCCATCTGTCTGTAAAGTTGGCTGAGCACATGGACTGGCCAATTCTACCCAGCCACACAAACTTATGATTTTGTTGATTGTAATAGATCTCAAAATACAAGCAGTCAGTCATCTGCTCACCTGCTGGAGCCAAGTGTGGTGCTGTGGTTTCTATGGCACAGTACCCCAGCTTTGTCACCCTCCTGGTATTGCCCTTAGTGATGTGACACCCAGTGCCTGACAGATGTGGGCTCTTCGGTTGCTGGAAGCACAGTTTAGCTATCAAAGCAACAACAGTCAAAGTGTGTGAATCTGTACTTTTATTGAAAGCCGGCAAAAAATGTTAGAGATGGGTCAGTAGTTAACACTTTTATTGTACTTCACATTCTTCAGAAGCAGGCCTGCAAGGCAGTTAGCATGGAATGTTAAAGACCCAATACAAAATTCATGTGTACTTTTAAAGGTACACTTGGCAAACCCTCTGTGTGACTGTCAGGCACTACTCCCCCGTTAGCCCTTTCACCAATGAAGACTACCCTGACATCTGTGCCAAAACAGAATCTTCCCAAGGCTTTATCAGCTTGCTTCTGTTCATGACCTCTGAATTTTTATGTTGGTATTGTAGTGATGATGTCATAAGTACTAGAAAGCAGCACTGCTGAAAGAATTCAGAAGTGGATGAGTGAAGGAAATTTGGTGCCAGTATCACAGGAAAGTGAAATAAGGTGGGTGGTGAAATAAGGACATGAGTGAAATTAGAAGCTGATTTAAATACTGAAGAGCTTTCCCCTGTACTCACAATCTTCAGATGAAAACAAGAGTTTAAAAGTTGTTGATACTTCTCAATTTTTTTGCCAAGTCTTCTCCAATCTCATGTAATTCAGATAAATCTTTTTATTGAAAGGAGCTGTCAGTACTTTTTTTGCTTTTTAAACAGGATTTCTACATACTATGCCTTGTTTTTCCTCTCAAGCACTTGGTAAATGAGAGTTGATACCAGTCAAATGAATCGTTAAATATGCAAATATCTTAGTAGCTGCAAAGCCTTGGAAGTTGATAAGGAAGTTGCAGCTAATGGATTTCACTGGTATGTGACAAAAGGCTGATTACAGTGAGGAGGGAGGGGAGGGGAAGCAGCACAGTGCATTAGCTGTTAACAGATCAACTCATTCATGTGGAAGACTTAAAGTGCATCATTATTTCTACCTGGTTATTTACCTCACCGTTTCCTTTCTTTTTTAATCATTGGGAAAACAAAATTCTCTGATCTGTTCCAGACTCTTTACAATTAACCAGAACTTTAATTGCTGTGAAATATTTGCTTAATCGTTTCATTCTGGTTTTTTTTCACATTCACCTTTTGTGGCTTTGTTATTTAATTTGGAAACAAGTAACAGAGAATAATATTCCTGTTATTGCTAATAATGCTCTCTATTTCTGACACACACACAAAATATTGTAAATTTGTCTGGGTGCTTTTCTGTATGTTCTTGCTCTTGAGATTTTCATCTATATAATGCTAGGGGAGCCATTCAGGTGCACAACCTGCTTTACCACAGCAGAATCTAACCACACATCTTAATAGGATCAGAGATCCAGGCTACCAGGAAGATCCCATCCTGACTCACCCAATCCACCTCTTTTCTATGCTGTGCAATTCACCTCAAAGCTGAGCAGGATCCAACCTAAAAGTAAGGATTTTTGCTCTCCCCCCACCCTTGCAATACTAGAAACCTGTGTCTCTGCTGAACAGAAACCTAATTTCCAGTAAGCACTGCTGAAAGGTGCTTTATCCATTTGTTTTTGTTGCCAGTGTTAATACACCTGAATAGCACTTCTCTGAAATTTGGCACCCTGGCTCAGACTTTCCCTTTCCCTGTCTTTAGTCAGCTATGCTAAACAAGCCATGCATTTCTAATCTTTAAATTCATAAAACAAATCCTTTAATCTGAGGTGTTTTGTGCACCTGCTTCAATTTTAATTCCTTCTTCAGCCCAGGTAATAGAATCCTGCACAATTGTGCAATGTGATTCACAAGGGCTTATTCAGGCCTTGTGCAACGTCTCAAGTATCCCCTACCTTGACTGATTTCTTTCTTCTGGTGCACCGCAGTTTTCTTTTTCATGGATACATAATATTCATGGATCTTAATTACCCTGTATTTACTAATCTGTGTCTTTCCACTTAGTCATCCCTTTGTTTGCAGCAGAATTTTGTTAAGTCCCAGCTCTCCAAGGGTATTAGTCATCTAATTCCCGTTTAGGTGTTTCTGCGTTGTAAACTTGATCTTGTTTCTTTACATTAACCCTCAAGATCATTGTGCCACAGTTAAGTGGAAGAGTAGCTCTGGTGTATTTCAGATAAAGAATGCCTGTGGTTGTTTTTACAGCTCTATGAAAGGCTTTAAAATCTACAAGTATGTTTGGATTGGCTTGGTACTTAATGTGTCATAGGGGAACCAAATGGGATTAGGCATCTGTGATCACTTTAATAAGGGAAACCCAGAATATACAGTCTCATTTCCTAAGCCAGGAAAGAAAAGTCAGATTGTCAGTTTTTCTTTTTCCATACTTCTTATAATGAAACTTGGATTTTTAATTTGGAAACAGAATCAGAAGGTAAATGTGTATATATAGATGTATATATGGCTAGATTCTATTTTATTTGTGCCAAATCAATTCTCACGGCCACACAAGCATATAGAATATGCAAGAATTTGCAAAATGTACTTGATTCTTTAGCAGAACTAGGGGCTTACATTTATTTTGTTAAAATACATTACTGCCAAAGCACTGGGTGCAATCTCTGTGGTACCTTAGCCCCTTTCAGAAGGAAGAGACAACTTGCAGGTTTTGACAGGCATAATTAAAAGCCTTATTTTGAAATTTAAACACAGTCTATAGAAACTCCACTCTAGCCTTCCCTTCCACCCGTTCGAGGTGGATTATTTCAGTACCAATCAATGACTCTTAGTCAGTGGCTGGGAGCTGGCATCTCTTACACAGCTTCTCTGCCTTACTGAGATGTCTAAAAGCTCTGCATGTGAATGCCTGTAAAGCAGTGGGGTAGGAAGAACACCCCAGTGACCTGTCAGCTCTGTTTAGATGTTATGTAGGAATGACCTCTTTCGACCTCCCACCTGAAATCTGGAGCTGGGCACTGTGGAACTCACAGGAGCACATCAGCACTCTTCACACTGCTCCCTACTTCCCAGAGCCTCAGCATCATTACTGCCCATGGCAGTGTGTTCCTTGCAAAGCATTTTCATTTGCCATGTCCTGGGTTACTGAGGGTGAGGTGCTTATTTTTCTGCTGTACCATAACATTCTGCAATGACTGGGTCAGGATAAGGGCTCTGGAGAGAGTCCAAAGCAGGGGAGGACTTAGTTCAGCTGCTAATTCTTGTTCATTGCCCTTCATTACTAAACTGGATCCCATCCACATCTTTTCCAAAAGTGCATTGCATTCCATGTCGTTTTTGTAATGGGTCTGCCATCCACAGCAGGATGTAAAGGGATTGGGACATGGGATGGTCCAGACAGGTCTCTGAGGCAGCTGGATCTGGGCTGGATGAGAGGAACCAGAAGCAGCAACAATACAGCATTGAATGCAAAGTTTAGAGACAGATGTCAGAGTAGCCAGACCTTTCCACCAGAATGTGGAAAAGAAAAGCTTAAAATTGAACATCTCACATAAGAGAGCAGCCAGTGCCCTCCCCATCAGTTCTGCCCTCTTTTCACCCCTGCCTCACTTCCTCCTCTGTGCTCAGCAACTGGTGAGGCTGCAGCTGGTTGATGGTGTGTGAAGAGTGCAAAGACACAACCTGAGGAAGCATTAATTGCAGGAGAACACTGGGAGAGTAAAAGCTGCCCCCAGAGGACAGCCTGCTCCAAAGTGGACGCAATATGTGCAGCACATGTGTCACTGGGCTGTAATTTGGTGGGACTGGGAGGATGTGTGTTTCTTGGGAGTCCGTGGCAGTGTAGCTGTGGGATCACCTGCTGTGGGACCTGCCTGCTCAGCCAGAAAGATAAGGAAGGAGCATCTGGCTTGTGGAGGCAGTCTAGGCTGGGAGATGGAATTGTCTTGTTTTCATGCAAGGAAGGTTGGGTTTTGCTCTTTGGTTTTTTACCATATCCAGTTAAATATAGCTTTTTAATTAAGGATAAGCCAGTGTTTCTACCACAAACTCATAAAGAAACCCACTAAATAATTTGTCAGGTTTTTTTTAAAACAGGCAGTCTCTTGAGAAGAAAGGTCTAGGACTAAATTAGCAGGAATGCTGCAGGTCAGGTTTGAAGTACTGCATGGTGACAGAATTGTTTGGGAAGATTTGCCTGGAATTATCTTTCTGCTTATCTGAGTTGCCCTGCTGAAATCACTCAGATTATTTAAGGGAAAAGTGTCTTTCCCCAAGCAAGGATTTTCAGGGTATTTTTTTGAATAGTAAGTCTACTAAAGCAGGACTGCTTTATTAATAAACCTTTAACTGAAGTGCTGCTATCCAGAATGGCACATAAAAATCTCTTTACAATAGAAAACTTATCTTTTAAAACGGTTCTAAAATAACTGTAGACAAAATGGTGGCATGAAAATTTGTGATTTCTTTCTCATTAAATGGTGCACTTTATGTTATGTCATTCCAATCAAGTGGGGCTGGGGTTCAGCTATAAATCAGCAGTTTGATTCTCTGATGTTTTTATGCCAGTTCTTACAGTACTTCAGTTTGCCAGTGAAGAAAGGATCATTTTTAGCCATAGAGATTATTATAACAAGGAGGGCAGCGAAATATAATCAGCCATAATGCTAATTTCAGTGTAATGCAGATCATCTACGTAGTTTGGGGTTTTTTTAATTGTTTAATGACAACAAATTAAGCAGAGAAATTTGCTTGATCCAACTAAAATATGAGTGAAATCACATTTATTCATTCAGGCACAATATTTGCATTTGTAAATGTGTAGGAAGGTTTGATTGATATTATGTCAAGCTTTTTGTTTTCTCTGATCCTCAATTCTCACTTCTCACTTTCTCCAAATGTACATGAAAAACATATCCAAAGGATATGTTCAAAGAAAGTCTGGAACCCAGGCAATGTCTGAGAGTCCATAGGGCACTTAGGGTTGTGAACCTGAGGAGTTTGCATGCTACACATGTTGAGCAGGCTCTGGTCAAATCATGCTCCCATTAGCTGTGGGTTCTTTAGTTAATTTTTGATTCCTTGTGGTTAGCCAGTGTACGTCTATAGTCTGGGCTAAAATGTCTTTTTCTTCTGTGTGATTGAGAAGTTCCTGCCTTCTCTTCAGCCTGTGTTTTATTTTCTGTGTCTTTCCCAAGAAATAAATTCAAAGTTAAGATAATACAGGAATTGATATTACCTAATAGATAGATCCTCATAAAAACCAGTCCACTGAAGTTATTGTCTAAATATACAGAAGGGAAACAAAGTTTAGACGTCTGTTTGAAGATGTAACATCAGTACCTTTAATTCAGTTTGTAATTATGTAAAAAACACAACAAAACAAATACCAAAAACCCCACACCCAGAGCAGAACAGGTCCTTATATATACACGAAGTGCTTAAAAATCCATAGCAGTTTGAAGGCACTACATTTGAAGTAATATTTTAAAAAGCTGGCAAGACTGTGCCTTTTTCAGCAGTGTATTATGCTGTCGAACAGTTTTTCGTCCCTGACTTAGAAATTGATTATGCACCCACTGAGCATAAAACATAAAAGTTGTGAGCAAAGTCCAATCAATGTTTTTATAAAAACTGAGCCACTGCCAGAGTGTCATAGTTCTGTGAAGCTGTGCAGAGCACCCTGGCATGCAGACTTCTTTGTTAGATTCGCTCCTCTGTGGCCCAGGCAGATTTAAAAGTTCAAAAATCTTCTCTTTCACTGGAATAGGCTTCCTTGAATACACAGTAAGTAATGCTTTCAGCTCCTCAGCACATAACAAAAAATAAGTCCAAATACAGTTTGGAAAACTATGAACCTTTTAAAATTTCAGAAGTTCTTTACAAGAATTAAAACAACAAGGAGATCATGAGTGGTATGATGGAAACACTCAGTTTCTGTAGGGAAACACTCAGAGAGCCCTGTGTCTCTTGGGAATGCAGCTGCACTGCCAGACTTTGGGTACTCGTGTGGGTGGTCTGAATCTTCCCATGGAAGCTTTTATTTCTCCCTCTTGGCTCTGTGGGAAGTTTAGGCTCCTAGATCTCAGTGCTCTCAGTTGCACCCTGTGTGCAGACCAAAATTCTCAGCTGTGACATCATCCTCAGGTCTCCTCCAATCCTCTCCTGTGCCCAGGTTGCTTAAACTAGAGGTGGTGGTGATGAGATGCTGTAGTTTATTAAGTGGCCAGACCGAGTCTTTGCTGATGCTGCCAGTCAAGGTAGCACAGAGAAAACAGCCGTATCCTGTGCATTCCTCTCAAGGCTCTCTAGCTAGAATGTGTTCAGAAAGGGACACGTGAAATCTGATGCCATTTGCCTGCACCAAAAGCTCAGCCTGCACAGAGACATCCCCCCTAGGCGTGTTCACCGATTTCCCAAGCAGTGCATCTACAAATGTACGTGTACAAAAAAGCAGTGCTTGTACAAGTAGACCACTACAAAAGTGAAAGTTTGTGTAATTGGTGTTTTCTCATCAGGTTATTTTCTGTAGGTGAAGGTTGCAGTTGGACATTCCTGCATAAAGTAAAGTACTTCCGTATATGAAACTTCTGATTTTTCTGTTCATTGCATTTATGAAGAATCTTGTTTTATGCCAAGCCCATTTTTATGGCCATGTGTTGATTTTTCAAGGCAGAGTTACAGAAAGCTACTAGATTGCATGATCACCTTGTCTGTCATTCCTGCAGGTAGCTTTAAAAGGAAGATATGTGTCAAAAGTATATTTAAATCTGAGTGTAGTTTATGAGAATGAGATACGTAAGAATGTTTTAGTAAATCAGCATCATTTAGACGGAGCTGAAGAGATTCTGAATTCTGTCATCGTTTTGAGAATCTGTAAAGTGCAAAATGTGAAATACAGTGGGGTCTGTGAATACCTCAATATTGTGTCATTTACCTCATCATGAAGCAAGTGGTTGTCTGTGGAAGCCCTGACAATGCTATTCAGCCTTCTTACTATATATTTCTTAATGCATATTCTATTGCTGTTAAATTACAGAATGTTAAATTACATTAAATGAACCTTTTCATTTACCTAGCCTAAACCAAATCCAATCAGAATATAAAAAATGCTGTGTATTTTCCTAAGCAGTCTGAAGAAGGTTCCAAAAAACCCAGAGACTGTGTGTTCACCTTTCCTACCTGCACCTTAAAAATAAATACTTTTAACATTTACAGTTGTAATTAAAGGGATCACCTATTTGAAGACTAAGCCTGTCAGAGTTCAGTTGTCTCAGTGAATGAGTATACTTTCAGTAGATATCTTTTTTAACGGCATTGAAATAAAATGTGAATGTCTTCACTATTTTATTATTTTCATTTATTTATTGAAATAACTACACTGATTTCTGTTGCTTGATGTTTATATAAATGGTAAAGTAAGTTGAGCTAACTGTTTAGTTAGAAAGATTCACTCCCTGTCTCTTTAGAATATCATCCCACAAATGCTTATATAATTTACTTGGCATATATGTGTAGCAGGTTTTCAGCTAAATGAATATTGATGGAAATATTACCTTAGGTTATAAAATAATCAGAAGTTGGTATAGTTCTGTTTTGTGGAACACCAAATGCTTTATTGTGACTTAACTATTAAACATATGTGCAGCAACTTCAGCACACATAGTTCCCAGTTATTATGTGTGTAGAATAAAATGCATACTAATGTGATATCTGTGTATGAAATTTGTAGATATTAAGAAAAAGTGCAATGTTAATGGTATATTTTTCTTTTGTAGCTTGGATCCTCCTCCTCTGTGCCTTTTACATCCATATTCTCGCAGCTGTTTATGACTGTTGTAGTCCCTCTTATTATTGGACAGGTATGTCTTTTAAATATACATTCTTATTTAAAAAAACAAGATAAAGAGAGCTATCTTAAAGACAGACTGGCAACCTGATACTGCCACATAGGAACAGCCTCAGGACAGTGAAGTCTAATATCAGGGAAAAGATGCTACAGTGCTCCCTGGAGCCACATTGATCTTTGTTGAGATTGAGCATCTGTCCCTCACTACCACAAACACACGCTGCTGCATAGTGAGGAGGGAGCCCGTGAACATAAAGTGGGAAAAATGGCAGCCCAGGCTGTGAGAAATTCCAGCCCCATACAAATGAGCTTTGAGAATACTACATAGTCCTTTTGTCACATGCCCTTTGCCTGGGGGGTGAAGGAAATCCTCCCTGTGTAGTATCTACTAATACAGGACTTAAAAAATCCCAGCGTTAATAAACATGTAAAGGCTGAGCAGTCAGAAGTTAAGAAATCATGAAATTAAGACTGCTTGGGCCATTTTGCATGTGCTTTACTGTAAGGGGTTTAGTTGCATGGTTGCAAACTGTTCTTTCTGCATGGCTCCTCTATCATGTTACACTGGGTGGAAGATATTTGTGGAACGAGCAGTTGTCCAATATTTCATTTTATGCTCATTGTTCATACTGTAACACAAAGCCTTATTTATCATGGCAAATGATAGAAAACTTCCACTGAATGTAAAAAATACTAATTGCATATAGAAGGTTTTCTATGATCCTTGTCTCTGTAGTGTCTGTTTGTTCACAAATGTTAGTATTAGTTATTTTTTCTCCTACATCATTGTAGGAAATCCCAGTAGTAAGACCAAAAGTTGTCAGAACTGTTGTCACTGTTCTTGGACACTAAAACACCTTAAGTCTAATTGTTTCATACTTGTAAGTATTTCTTGTTCTCAGGTATTCAGAATGCACAGAGGGAATATCAGTGGGATTTGCAGATCATTCTAGTATCCGGTTTAACTCTGGGTTCAGATGGAACGTTCTGACTTTTGTCAGCCTAAAGCAGACTTTGAAATGGGAAGTGTGGTTAAAATGTAGGCACATTAAAGTGGAAGCCGTAAAGGAGCACCCTGGAGAAGGTTAAGGTCATTGCCTGTGCTACATACAACAGTCAGTCTTGTATCAAACTATAATTGCACATTTCAAAATTGGCGTGTAAATTACCCACCTCTTTGGGAAGTGTGTTTCTTTTGATCAAAAAACCCCACTGAACTCTGATAGAGGATAAGCATGACAGTAGCCACCAGCATCAGTACCTATGGAACCCTCTCTGTAACTATATCATGTGGAAAATGGACATGACCTATGTCCCTGAAGGCTGTTGAATTGCTCTCATGCTTTGAATTAAATGCCTAAGAGTTTCTTTATTAATTAGGACAAAGGGTTGCTGATAAACCTACCTGTGTTACCCCATTCTTAGCTCATCAAAAGCAGACAAGCAAAATATTTGAATCCTCTTGTCCTGCAAAGTCCAAAAGCTGGAAGCTCTTGGTTGCAAGCCTTAGTTGGAAATGTCTAGGAAACAAATAGCATGGTAGCAGATTTAGCAATAAAGTGTCCTACAGCCATGGAGTATCAGCATCTGTACTGCAATGTAAGAAACCTGAAGGTGATGGTAGATTGCTAGACAAAGTGATTGCAAAATGTCGAGGGACTTTCATCTGTGTATATATAATGAAATGCTACTTTGGAAAGATGTTACAAGAAATTGATGTGTGAGCTAACTGGTGGGGCTGGGTGTTCTTTCAGCTGTGCAAAGTGATAAGGCTGAGTATCATGAATTGAGCAGTAGGCATATGAAATAAGTGCTCTGTGTGGTCACCAGGTCAAAATCAGAATTGTGATCAAACTTAGCTGAGATGGGATTTAGGAGCTGTGATAAAGACTAAAAGAAAAATAAAGAATCTTAAAGCTTGTGTAACCCAATGACAAGTTAAGAATTTGGGTTTTTATAAATACACTTCAACAAGAAGTAGGATGATTCTTCTTTAAAAGTGTTTGAAGCAGTTTCTGGAAATGAATGGTCAATAGAAATAGTTCATGTTCCTCTAAGCATAAAGACACTGTTTCTGAAGTTACTGCTCTTGACTATATCTGTTCACATGATATAGAAGAGAAGGAATGCTAGTGATGGCTACAGATCAGAAATGCCAAGGGTACACATTGCCTTGATTAGGCAGAGCTGTACAAAGGTAAACCAACCAGTCAGAGAAGAACAATAAGCAAGAAAAGGACTGATTCCAAGAGATCCAGTGATATAAATGGGAAGTTCTGCCCTTGGTTCATAGGCACCACTCACTCATTACTGAACTGTTGCCCAATATGTGGCTCAGGGACGTGTTTGTGAATCGCAGGTCCCTGCTCTGGGGTTCCAGGGGTGTTAAGAGATAATGGCCCACAATTCCTGAATGACAGCTTCAGCAATTACTGCTAATTTATCATTTCATGCCCACAACATCAATCCCTCACCACATGCAGCCATAGTGTTCGGCAGAAAAGTCAGTGGAAGAATGCCTGGTAAGGTTACCTGCTAGCAAAGAGCTTGATTGGGGGAAAAAAAAATCCAAGCTTGAAACCTGCCTGCTTGCAGGATTGCCTCTCCTCAGCCTTTTTAACTCTTCTGTGATCAAGGGGGCTTTATGCTTGAACCACATCCGTGTAAAACAGAGAAGGCTGCTTAAAGGAAACGTTCTCTTAAGGGCTTTATTTTCCTTTAAAAAAATCTTGCCTCTGGGAAAACCTGTGTTGCCTAAATGCTCGTTTCCTGAGCAGACTGCAGAGCTGGCTGTTTGAGCAGCCCCTGGGATATAAGCAAAGCAGATGAGAAGGTGCTTTTAGATTTGTTTTGTTTGGGGTTTTTTGTTTGCTTTATGGCAAAATATAGCAAGAGTTTTGGTTGCTCGGATGGCTTGTCAGAATTTTTAATGATGGCTGGGAGAACAAAGTCACAACAGTGTAATTGATGCTTATTTTCTGCTGGTTTTGAACAATTTTTTTCAGCTTTTAAAGACTCCTATTGACAGGAGTCAAACATAATTTTCTAGCTGCTGACAGTGAAATGTGTAAGGGGCTGCAGGTACAGGCTCTGCTAAGGTGGTGGCTGAAAGAAGGAACTGTTAAAGGAGGAAGAAGATAGGTTATCAGAAGGGTACAATTCTCCCAGAGAGCAGTGATTGATAGATGGTCTTCAATAAGGGGAATCACTCTGTTCTTTGTCAGAGATGTGCAGGTTGTCTGAACCTAAAAAATATTGTAGCCTGTGTCCTCTCTTTCTACAGATGCATTTTGCTAATTGACAGTGTGATGTTACTGAAATCAGTATTGATAGTATAATATTGCATTTGTATTTACACAGTAACGAATAAGACCCCTCTGACAAGAGGTCTCAAAAAGGGACATAATCTATACTATTTTATAAAGATCTAATTTTCTATAAGCCTTGAAGATCTGTAGTGGGTAAGAGCTTGTTATTTGTGCATCACTCTTGTTTACCTCTAAGGGGAACTTGAGAATACTTGTTATACAATAAACATGGTAATAGATATTTCATGGAAAAGATTTTTGAATTTGCTCTGGCAGCTTGAAGTTCTGATTATTTTTTATCTGGCTAGCAGAGTCCTGGTAAAGATTACTGCTCCTGAGCTGTTGTGATTTTGCTACAATCATTGTTTCCCTGTCCATAGATATTGGTAATACTTTTAGCCATCAAAATGTAAGGTTTAGAGAAATGTCTAAGCAGTTTCTTCATGGCCAGTTGTGAGATTTAGCTGGAGACTGTTGTTTCTTTGCTTATTTTTCCTTCTGAAGTGACAGATAACAGGAACAGTGATACCCACTGCAATATTTCCTTTCTCCTTTTTGCAGACTTTCTCCATTCTCTGCACCTAAGTGCTTATGACAGACTTTTATTTTATGTTTTATATTAAAGACCGATTTATGATTAAATGTTAATGAAATAGAATTTTCACTGTGCTTTCATTATATTCTACTAGTTTGAACATTTTTCAAAGCAGCACACCAAAACCCACTGTTTTCTATGAATAAATAATAAAAAGCTTGTCTGTACATTATCATTCATGCATTCTCTAGTTGCCCCATTGGTAATTTGTCTGCCAGCGTAAAGTGGGCACTTCACATTAAGCAGACCTCAACTAAAGCTAAAATTAATGTTGTGATTCTATGTAGTTCTTCTTCCCAAATCTATAAAATGAAATCAGTTGTACAAAAATCCTCACTGAATCTAGTCACACAAAAAAAAAAAACCTTGATGTCCTACAAGTAAAGGATTTTAAGTGCCTTCTGCATCGTTGCCCAAAATGTTCCAGAGGAATCCTATTAGCATTTGGGAGGTGTGCTTATAAACACAAGTCTAAAAGGGTACTATGTTGCAATACAAGTTGTAAGCGAAATTGAAACCAAAAGGCTTAGCAAGATATTTATTTTTAAAGAATAAGAAATGGAAAGGCAAAGGTGCATGGCAGTTGATAGAAAGTAGAATGTAGTATTTCACTAAGCTGGTTTATAGTTAACAAAGCTGTTACCAAAAGGGGAACAGTGTCAGACCTTTTAGTTCTTGTAAATTAAATCCACATGGAAGTAGCCCTACTTTGCTTCAAAGTCCAGGGAGGCTATAGGGAGGAGTGGTACCCTGGGAGATGAACTCTTCTAAGAGCTTGTTGCAGAAGAGTGAGAAGGCAGATAAACAGACTTCAGAGCACAGTCCACTCCCTCCTAACACCTGACTCAGACAGGGAGCAGAACCTAGTCTCCACAGAACACAAAATATGAAGGAAATATGTACTGCTGCTGCAGGCACCCTTCACGTTTTTGTCATGTTGCACCTGTTTATGAGTTTTTAAAGGAACAGTTGTAAATTGCCCCATGCTGTGAGAGTTAATTTTGAAAATGGCCTCATGTGGTTGTTATAAACCTTGCTTTAAAGGTATATATGTGTCAGGAGCCATCTCTTGGGAGTAAACTGACTGACATAATGGAGTAAGATAGCTTTTAGGAGAGTTTCGTAAGTTGGGGGAAGAAAACAAGATGCTTGTAGAAAAAGATATTTTTTTCCCTTTAGATTGCAAAAATGGCTTTTTGCCATCTGTTCTTCAGAAAAGAAACACTAGATTGCACACTCCATAGCATAAGGATACATTTGACATTTGTTGATGTCCTAGGAAAGCAGGTGAACCATCACAAAGTTTGGAACTTTATAGCAGTATTCAAGAAGAGGAATTCAGACGTTCACACAGATACTTTTCCCCTACAATTATCAGGACAGAGTGTGGCTGAATTGATACAAGTTTTGCATTGTAAAAGGGTCTGTTTATTTGAACCGTGATGCAGACCTTGTATATATGGAGGTTGTCTATGCTATAGAAATCTGTTCCATCTTATCATCTTATTTCATTTCTACAAGCCAATTAATCCTTCTTCCATTCCGGTATCTGCTCCTTTATACTGGTTTTCACAGTTGCTGTCATCTTAGTTGATTTTTTGCCCAATTTTCCCACCTTTCGTGTCTTACTGGCTTCACTGATGTAGTTCCTAATATTCCATCCAATCATCTTGCTTGGTTTGCTATTATTATATAACAAGAGATATTGACAAGTTACTGGACTGTTGAAAATATGTAGCCCCAATCAAAGATCTTTCAAAAGAAAATTCTGCATTTTCGAGTTCATTGCAAAAGTCTGTTGTTATAAGTAGTAATAATATTAATTAAAAATGAATTAGGAATTTTATCTTAGAAGACAAAGTGAGTAAGGTAACTGCTGCATTTAGGTGTGATGATAATCCAGCATAGTTTCAGCTTGTTTACTCATGTGTTTCAACACAAGGAAAAGGTGACTGGTGTTTGTTGGTGAAGCCTCAAGGGTTTTCCCCTGGTATTTAGATGTACATATCAATGCATAATAAACAAAGGAAGTGCAGTAAAAACTTTGTAAATTCCATTAAAGAGGAAATCAGTCTGAAAAAGTTGATAAAATAATGAAAAATCTGTTTTACATAATGATGTAAATACCAAGAGACATTCTTATGTATAAAGGAAACAGAAAAAGTGACTTCCTATCAATTTCCTCTAGGGTTTTTTTGGTTGTTTTTTCTTTCTTTTTTTCATGTCGTGAGTTAGAAAAAAAAGTTGAAGATCTAGATAATTTTTTAAAGATGTACTGTATTACAAATGTCAGAAATTATTCTGTTTCTTATAAAGTGAGGGGGGAGCTCCTTGCCCTATTTAGTTCAATTAGTCATGAACATTAATGAATTACATTGTTTATTGCATTTTTAATCTTGTATGTCCAGCACTT
The DNA here is from genome assembly GCA_013398175.1 of Climacteris rufus. Classification (NCBI taxonomy): domain Eukaryota; kingdom Metazoa; phylum Chordata; class Aves; order Passeriformes; family Climacteridae; genus Climacteris; species Climacteris rufus. Next base: position 2,544,564 of record VZRZ01005482.1, read on the forward strand.
GAGCAGACAGGTGGAAACAGTCTTAACTGTATTTTACTGACAGATTTCACTGGGTATACAGTGTGACTGTTTTGAAGGTACAATTAGAGAAGTGAATTGTTTTGCTGTAATTTACCTTCTCTTATTTTCGTATATGATCTTCTAACAAATGAGCATTATTTACCTGCTTTCCTGGAGTAGCAGATCATGTTTCTTTGCACAGGGATGTTAAGTGAAATAAGCATGTGAGCAGTGAGCCCCTTTGCTTAGGGAGGCTGGTGTTTAGACAAGGAGGTTATGGCAGGATAGGGAGCAGTCTGTAGGAAAAATACTGTGGGTATAACTATTCTGGTAGAAGAACTAAATTGAAATGGGGACACTACTGTTAATTCAAGTGTAATTACATTTCTTTGTTGTTAAAAATTAAATCCTGGGCAAGAGGAAAGTTTGAGCCTGAAACTGTGTTTTGAAGCAAATTTGAGCTGATGCCTTTCCAAAACCTTTGGAGATTGCCCGAACAAAGTCATCAGGAGGTGGTTGCCTGCTGGACACATTTGTTCTTTTTATTCTGTGAGTTTATCAGCCTCTTTCCTCATGCAGGTTATTTATTAAATACCACCCACTACGCAGTTTTGCTTCTCTCCCGCACTTTTCTCCACTAAACCAAAGCTTGAGGGAAGGATTCACCATGTGCTGTTCCTTTATGTGCAATCTCTGGGTCAGCCATTCCCTGCTCTTTGGGGCTGGCATTTGAATCTGCACAAAAATCCTTGCAGTTTATCAGTACCACCATCACTGATGAGCTCAGCCTGGGGCAGGGAGGGCTCTGTCTTGGAGCCAGCTGTCATTGGCTCCATTGGTCATAAGGGACCCTTCTGGCAGCTTCTCACAGAAGCCACCCCTGTTGCCTCCCCTGCTACCAAACCTTCCCACACAAACCAAATTGATCCCCTTTCTGCTCTTTTCCATCAGTATAATACATCTATTTTGGATGCCAGTCGTTCATATTAACATTCAGAAATGACTGTGCTAGCTTTCACTGCCTTTCCAGACTAATGAAGCTTTAGTATCTGAGCCCAGGCTCTAAATGTGTGTTGTCTTTATTGTGTTTGTGGGATTTATTGTTATTTCACTACAAGTATTCACATTTTTTTTTTGTAGTTCTATGTTTACTTTGAAAAGTTATAGAATTGGGTTAAGAATTAAAAGGCTTTCAAAGCATCTTTGTCCTGGAGCAACTCTGCTGGGCATGAATAACAAATGGATTGTTTTTCAGTCAAAGTGAATCAGCTGACATGAGCTTCTGTAGGGTTATATTTCTCCCCTCAAGTTATGCAAGAATTTAGCTTACCTTGAATCAGTGATTATAGAATGAATTGACCTCTGAAACTATAGATCATGTTGAACCTTGTGAGAAGATCAAAAGATACGTGGTTCTGTGTTAGAGGAGATGTATTTTGTCTGTGTTTTGTAAACATTTAGCATGACACAGAGTTAATTAGATGATTTCCTGAAGCCACAATTTAGTTCTTCAGGGTCTGACTATGTAATTTTTAAAAAATACGGTGTGTAGTAAGAAGCTGTACTGCTATTTAAGGCTGTTGATTCACAATAATTCCAGACTAGATAGAGGTGGATATTTAAAAAAAGTATCACTCAATTGAAGATTCTGAGGAAAAACCTACAGTTTCATTTTGTGTTTTTTCCTATGTCAGTCAATGATAAATATGTGTATAATGTTATTATTGTCATGTCTATTGTAATTAAACCCTGTACAGGCACAGGGTTACAGTTTTTGTAATAAATACTTCTAGTACAAGTTGAACCATAGCATAATGAACCATCACTTTTCTTCTTCAACATCTCGTTACTTTCAGTATAAATCTTCTGGAAGGACCATAAATTAATAGGTGGTCTTAAGTAGTTTTTCTTTTTCCCCAATGTGACAATTTAAAGGATAATAGGATTTTTTTTCACTATCTTAAAAAAAACCCACTTGCTTTAGAAGTGAAAGACTGCTTTTTGGTGGTAATTAGAGTCCCAAATCTGCTCAGAATTACTTATCTGAACTTCCCATTAGATGTTTTTCACACTGCTCACTGCATGTCTTCACTCAGCTTTCTTGCCTCTCTTTCATCAATGCAGTGTCTTATTCCTACCTAGTGGCTGAAGGAGGTCCACTGAACGTTCTTTCAAAAGTTTAGCCTTATATTTTGTGTTATTGTCTCTCTTTAACATCTGGCAAGTGTGGCATTTTAAAGTGCAGTGTTTTCACCGGGGCGTTGAGCATTCCCTTACGTATTTTCCTGCAAATCTGTTATTTTTCATCAGCAGGAAGCCCAGAAGTGCTGGGAGGTGAGTGCTGATCTTCAGCCCGCTTAGCTTTGTGTGAACCCAAATTTTTAGTGTGTGCCCTGTGGTCGATGGAGTCTCTTTGCTGAGGTGACTGGGATAGCTGCTTCCAAGACTTCCCAGCTGAGAGACTTGCAAACAAGCTGGGAAAGCAGTGAGGAAAACTGAGAGCCATGAGGTCGATCCCATTGCTTTGGCAGCTGTTGTATGAAAGGGTCCTATGGTGGCACTGGTGATGATGCTTTGATATTAATCTTGAATACCTTAAGACTTTATTAAACCAATGGTGGTGATGTTTATTAATGATAAGACTAAGGGAAAGTAGTGAGACATCTTTGGAGCCCTCTGGCAGAAGTGCTTCAGGATCCTGGGCTATTATTTCCAAAAGAGCGTGGTAACAGAGAGCATCAGGAGGCCTCAGGAGAAATTAGGCAAGATAATGCCATTGCTGAAAAATTAACACAAGTTGCAGCTGTATGATAAAAGCTTTAAAAAGTTTTTTCAAACCATATAAAGTAAACAGAAAAACTAAAAGTAACTCCCCAGGCAGGACTAAAATAGATGCATTGTATCTGCTGAGGCTTAGTGCTGTGGTATTCAGCATAATTTGAAAGTTGAAGTTACTTTAAAATTTATTGTCATTTCTAAAAATTCTTGAAAAACAGCTTCACATTCTGTTTCCTGAAAGTGCAAAAGTTCCTCTAAGTACACTAGGTTTCCTTGTTTTCATGTGTTAATTCTGGTATTCTAAAAGCGTGCAAATGGCATTTGTCTTTGGATTTACAAAAACTCCAGATATTCAGAGTTTGAATTATTTAAACTCCCACAACACATGCACTTTTGCTTTTCAAGCTTGAGTTATAATTTAATTAAAAACTTCTGGTGCATTGCTAGCTATTTAAATATTAAAATGTTCCATGGATCACTTTCGATTATCTACCGTCATGAAATTCCTGAAGATGTCAGATTTTTAAGATTCCCAAAGTTGCACTTGGAATTGTCTGTTGATGCAAAGGGGACTGTGATAATTACATACATCCATTAGTATCAGCAGAGGAGATAAACTTTGGGGAGGCTTAATGGGCATGTCTCAGTGACAGCTAGCAAAGAACATTTGGCATGATTAAGGATGGATTTGAATGTACTTGAAAATATACTCTCATTATGGACGCCCAGTGGAAGTTGCACTACAAATGTTAAATTCCCCAGAAGAAGAGTTGTGTGGCAGGGAAGCTTTGAAATCCACTGTGGCCGTCATCCAAATTACTCTCTTCTCTTTGTGTCTTCCCGCTGTCAGATTCACTTTGTGATGCCCAACTTGGCTCCCTGCATCTCTGAAAAGAGGCAACCTGTTGGTTTCTGTGTTTCAGATTGTCCGAAGATACATCAAGGACTGGCTTGAAAGGAAGAAGCCTCCATTTGGTGCTATCAGCAGCTCTGTGCTCCTCATGATCATCTACACAACGTTCTGCGATACTTTCGCCAATCCAAATATCGACCTGGATAAATTTAGCTTGATTATAATTGTGTTCATAAGTAAGTTCATCCCTAAAGCATCCCTTTTCTTTGCGTTTCAGGTGTGTAATGAGCTACATGTACTGGTGGAGCTGTGAGGATACTGGCATGGGGCTAGAGCTTTTAAAGCATCCGGTAAAACCAGATTATCAGCCTTCTTAGGGCCTGGATGCTTTTAGTGGATTGAGTCAGCACTTAGAGAGGGATGAACCCTGCTGTTTAGGTGTGCTTGAGGTTGCTCAGTGGTCCTCCCTTTCTACAGGGGCACAGCATTACTGTACAAGCGTTTATTGGCATTTTGGTTTTGGCTTCTTTGTTATTAAACAGCCATAAATGCACAGATGTTGCATTCCAAACTGCAAGGAAAGAGATGGGTTTGAGCAGTTACTTAGAAGCACTGTTATAATTTTTAAAACAGTTCTTCCTTAGCATAATATAAACCTAGAAACTAGTTGGGAGTTTGAATGTGGTGATAGGTTTTCTGTGGATGAGCACTTTTCTTACAGAGTTGGTTTTAGAAGCACTCTAGTCATTCAGCCTTAAGTAACACACACGTGAGAATAGGCTGCTTGTATCCTTGCCATCAGCTGCAAACACACTTGCAGATCACTACCTCCCAGGGAAAGGCAGTGGTGCACAGGCTCTGTCTCCTCTCCCAGCAGGGAATTCCCATCTTGCTCCAGACTGTCCAGAGACAGGAGTTTCAATTTGCATGGAGGAGAGGTAACTGCAGTATACTTCAGTATAAATCACATCTCATATTCTAAAACTGTTAGGTTTCAAGAAATCAATGCATCACCTACCTTGACATGTGTGTGTTTGCCCATGCTTCTGTTTAATAAAAATGATGTATCTTCTACAAATCTGACCTCTGCTAAAGTCGGTAGGAAATTTGCCCCTGCCCTTTGTGCATCAGCCCTTACTTCCATCCAAATTTACACTGTACATGTGTAAAATAATACATGGAATTGTAAATGGTACTATATAAATACTTTATTCTGAAAGCAGAGAAGTAGGAAGCAATGCTATGGAGCTTTTTTTCAAAATGGAATAAACACTTCTCTGCACAGGCACCCAAGCAAGACCTTGCACTTAAATCAGTGTAGAGTTGTCAGCAAAAAAGAATGATACAGAGATTTTCAACTCTGACTTAACATGCAGAGAATCTCAGGATGAAGTAATTTTATGTTACTGTGCTGACCACTACTTTGAAAGAAAAAGTTCTTTTTTTAATTAAAAAGACATATTCTTCCTAGGACAGGTGATGTAGAGTGGTTGCTTCTGTTGCTTTGCTTGATCCTAATTTCTCTTCAAGACACCTCTGTACTTGTGCCATGTGGAATGAAAGGTACCATTTGCTGTGCAATACACTGAAAATCACATATACATTTCCATTGCCAGTGTGCATAACTGGAATTTCTTAGTAAGAATATTAACATAAGCATTAAAACTTCTTGGAACGTATTAGACAATTGGTTGGGATTTTTTTCTGGAATATTTATAACACTGAAAACCAAGGAAGTTTTAGTGATGGGTATGCACATTGTATTCTAGGAGAAGTTTCTGTATCACCACTGGATGTGTTGGCTGGATGTGTGTATTGTGTTACACCAGGAAGCGAAGTTAGCACAAGGAGTTTGAGATGAAACTGCATTTGTTATTCTGCTGATTAATGTTTTTATGTAATTTTTATGTTGATATTCTAGCCACGGCAAAATATGCACGAGGAATAATTGGTAGCAACACATGTTTATTGCTTTACAGAATTATGTGTATTAAGGGATTGGTTTTTTTTTCTGTGCATATTAAATTAATGTACTTAGTGGGAGAAAAATTGTGATTCAGGAACAATGGATTTCTCCCTTAGTTCATGAAGGAAGAATTAAGTGCATGCTGAGCTGACATTTATACATTGTAGGAAATGTATGTAAGAGAATAGAAAATGTCACTGGTAATAGCTAATATCCCTGCCACGTTTCCCAGTTGTAAACTGGGGTCAAAATCAAATGTATTGTCTTGACTTGCACTACCCCATGGGATATGTCAGCCTTATTGCATTCACAAGTTTTCTATGGAAAAAGGAGAGGACCCACCCCAGATTCTGCTACAAGTAAAAGCCTTTCCCCCATGACCCGCGAAGGCAGAAAAGGTTGTGCAGGTCGTGGGGTCTCTCCTCTGGCTCTCTGGGGGTTCCCGTGCTCTGGGGGGATGCTCAGTCTCTGCAGCTGCTCATGGAGAAGCCACCAGCTTCTCCCCAGGTCCAAGGGTCCTGCACAGTCCAAGGGTGGGCTCTGTGCCCCCCAGAGCCCCTGCGGGTGTCAGGAGAGCTGGCAGAGAGGAGAGCTCCCCTCGGGATTTTCCCGGCTGTCCGCACTTACAGAGCTGACCGAGCCTGAGTGACACACTCTGCCCAATCCTAGAATTAGCCTTTGTCTCAGAGAGAATTGGAACATCTATGATGATCTTCTCTTCCTCTCCCCATGAAAGATCATGATTAATATACCCAGGGTTGAGAATATTTATTTGGATCATGCTTACACACTGTAATTTCTCCTGTAAAATAGAAAGTCTAAATGCCCAGCAACCAGAGCATGTCTGACAAATTTTATGTGGTCAACCCAATCAGCACAACTAGTGCCATGAGATGTGCAGCATATGCACTCCTGACCTTTCCTGCCATTCTTCGTGTCAAGAAGAGTTAGCCCAGGAAGAACTTGTGTAGCCACAACATTAGCTCTAGCTTCCCTGGATATAATGATCTCTATTGTTCTTCCAGGCAGTCTTTAAAGGTTGTCTGTCAGTGGATTTTTGTGGATTTTTCTGGGTAGACTTGGTCCAGCCTAGCTTCTGACTTGTAGTGTGGGGACAAAAGGCATGTGCACAGCAATTGCAATTGTGATCTAATTTTAGCTTGTTTCTCTTCCAGTATTTTCTGTTCAGATGAGCTTCATGTTTTTGACTTTCCTCTTCTCCACAAGGTAATTGAATGTGCTGAATCACAACCTTTGAATATTTCTTTCGTGTAATATCTTTGGTTTGGGTGATAAAGTTTATGCAAAGGTGTAAAGGCAGGTTTCTGAACAGGGGTGACCTCATTTTGATATTTCATATTGTCCTTACTGCATTTTCTCTGTTAGAGTTACGTAGGCTGAGAGAGCAGGACCTGAATTCTGTCCTTTCTTGTGTGTTAATTACAGAGTTGTTAAATCTCAATCAATCACTGCTATACCTCATCCACTGAAAAAAATGGATTTGCACAGATGTCACTGAAGGTATAATTTGCCCTGCAGACATGCTGATGACATATGAGAGAGAGAACTCAGTTTGACTTTTTACATCTCAAGATACATTTGCTGGGCTAGCAATTCACTCTTCTCTGTATATGTCAAATTTGTTACATTTATATGGTGATTCTGAAAAGACAGTTGTCCTGAACTAATGTTTGGTGGAGCTATTTTTTTTCCTTTTTTAAAATATCAGCCAGGAAGGACAGTTGTGCATTCACTTCTCAAACAATAGTGCCATGAGAATGATGTTAGCCAGTGGCTCAGTGCATCCTGGAGCTGGCTGGAGTACCCACTGTTGTTCTCTCACTTAGGCTTGCTGGGGTATTTGTCTTTGCAGCACTCTGCTGAATGGGGAGTGCCACAATACAACAGACTCCACACATATGCTTTATATAAATTATACAGTATCCAGAAGGCAGAATCACAAAGAAGGGTACAGTGTCTTAGAGTTACTTAGGCTGTTTTTAGTGGCACAAGATGATTTCTCTGTGACAAGATCACATCCTGGCCGTAAAAGGTATTTTAAATAACTTTCAAACTGCTGGACCTAACCTGAGGGGAAGATATGCCCCAACTGTGAAATCTAAAATGCCCTAAGCAGTAACCAACTCAGTATGGTGAATATTTAGAATCTCATAAAATGACTCCTGATTTGGACCAAAGGGTGATCCATTGGCCAGTCATATGTCTCTCTCTATGTGTGACATTCTTCCACCCCTCCTGGTCTTAGTGTATAAACCCTTAGATGCAGTTTTGCTCTGACATGGAAGCTAACTCCTTATTCTAAGCAGTGCTTATAGCATAAACTCAATATACTATCCAAACTGAGCATTTTCTTAACATTCCATACCAGGAAAAGAAATCATAGGTCATTCTCTTTATTTTTACAGAGGCACGTGGCCACTGCTGTGATATTTTTTCACGTTTGCAGAAATAACCTTGGCTGGAATAAAATTGTGTCCTTCATACCCTGTTTTCAAAATTCCTCTCCTTCACATGGGAGCATGTTCATTAGAGAGTTTGCCACAACACAGAAACAATTCTTAAAAAAAAAAAATCAAACACTACTGTTCATTTATGGGTAGAATTGTTTCTATCACTAGACGAGATCAAAGTGATGTGAACATGTATATGGATCCTCAAAGTAATATATTAGGTGCTGTTTTAAGAAGGTTTTTGCTATCAGAGGTTATTAAAACTCTTTTGTTTTCTAGGAATAGCTCTACTTTCACACCAGCAGACACAGTGGCTATCGTTTTCTGTTCCACACACAAATCCCTCACCCTGGGTAAGTCAGGAGATAAGCTTGTAAGCAAACAACAGTAGCATTCATACCTTGCTGTGTTGAAAAAAATAATTGGTTTAGTTGCTGCTTTTTCTGCTTAAATGGTTTTGGGTTTAGTGTGACAAGTAATGCTACCAGTATGATACTAATAGTAGGATAATATTCTTGCACAGATTAAAGAAATGCTTCTTACAGGGCAGAGAGCTCAATCTTCTCAGCTGAGATTTTAGTGCTTGTACAGTAAGACCACCTTATTGGTAGAAATCTGGATTTTTTTGTTGTGTTTTTATTCTGTTGTGTTGCCTAATCCAATATTGATTAAATGTCAGGTTTGTTTCTGAATAGATTATAAGGTGTGTCTGCCCAGTTTGACAGTAAAATCTTGCATCTAAAAGCTGGGATATGCAAGTGACAATCAAAGGTTGTAGTGTATTCAGAAATTTCAAATAGACAACACATTTTTGCTTAATGTGAGCAAAAAGTGTGTGTTTAAGTCTGCAGAGAGCTTTGGATAGCTTTATTTCCTAGAATTCATTCATCAAAATATCATTGAGATATTTGTCACTTATGACCCCATAGTGATACTAGTATGTTCTGATGGATATTCACAAAATTCTGTTAAATCAGAAATGCTTAAGGCCACTTGCTGCTGGTTCATCCAGTGACAGGACTAGAGTGTTTTCAGACTATAAAAACAAATGTTTGGTAAAGCATATATGAATTTATATATGACTCTTTTCAAGAATGTATCTGAGGAAGAGAAACACAGCTAGTGTCAATACCAAAGGTAAGAACTCAGCCTGAAAAAGGGGAAGAACAAGTTGGGACTTAGGTGAGATGTTTTCCAAGTCAGTTTGATACAGCAAAACTCACCTCAGGGTTCTTTGCTTCAGCCAGGCCTGTGCTGCTGAACTGTTAGCAACTGCCTTTGAAAGTCTGTGGGAAGTGAAGGAGTTCCTGGAAGACCAGAAAAAGTCAAACAAAATGTCTCTTTGTCACAGTGGAAACAAGGAGGGGATTAGGAATTACATATCAGTGAGTTTAACTGCATATTGTAGAAAACTGCTGAACCAAGACATTAAATAAATTATTTTAACAGTGCAGGAAGAACAAGGAACAGCCCCATATCTTTGTCAAAGACATAGCATACTAAACTAACCGAATTTCCTTTCACACAAGGTCCTGTGGCTTGCAGAGAAGTAGCAAAAGTTGCATGTCTTGAGAGCATTATGGGTTTTGATGTTTGCACAATTTTTTGGGCTCCACAATTCAAAAATTCTCTGGACTAACTGGAAAGAGATCAGAGGAGAGTGCCATGAATGATCACAGACCTCAAAAAAGTGACCCCAGAGGAAGATTGAAACAACTGGGATTGTTGAGAGAAGATACCTGAAATACTTTAGTGATCTTCAAATGCATAAAAGGTTCACACAAAGAAGGAAGAAAGTAACTCTGTCACAGATGGCTTTGTACAGGGAAGGATTTTGTTACAGTGATGATGATGTAAGCTAACAATCAGGGAAACCTGTCTAATGTAGAACAGTTTAGCTCTGGAATATGTTGCCTATTGATGTCTTCAGTCTCCTATCATGGTAGACGGGAATTAAATAGCTGGAGTTGATCCTGCCTTGGAACAGAACATAGATTAAATGACATTAGGTCTTTTCCAGCCAAATGTTTTGTGAAACTCAGCTTGGACTAATAAATGAGCTTGTGTTCAGGACAGTTACACCTGTATTTGTGGAAAGCAGCTGCACTAGTGTGCTTGCTATTTGGAGGTGGGTATGAACTTAGGGCAAGACTGTGATCTTGCGGAAGAAAAGCTGGAGAATCTGGTTGTGTTTAACAGCACAAATGTGTAACTTTCCTTTTCTCTCCCCAGTGAGAATAGTTTTATATATGCTCTGTTGAATATTTCTGTAGCTTGCCATGACACTAAGCAAATAAGCACAAAGCCTTTTAAAATATTTAAGTCCTAAAGGGGCTTGCCATCACCCCCCAAAAAATGAGGACTGTTCATTTCTTTTACTCACTCTACCAAGCATTTTTATGCAGCCTGTCTTGACCTGACTCTATTCACACAGCTGAGTCAGTTCACTTTTCTTCTGCTAGGACACTCTCAATTTTTTATTTTCTTTTATTTTTTAGAAGAACTGAGTTTGAGCTTCCTAGCTCCCTTGACCTTTTGGCTCACATTTTCCCAATTCCGAGTTATTGCTTGTATTAGCATAGCCTCATAAGTCAGATTTTGTATTCTGCAGCTTGCTTTGCCCAAGTACACCAGCAAAAGTACTTTGGCCACCTTAAGGCCAAAGGAGTCCTTCAAGGACTCCTGCAGCTTCTCCCCAGCCATAAATACCTTTTTTCCCTAGTCCAGGTGTCTCATGGCTAAGTGTATAATTTGGAGTGAAGCAGGTAGATGGTGGAACACAGTACTGCAGGGCTGTTTCTCAGCTAGGGACTGTTCTGATTGTCAGCTTCAGGACAGACTGCTTTCCAGTCATCCTGGAAGAGGGATGGGGAAATGCTCCATTTGGCATTCCTGGGAAGCCTGTCCTTGAAAAGCCTGAGGTGCCCGCTGCTCTTGTGTGCACCCCTATTCCATGTGTATCCTACATAGGTGTGCCTGCTGTGTATCAGATTCCAGCTGGCTGGTTTGGGGACCACCTGATATTTTGTTCTGTTTGGTGTTAGTACCAGTTCCAGATAAGGCACAGCTGTATAAAACCACATTTGTATGAAATAAGGAGGATCTGGTTTTGCAAAGCTGTGACCTGATGAAGCATGTCCCTGAGCTGATGGTGTAAACAGGAATGTTAACCAGAGCAGGTGGCATTTTTTTCCTTCACTGAAGGTGGGAGCAGAGTAGTTCTAATTTGTTTTTAAGGATTAGCTGTTTCTGAGTGACACTTAAATCTTTCCATTCTTGTCCACCCTGATTTTAGCAGAAACAAGACAGACACAGGTATTTTGGCCCTTACTCTTTTGTTGTTCTGGCACGTTTCTACTTGACCATAGATGTTTACTGTAAACCATGCAACGAGAGATCTGCTCACTTATAGTGGAGAGAGCTTTGCCTTCTCCTTCTGTCATTGCAATGCCTGAAAGCTCAAACACAGCTCACACTCTCATTTCACATCCATTGTGGAGCTCAGCTTTGTTTGTCTTCAAGATTCCAGTGGTAGTGTATAAATGACCCCCAACACTTGTTCTTTCGCTTTGAAACTGATTTCTCTCAGTTTGGCAGGTGAAACTCCAAATAGGTACAGCTGGCCTATTCCCTGGGGACCTTAGAATGGCACCGACTAAAGTGGGAGAAGAGCTGACAGCTTTAAAGCTTTAGAAGTGGTAATAGAAGAGGCATGAGAAGACTTTTGTAAGTCACTTTCTCCCACAACATATTATGAAACCAACTAATTCCCATGCAGTGCATGCTCATGAGGCCAACTGCCACTTCCACTGTTGAATCCATGAATAAGTGCTTGCTCTGCGCGGAGATGAGTGCTGCTCCCATATGCTGGGTTTTATTTTGTAGACAGAACAGTTGACACACTTTTTTGTCTCAAAGATCAGAGTGCAGGGCGTGCTTGTGTAAGGACAAATTACACAGGGAAGGTGCCTTTGTGTTCCTTAGCTGGGAACATGAGCCGGTACCTCTGTGCAGAGGTGGGTGCTCTGGCAGGGTTTTGAATACAGGGCATCACATATGCAGAAAAACCAATGTTTATTTGTATTTCACCTAATGAGTGAAGCAGGATACAAACTTGCAAGGAGCCAAGATAAATATAGTATTCAGAATGGCCTCTGGCATTTTCACCCCCACTTTGTTCTTTTTCTCTCCTTCTCCCTGCTCACAGATATGCACAGTACATGTGAGCACACACAATATGCAGACATTTGATGCATGGCTTTTATTAGTGCATTTGCCATTGATTGATTAGTACTTAGTATTAGTACTTCTTCTATTGATTGATTGCAGATGAAGTGACTATTTGACCTTTAATTATGAGCCTTGCTATTGAAAATGACATTGAGCTATGGCTTCACATAATCCATCTGGAAAGCCCGACATGATGCCATTCCCTGGAGTTCATTCAGTGAGAAGAGAAGAGGCCTCAAGGAAGTGCAAGGCTATCACTGTGGCTCATTTACAAAAATACTGCAGTTGTTGCTTGCACTTACACAAAAGTTGCAGCCAAATATAGAAAGTTATTTTATTTTTTTCAGAGAGTGAATTGCTGGCTAGAAGTTACAACTCTGAAAGGAAATGCAGCGTTGTCAAAAAATATATTCACTTTAATTCTTGGTATTTACTATGTAAAATTATTTTATCAGCAAAAATCAGAGTAATGCTACCTATTTTGGCTACCACAAGGACAAATATTAATACTGTAGGTATCATGAACAGCAAATTGGTAAAACAAAACAAAGCAGCAAAAATAACCCCACCTAATAATAAAATCAGGGTATTGTTTGTGATAGAGAGTGTATTTTTCCTCATTTGGATTCAGCAATATAGCAGTTATTTCACCATGAAGCCCTTCAAGTCATACAAAGTTGCTAGCCTACAAAATACTTTCAGGGAAGAATAGAGTTCATTTAAGAAATAAAAGCCAAAGCACTAACTTTCTTTTGTATTGTTGTAATTTAATTCGAATTTATTTTTTAAATACTGTGCTCTTTACTGCACGGGTGCAGAACCGATGGTCTGTATTTGAACAATTCTTAAAAGCCTGATGTAGTGCAGAAGTAGGTTCAGAGACAACTCAATTGTCTGGGAGGGGATCATCCAGGCTGTGGATTAATCAGCCCATGCCTTCCCCTGAGTCCCCAGCTGCACAGTGTGGCAGAGTGCATCATGCTCACACGTAGCTCCAATCTGCTCACAGGTATCTGTAGTTTGCTCATGCTTTCTATAGATACCTCCATATAAGATTTTTCAGGACAAATAATATACCAAAGTGCTGTACTAATCAAGCACAGGCTCTTCTTATTGTGTGCTGATAATCACCTTTCTCCTTAAAACAGAAAAATGCCAAGGTGTTCTAAGTTGTGTTAAGATAAAAAGGGATGCTGAAAAGGAGACATCCCTTAATCATTCTCTAATAGAAAGGTAAGATGGCAAAATCATGTGCATTGCCCTAAGCGAGTATTCAGGCTATTCTCTGGTATATATGAAATGTGGTGGGTTTTTTTCTCTGCTCCTGGCAGAGAGCTGTCCTCTAAGGTAGTTATTCATCAAGTTGCTCTGACTTTTATGTAAAGATAAAGAAAATAATTCTGGTTAATTGCTCTCCGAAAGTTTACAAGAGTAAGAGTTTTGATGCTTTTTCTTACTCTCAGAATTTTCCCATGAGGGTTGTACAGGAGATGTTACTGCTGGCATCCAGTCATACTTCTTGGTATTATTAGTGCTTGAATTTGCATTTGTATCTTTTACAGAATTGCTCCCATTCCTTCCCCAGGTGTACAATACGGTGATGTAAGTAAAAATGATTTGGCTACTCCTCTGCCCAAAGTTGGTGGGTGCTGTCCCTCAGGGCAGAAGGAGATCTGATGGGAGGAGAATGCTTCAAAGAATGAGTGTCTTCTAGAGGCTGTGTCTGGACCCCTCACTACTGCCCAGAGAGTTAGGAACTCTCCCATTTCTGCTCCTGAGATCCCTCAGAAGGGGGCTTAGTGACTGCTTGAACCTTTTGTAAGTTTTGATACAGTGATTCTTTGGGCCAAAATTAAAACTTTTTCTCATTGCTTCAGTCTTTGCCCAGCATATGCTTGGAAGGAACAGCAAATGATTGCTTGGGCTTTTTCCTCAGCCCTGTGATTCCCCTCTCTGTCTCTGGAAAATAAGAACCAAGGGAATTGTGTTGCATGAGATGACAGTGGGAACAGCAGAAGCATCTTGATCTACTGCACTTCTGTCATGTTAGCATCTTTCTTTTGTAGGCAGGTGGATCACATTTCCTAGCTTGGCAGTCTTCTAGAACCAACATTTGATTCTTACCAACGAGCATTATCAGTCTGGTTATTACCAACTAATTGGAATGTCTTCTTTCTCAGTAGAGCCCAAAGAATGCCTGGGAAATGGTGTTGCCTATTTCCAGTACAGCTGCAAAACCATGTATATATGAATAGAAATATATATAATATAAGGTGTTATATAGCTATGTTTATATATGTCTATCAGAATATTAGCAAACTGAAATTTAGACAGAAGATTTCTGTAACTGGGAGTAGGGTGAGTGTTTCCTGCTTGCACACACAAATCCCCCTGAGGTGAAATGCCATCTTGCACATGTAAGCATTTCTGTAATACTTAGGGAGTCCCCCTCACTTGAGGGACTGTCTTCAGAGGAAGTCAGACTGACAGTTTTGGGAGGGCTGTGGTCACTGGGATAGTCTGTGCCAGAGCATCTCTCTTTTGTCCCTTGTTACTCCTGTGGGTCAGGCCACACACCCCCCGTTTGCCTCCTTCAGACAGGAGCATCCCGAGGGACCAAACTTCCAGGAGGGAAATGTGCTGGCAGGCCAGCCTGACAGCAGGAAATGGCATCATCCTGTGAGTTGTGGTGGCTTTTGGGCACACAATACCTCACTCTCCCTTGGTTTTTTTTAACCACAATTATTACAATCTGGTATATCTAATCTGTTGCAATTTACTCCCTTTTGACCTCTTTGTGATTCCAGAAGGAGAAATACTAGAGTAAATTAAGGAATCTCCTTTCCTTTCTGACCTGAAACATATGTTTCTTTGATTAGACCTAGAATGTGGCAAGAAATTCTGTACCAGCTCTCAGGGCTTCCTTTTCATCTGTATAGGTTTTTTATTAATATTTAGAAAGCTTGCCTGCAGCAGTACTAAAATGTGCATCAGAGGACAACAGTTGTTTACTGTGTTTGAACTGAAGAATCTCACCCAGGAGATCTCATTCACTTGAAGTTTACATCTCTCAATCTCGACTTGCAGAAAGAGATCGATGAATAACAATTGTCATTTCAGAGTTGCACCTCTCCAATTATTTATTTGGTTGTGTGTCTTTCCAGATGCACATGTAATTGGATCAGACACTAAAAACCAGATTGCAGGTTTTTAATGACAGCAAGCTCGTACCTCTTTCTAATGAAATAAAAAAAATAAACACACATATCCTTCTGTAAAATGATAATGACACAGGAGCTCTCCCTCCCCACCAAAAGCAGTTACAGTTAATTTATCTACTTTAAGAAACTACATTATACTCAGCAGACAGCTGACAGGTTTCCCTTGGGAAGATCTGTGTTTGGACATGACTCAAGAATTTATTTTTTTTACCTCAAGCTGACAGAGGCTACAAGTGTCACCCATACTAAAGCTGGTGTGTGTTGAAGATGATGTTGAGTCTCCCTGAGAGAGTTGCATCTACATTTGGTGCTCTCAGTGCACCTTCTGGCAGCGGTCTGAGCTGCTGACTCCAGGCGCTTCTAAAGCAGTGGGTGCAAAGATGTGAGAAATCAACAGCAGCAAAATTTAGAAATCTCCTATTGTGGGATAGTTTGGGATCCTCCTCTGAAAGCTGCCATGACTACTGCAAGCACATAACCCTAGTCCACAGAGTTTCAGAACAGGAAATAGTATCCCTCAGTATGTCAAGGTAGCAAACTGTTTTCTCAAAGTGCCTTCCCAAATGGATCAGTAAAGGTTTTCTAGCCTCGTGTCTTCTTCTAGACACAGAAATTAGATGAAGAAAGGAAAAATTATTTTTTTTCCTTTATGAAAAGAAGTGTTTTCCTGGTTTACTATTTATAATAAATTTGTGTATCATGTTTTCCTTTCCATCAAGGTTACAGGTGGAAAAATGTGGTAAAAAATGTACTTAAAAGATAATACAAGACAGGTTGGAGCATAATAGAAGCAGTAGAAGCAATTAGAAGCAGAACAACTATAAAATGTGTTTTTAATGGCTTTTTTAATAATATGTGTAAATAAAATTTGTATAATCAAAGCTTTAATGCTGTGAAATCTTAGCCTCAGCTGTATGTGGAAGGGCAGTAATGTTCAAGGAAAACTTCAAATTAATCAAATCAACTTTGTGGGTTGAGGACACTTGTCAATCTCTTTATACAAAATTCCTTTAATTAGTAGGTTTCACCCATTAAACCTTCAAAAAGTGTTTAAGTTCTGTTCATTTTAACTGTGTAGCTTAGGTATTGATAGTGATTTTGTAACTTGGTATCAATTTGCTACCTGTGCTTTGAGTAGGGTATGTGTATGAAGAGTAAGCTGATATCCAAGCAATAAAAAAACCACTGAAGTGTGAGTATGGGCTTACAGCTTTGCTATGTCCACATTCTGGTGCCAAATTAAGAATAAGTTACATATGAAATATGACTTACAATGGTTCAAATCATTCTTGAATTCCCAGTTAACTAATTACTACCACCATATTGTCAGCCAGGTGGAGGTGTTTTGGAGTCTCAGGCATCCGTCTTCAGTTGTTGGTGTTAAATGTTTCATTGTTAGCAGCTGGTAAGAATTGCCGAGGTTGTTCACTAAACATCACTTCCAATCTGAATGCACCCATTGAAAACCCAGAAATAGACAAACTGTGCTTTCTTTCTCTTCCTCCCAGCTTTTACAGTTTTATTTACTTAAAACTTTGATGGTATCAAGATGTGCTGTTCGCTGGTAACTGTGCTTACATTGCACTTGAATTACTGATTTCTGTGATGAGTATAGTCAGCCAATTACCTGAAGAAATAGAATTAACAAAAGCATTCAAAGCATATTAGGTTTTCTTCTTTTTTTTTTTGTTCTTGTTAGACTTATAGCAAAAAGAATATCCTCTTTCTCATCAATTTCTCTTTTTCCTTCTCTTTCTTTACTTAAGTATTAGACCAATCCAGTCTCTTATAACACAGTGTAAATTCTGGCATCCCAGCATAACTGTATGGCCAGTGTGTGACCACAGCACTGATTAAGGGCAGAGCCTTTCCCAGTAATTCTAGTCCTGCAAAAGAGGTAAATGATTTTATGTGACGCAAGGGCATTGTTCCTTCACAAAGAGAGGGATGAAGGTGGAAATATTTTTGAAGATTAGGGTCCACACAGATCTCCAAACTGAGCCAGGACAGGCTCCATTTTGCAGGTTTCATCTGCAGTTCTTCCAGGCTCCCTTAACATCCCACAGTCCCTTGTGAAATTTCCCCCTCAAATGTTTGCTTTTACCACTCTATGAGCCTGTTTTTTGCTTTCCATTACACTTGTCACTGACCTGAAATATGAAAACATACTGAAAAAAATTCTTTTTTTCCCTGAGAATATTTTAAGTATGAGTCTTCTTCATACAGTATGTGTGTAGGTAAAAAGGCACAATTCTCCCTCCAATGTAATGTGGTCTCATATTACATTGGAAGGTACTTTCTTTGGCTGGAATGGGAATACTCAGTAGCAAGCAAATATTTTTATTGTTATGAGTTGTCAGATATTGTTCAGCTATTCCCATACCTGAAAGAAACTGGTCCTGAGGGAAAAGTATTAAACTGGAGTTCAGGGCATGCTTTGGAGAGCGCATGGATGTAGGAAAAAGAATCCAGTTAATTTGTCAGAAGCATCCTCTGTGGTGATCTCAGTGTGCCATAACAGAGTCTGAACGAGGGCGGGAAACATCTATCCTTGATTAGCCTTCACTGAGAACAGGCACAGTATATGAACTTCTGTCTCCTCAAAAGTCACCACAGCAGTGATTTGCCTGGGAGGAAACAGGGAAACCCTGAAGAAAGTTTTCAAGTGATTTTAGCAGTATCTTGCTGTTCTGGCAGCTCTCTGCATGAACAACTCATTTCTAATCCTCTAAATTGGACTCTGCCTGAATCTCACCACCCTTTCCCAGATTCACTCACTGGGCTCCATGCAGTTCTATCCTGAAACTTGGCAGTACAATTTCAGGTGCTCATTTGGCACTGTCTTTGCAGCGTAGATTCAGAGCCCTGCTGCTCTGGCAGCTTGGGAAAAGTTCAGTGCAATACATGCCCCTCTTTACAGGCCTATTCTCAGCTGAAAAAAGAAATAGCTGTTTGACCAATAATGTTCCTTTCACATCAATCCCTGAGAGGATCTTTCAGAAGGAGAGTAGCATGGAGAGCGCCAGAGAAGCTACTATCCTACACTTGATTCATTTTGTGCATTACACTTGAAGATTGTGGCAACTGAGAGCTCTGAAATGCATTGACAAGTACAAGAGAGGTGAAAATTCAGAGGCTAAGGCTTTTCCTCCCAGTATTTCCACTGTCTCTCTGTGAGGGTTCTTTGGCATTCTGATTCCTGGATGCCTGATGGTTCCATAGCCCCAGGTTCCATAGCCTCCCAAATCTCTTTTCCTGAGAAGAAATGCTGTAGCATTTTGTGATGTGGAATGTGGTTCAGTAATGTAAGCAATAAAGTTTTAGGATAAATTGTTTGTTGTGAAGACACTGAAGGGAAAAAACCTGTACAGTGAAGTATGCAAGTAGAGCACCAGCAATAATTCTGCTCTGGGTGTGAGAGATAATGGCCTGGGTTTCAGTGGTAATAAAAATGTTCTATTAAGTTCTCTGAACCCATTGCAATGTGAGAGAAAACAGCAAATGATGAAACAGTGCTTTAAGGGGAGCTTACACATCCAGTGAGCATAAAATAAACATATTAAAATAGAAAAAACTCTGATTTTCAGTACTTATTGTTTTATCACTTCCGTCATGGGTATAGGATAAAAGAAAACTCTTACTTGCTTGTTAGAAGAAGAAAGCTCCTACTTGAAGTTCTTACTTGGCAGATGTCAGTTGAAAGCTCTGCTAAGGAATATGCTGCAATGTCAAACTCTGTTGGGTAATTTTAGACAAATGTGTCATGTGTGACATGGAAATATGGCATGCTGTACATTAGTGATTTCCCAAGTGTTTGGATCAGGTAGTAATGTGCTGAGAAAGTGCTCTTTATCTCTCCACACTGTGTACTTGTATAGCAGTGGGGAAAGGCTTTTGGTAGAAATTACTTTAGTCAGAAAAAGAATCCATTTACAATATGTGCCTTCTAACATCTTTCAGACAATGCATTGTATTAAAGAGGCATTTTTTGATTAATGTTTTATAAACATTTTTCAGCATGACAGCTTAAAGTCCCTGTAAAATTGTAAATGCGTGCATAGTGCTCACTTCCATAAAGTCAAATGCCATCTCATAAAGTCTGGTTGGATCCTGTCAGTGACAGTGACACAGAATCAGTACCTTGGAGCATTAAAATTAATTTGGTTCATTTATATTACTGCAGTGATAGCTAGATGAAAAGAGTCCTATATTTAAATTATCTTAAAAATACCTTCAAATCTTTTAGGGTTTTTTATTATTATTATTTTACAGTTAACTAAGTGTAGTGAAGTGCAGCATAATATTTTCATGGGCCTTTTAAGAAGGTGACTACGAAATGTGAAAGTAGCAAAGGGGAAAGGGGAGGATGTGGGAGGCTATACTGGGTGCAAAGCTGGAGGAAGGATTAAATAGCTTTCAGTTGTGCAGGCTACTGGAGACACAGTGGCCTTTGGCCAGGATCACAGCCTCCAGCCTTGGAGCCAAAGTGGAATACCCTGGAGCAATGGAAAGCCAAGAGGGCTCTCCTATCCCAGAGCAGTCCTCCCACTCTGCCTTGCTGCTGTTGAAGGTCATAAACAGTGTTTTTCTTGCTTTCCTCAGGTTTCCAAAATGCTTAATGTGGAAAAAAAAAGAGCTGAGTGAGGACACAAAAAGGGAGAAAAACAAAATGTGTTCCCTCTCAGAGGCCTATCTTCTCTCAGCTGCAGTGGGACTGTGATGTTGGTGCCCCCTGCCCTTAGTGGAGCTGAGTGATTTTAGTGCAAGTACCCAAATTCTGCTACAACGAGCAGAATCAAAGGTCTTGGGAAGCAAACCCCCAAAGAAGCTGGAAACACGGGAGTGGTTGAGGGAAAGGGAGGAAGAGAGAAAATACAAACAGAAGAAGAGCCTCTGAATACCAGAGCCAAAAAGCAAGGAGGAAGATGGGACCATGGGGGGGAGCACTGTAGGAGAAACATACCCAAACAAAGGGGAAGGGGGAAATTTGGGGTAAAAAGCTGGGAATACCAATGATCTTGTTTGAAAGCAGTATCTGTAGAATCTCTGTTCTTCCTCCCTTCTGCTGCAGCTCTCAGTAGCCCTCGTGAAGTGGGGTGCTGCTTTCTCATCCAGCTGGATGCTGTGTTCCTTGTTTCTTTGGAGGAGGATGGATGCAACCCTGACTCACACCTGTCATGGTGTTTGATCAGCTGTGATCCAGAAGTTGGACACACATTCACGCAATAAAGCTCTTTAAAATATTTTAGCAACTCGAGAGCTTGTTACGCCCCCACTTTGAGCAAATCTGCCCAAGTTGGCACTAAACCAGAGAAGAGAACTTTGTTATTTGGATCTCGTGATGTGTAATGAGTGAAGGTTTTTGGCAGAGGAGTTGAACCAGGCTGCTGGCAACTCCATAACCCCCAGGAACATAAATGGGTGTGTGTGGCATGAGCCTTCAGTGTTTGGATTTTTCCCAAGTGTGTTCATATATATATATGTGTGTGTGTGTGTAAAATATGATTGTTTTCTTGTTTCGTTTTAAAAAATGTAAAAGTAACTATTAGAGCATGTTTTTCCTAATTAGGTATTTGCATGAGTTTATATGTTTGGAAAACATTAGCAGTCACACTGATGCTTGCAGTTACTACATATTGCTACTAAAAAGTTTAGATAGCATTATAAAAAGTAAATAGAACTCATGCTGTTTTGTTTAGCTTTGTGGTAATGTTACTGACACAAGCATTTGTGACTACACTGTGGGGCTCTCTGTCTTGAAATATTTTCTGGGAGAGTTGCATACTGACAAAGTTGGAATTATAAAAATCAGAAAGTGCATGAAAAGGCAACAGGGTTGGATTTTTTTCCCCACTAAACTAGTCCTTACATGCAAAAATTATTATTATTTCTTCTTTTCACCAGTTAGCATTTCCTGGTAAATAACAGGAACTTTAATTGCACATTAGTAGCTTCCAGGAACCTATTGTTGTGACATGTATTTAAACAAGCTGTGAATTAAGAACCTCTTTCCACCCACCGATCTAATTATGTTGTCGCACTAATTATAGTATTTTGTGTTTATATTTGACAACTTTAATTTTCTTTTCCTAGTTTACGGAAATAGTTTTCCTCTAGAGAATTTACATTTTAGGCTGGAATTTCTTATATTTTCTTTCAGAAAATGTACGGTTATTTAAAGCATGTCTCAGTCAGTTTTGGATCCATTCTGTTCACATCTCTGGCATTAGTTTTCTGTGTGATCTTAGGCTAGTCATTGCAGTGTTTCTGATTCTCTGTAGGAGCCCTCTTCAGCTTACTAAAATGTTTTTGGATCTGTGGATGAAATTGCACTACCAAAACACCAGGTACTGTCTTACAAACAGAAATATACCATGTTCATATGTTGGGACTCTAGTGTATTTTTCTGTGATTAGAGAATAAAAAAGGATCCACAAGGGTCAAGCTGAGACTTGGAAGCAGGCAATAACACCTTTGTCTGTTTACAAAAACAGTATGATGAGCATTTGAAATACATTACATGCCTTAATATAATGCAAATGCCCATTTAATTTCTGTCCAAATACTATTTATTCCCAAGTCCCAGAAATTTGTGTTAATTATAAGCAATTGTGTGATAGGTCCATGATGTTGTTTTGAAGGTAATTATAATACTGAAATTAAGCATGCAAGCCTGTATTTGATTTAATCTGTCCCTGGAAAGATACACATAGGTAAAGGCTGCTAGCATGAGGATGAGATTTTTAGTGGTGTAATGTGATGAAGCTCATAAAAATATTTACAAGAAATGGTGCTGTGGAAACATCATGAAGATTTCAGCAAGATTAGATACGCCAGCAATAGTGGGGCACTGGTGAAGTGGTGATGTTCAACAAATAAGCTGTTTGCTCACATAGGGAGGTGTCAGCTTTATTAAGAGAAAACTGAAATGGTGTTGAGAAGGGGAATTTATCCAAGATACAAAGAAAAGTTTACATAAACATGGCAACTTTGGCTGATCTGAAACATTTACTGATGGGGAAGTGTGGAGGTTATGTGGCACAGAGTTCAGTGTTTTGTTTACTAAGAAAGGGCACAAGGCTTTGGATAGGGTTGGATGGGGCTCTGAGCAACCTGGTCTAGTGGAAGGTGTCCCTGTGCCAGGGGGGTGGAACAAGATGATCCCTAAGGTTCCTTCCAACCCAAACCATTCTGTGATTCTGTGAGACACTCAGATGAGCTCTGTGAAAACTGTGTGTAGTCTGCCTCACTGCAAGGTTGATGCCAGTGGAAGATTCCTAGAACAACATTTAAGATGAGGGAGAAAATAAGATGTGTTCTCAGGAGGCTCCTGAGGAATCACAACTGTGCAACTGTTGAGTGCAAATTCCAGCTCTTAGGAAAAATGGCCCATCTCTAGGTCTTAGCAGTCACTTCTTCCAGCATCTAGCAACTTCTGTACTCCAGCTGCTGCCTGGCTCCTTGTAGGCAGAACCACTTCACACTGCTCACTCAGTTGACTAAACCTTTCTGTCTCCTGGATCAGTCAGAGCAGGGAAGGGTCTCATTTGGGTGCTCATCAGCTGGAGGGAATGTGCCAGGAAAACATGGCCCTCCAGTGGCAAGAGGACCAAAGAAGGGTGACAGAGATTACAAGCAGGAGTCAGGCAGGTTGGATGGAGGACAACCATGCAAACACAAGTACAGAACTATGCTTGGGAATCAGCCATGCTAGAGCAGAATGTATTGTGTATCAAGCCTTCAGGAGCAATTTTTATTTCCTTGAACATTAGCATAATTAGAAAAGATCTTTTATGGCATTTCCTACTCCTCCCTTTCTCTGCCATGTATTTTTTGTTTTCATGTTCTTGCTCATTTGGGTTGGATTTCTTAATCTATAATGTCTGAGTTTTCATTTTGGGATTTTTTGAGTTTCTTTTTGTTTTGTTTTGGGTTTTTTTGTGAAATGTCAGTGCAACATAAAATGCTTTGCTTTTATCTGGAGCTCAAAGTCTGAGGTGAGAGTCTGTCTCCTGTTTTTCTGCCTGCAGGGATTCCCATGCTGAAGATAGTATTTGCAGGTTATGAGCACCTGTCCTTAATTTCCGTCCCTTTGCTCATCTATCATCCTGCTCAGATCCTTCTTGGCAGTCTGTTGGTACCAACAATAAAATCCTGGATGGTTTCTAGGCAAAAGGTAAGAATTGCTGGATTTGATTTATAATGGCAAGCATGCTGTGAGGGAAAAAATGCCTTAAACACATGTCCTAAACTACTAAGGTTCCTCCTTGGTGATCCTATGGTAGGGATTTTTGTGTTTCTTTGCTTCTTTTAGGACAGTGATAGTCACAACAGTATCAAAGTGCTGAGCTTTATCCCCCTTGAAAATGGGGCTGAAAAAACTCTGGAAATGTTCAAAGCTTGAAGCTAATTCAAATTAGAAATTCATTCAAATTATGAATTCACAGTATGCCCCATAAGAATGTCTCCATCCATTAGCTGGCTAATAATCACAGCTTTGGGTCTCCTTTATGGAGAAGTGACAAAGATGTGTCAGCTGGCGTGGGAGCTGGGAAGATGAGGTTAAATGAGGAAGCTTGATAAGCTGGATCGAATCAGGATGAGAACTTTTCTTTTTTTCACTACTTGAGTCACCCCTTACAATAGCAAGAAGTCTACAGCAGTCTGGCACATCATGTTTCATGCCAAAATTATGGCATGGGATAGCTTGTGGGATTAGAGACTGTAATTTAGAGGCTTTGGCATCAACATCACTGATTCAAATTATGCTTATTTCAGTACAAATTGAAGGTATTGACATCTGACAACCATTCTGTGATCTATATGAAATAATTGCAGTGGTTTTAGTCAGGTTCTCAGAACCACCTTGCCAAAACTGGTTTTAATGCTATCTTTTAATGTTCTGAGATAATACAGATCAAGAAGCTGTGGCAAATGAAGCAACAGCCATTTTCAGTGATGATTGAGACCTACTGGGGGAAGCCCAGCATTCAGCACCCTGCCTTCTCCAACTACTAGTGGAAAAATTTTATTTGTAACTCTCATATATCCAATTTTCAGCAAAATCCAGTGGGCTGTCATTTAAATAGCTTCACTCCACTAAAGTAAGCTTGCTAACTTGAATGCTAAGGTTCCCCAAATCAGTGATTTTCATGTGTTACCTAAACTGCAAAAAGCAGGAAATCTCTCAGTTTCCAGGAAATGCATTTTTTCAGTGTTCAGAAATCAGACCTTGTTAATGTATACTCATCTGAGCATCTGAAAATGAAATTCTGAGAATCCAGTGGCAATTATCCATCAGTCTGAAAGTCATGGTTTTTCTTTTAATCAGAAATTATCAGGAGACTTTACAGGTCTTATAAAGAAAATTCCATGCTATTCCTTCAGGAAGACAGCCTAAAGTTAACACTGCTGGTGACAGAACCATCCCTGCAATGCTGACTTCTCTTCAGCACCTCAGGAGTGGGGCTGGAGCTCATCCAGACCTCCCTGATCCTCAGGGTGGTAATGGCCTTTAGGGGCTGCTGTCAGCTGCTGCAAGTTAAAACAGCCTTTAAACAGAGCATCGGAACAGTCAACCGGTACTGGAGAGATTTACAGTTCACCAGCACTAGTTTCTTATTCATTAAGCATCAAATAAACCTCCTGTGCTAATCAGACTGTAATGCCACTGTAGAACCACTTTGGGGGATTGTTGTTCTGTTGCAGCAGCTTCTTCAGTTGGTCTTCTGTATTATTCACAAATGTTATTTTAATTACTCTTTGAAAAAAATCAATGAGGTTGGGTCTGGTACAGTTGCAATAAGTATAATAGAAGTGAGTGTTGTGACTGGATAATGGTCTCCTGCTTTGAAAATAAACATGTCATCATCAGCCTTGATGTTTATTTTCTACAAACACCTTGGCTTCATTTTGGCATCTCTCTTGCAGGGGGAGGCAGTTATCCAGTCACAGTACTCAACTGCAGTGACATTCTTACTTAATTATGATAGTACATGTGATCTGGTTGTATGAAATTGAATTTAAATATTTAGAGGTTCATCTACACTAAGGTATTTCTACTTTGTAAATATGGCAGCAGAATCTGCCAAACTACAAAGTTAAAAAAATGTTTCCCCAAACAAAATGTGGAACGATGTCTCTATCTCCAAAGTCTCTTGCTGAATAATATCCAAAAGACTAATCTCAAAAGGCTAGATTTAACAATAGTTAAATGTTGGTGTTTCTGAGGGGAATATAGCCCATTTATTTTTAAAGGTTTGGATTTTTTTAGAGGTTTACATTTGTGCTGGAGTGATTTTCAAGCAGTGCTTGCAAGCTTTAAATGTACATTATTAAAGGTTAATATCTACAAAAAGAAGCCCCATCAAGCATCTCTCAGACTGAAAATTGCTTGTTTAGCCAACCTGCTGGAAACAAGAAGTCTTGCCCTCAATAGACAAATGCCACTCTGTCAGGGCTCTTCACCCAAAAGACTTCAGGAAAATGGAGGTTCCAAATTTCAGGAATTTGCTAATTTCTCTTACCTTCCCTCTCACTCTGGCCAGTTTGTCCCACATAAGAAGGCACTGAGCTTTTTTTGCTGCAGAGCACACCAACAGCCAGCATCCTTCACAGTGACCTCATCAGTGTACAGGAGCAGCTGAAAACCTAACACCTTCTAAGCCTGTCAGATTTCTCTCCTTAGTTAGAGAAGCTGCTTCCTGCCAAGCTGGAAGCATGATCATTGAGTTGAACTTCTGTCACACACTGAATAAATAGCTCAGCTACCATAGTTGGCCAGCCCTGCAAGGAGCACAGAGCTGCACTCTGCTATCAGAAAAGTCATGGGGTTCCCCTCTTCCTCAGGAGCAGTAGAGCCACAAAGATGTCAGGTGTCCCCGGCGTAAGATCACCTGTGGACTGGTGGACTTTGGCTTATTCTTACCTTTTCTCAGAAAGGGAAATATAAACATCAGAGGTGCATGACATCCACCGCTGCAGCAGTGATTATCCTCTGAGCAGGCTTTGAGCCATGTGGAAGGAAGCCAAGGAACACAAAGGTGTTGGCAGAAATTTTCTTCACAGTCTTTACCTAAGTGGGTCAGAAGCTCTTCTATCTGTGCCGCGAGTGGTTTGAGTGGAGTCCAAATAGTTGCTTTCTAAAAGTCATCTGAGACCCATCTCTGCTTCCTTCACTGGCCCTGTAGCCACAGTCCTCGTGGTTCCTCTGTTCAGGCTCTCTGTGGAGGCTGTGATGGACTATCAGAGAGACAAAAACATCATCTCAGAACCCAGAGTGGCCTGTCAGCTGCACGCTGACTCTCTCAGCCTCCCACAAGTACATGCAGCATTTTGTTGCCCCTTGTAAATGAAAATCTTACCTTGTGCTGTTGTTTGTCTTCTAAGAGAATGAAAAAGTGACAGTTTTGTTTCCTGTTCACAGGCACTGAAGTTAACCAGGCAGCCCAAAGCACCCGTGAAGGTATAACTGTGGAGATGGCCTGTGTCACAGTGAATGTATATATGTACTATACTGTACACATGGACTATGGAGACAGCTAGGTTTTGTGAATGTTGCTTCAGTGCATATTTTATTTTTTTATATATATATATTAAAATATACCTGTTAAGTGCCTTACAGATGCATTTTTGGGAAAAGCATTGTTTTCAGAAGCCACTTTGTTGGTTGCTGCAAGAGGTTGTACAGTATTTTGGAGTCCTTTAGTTTATTTTTCTAACCGAGTGAATGGTCATGACTGACAGCTGGTTCTTCCAGTGCCCCTGCTTTGAAGCCAGGGTGCACCAGCTGCAAGTCTCCATTTTAAACTAGCCAAAATGACCAGAAGCCTATCCCAGTGCTGGCTTACCCTGGGGAAGAGCTTTCTGAGGGTTTTTTTCTGAGATTGACTTGAATTTCTGTGTGACTCTGTTACACTCCCTAGTCATATGACTGTGACATGCCTTTTTCTTCTGAGTTTGTGTATACTCAGCATGGGGCCATCCAGTGGATAGAAGCTGAGAAGCATGAATTATTTGCATTTGTTGACACAGTTGTCTAGACATTCCTTCAAAGTTAATGGTTTCTCAAGAAAATTCTTTCAATTCCATTGTATGATATTGTGCCATTGTATATCTTAAATGCCTCATAAGCTTCTTCAAAGAAATGGTCTGGTGCTTGGGTGATGAGTGAAGTATTTGTGTTTGCAGCTAGGAGATCTTTCTCTAATTTACTCCTGAAGAACACGAATTTTTGGTTTTCTTTTTTTCTTTTTCTTCCCCTGGTGCAATGCATAGAGAATTTAGGATGCTAATATTGAAACAGAGCCTTTATTGTAGTAAGCCAAGCTATGTTTTCTCTATTGCTGCATTGGTAATGAATAATAGCTTGTGAGGACAAGAAAGTTGACAATTTTATTTTTTTTTCCTAATTGAAAGGATCCTTACAGTAACAGAAACACTATCTTAGCTCATTTGACAATCAGTCACAACTTTTCAAAAATAATATTACTCTTTCTAATAAACTTCTATTTAAAAAAGAATACTAAATACTATTTCTAAGAGAAGTGTTGAAGAGAAAGGAATACCGGCATATATTTAAACATATAAGCAGCACTGCATCTTGTCTGAGAGGTGAAGATTTCAGAAATGTACTCTAGTCCAGGCTGGGAGGTATGCCCATCTGCAAAAACTCTGCTGGCAATTGTGTATTAAAATATTAAAAGGAAAGAAAGAAATAGGTCAATGTGGGATCAATATAAATGCAGAGGTTGTGGCTAATGGTGCCACTGAGTGGCACCTCGGAGCAGGTCTTTAGCGAATGTAAATTACTGGAGCTCTGATAAGGCTATGAGCCTTTACACAAGCTAAAGATCTTTTGTGGGACAATAGGCATGTGAAATTGATATCCTTTTGCCTTAGTGGGAAAAAAAAGTGCTTGGTTTTCCTAGTCTGTTACTTCTAGTCTGTTATTCCTGTGAACAAAAGGAAAAAAGTAGTCTGGTACCAATCCTCAGTGCTTTACCTGCTGGCCAGTCCCTGTTGCCATCTGAATGAGAAACTGTGGGGAGCTGACAGCATCCCCTTGTCCAGAATTGGCATCACCAATACAAGGACCATGTGACGAAGGTACAGGAGGTGGCACAAGCTGAATTCTTTCCTTCCCTGGAGAGGGGGATCAAGCTTTCCCTGCTGAGCAGGCGAGAGGGCTGAGGGACACTGTCCACTGCCCGTGTCCCCAGGGCTCTGCTCTCTCCTCACTGGGCAGTGAGCTCACAGTTCTGTCAGTGCATCCCTACATAGCATAGGCAGATCCAACAACAGGCCAGCCTGCGAGCAACGGGAGAGTTCTTGGGCCAAATTCAAGCTTCCACTTCCTTAAGCATTCAAAGTGGCAACTGGCTCCATATGGGGAAAAATTCCTTTGGACTTAATAACCCCTGCTTGCAGCAGGGGACTGCTTCCAAACTCAGGAGAGTTCGTTTATTTTCCTCTTTCCATAAACCTGAATTTCCAGAGTATATAAAGAATCTCAGTCCCACTGAAATCAATCACCTTTTCTGTTGGTTTTCAATAGCCAAACAACAGGCCCAGAAAAGAGTGTTCACTATTTTAAAATCTATAGGAAGAGTTCAAGTAGACAGTAGCTGACTGTGGCTGTGTCAATGCTAAAGAGTCAGAACACTGCAAAGCACCCTTACTGAGCTACCTCTGTGTACTGAGGCTTTCAGTACTTCCAACAACTTGCTTAGATTCCATTGAACACATCCTTTTTTTTTTGTGGGTATTTTTTTTCACATTTAAGAATATTTCAAACTGTTTTATGATGTAGTTTTGTTAGAGTCTTTAAGAAGTCCTTGTTGATTGCTTGGGGCAGCTTAAATATTGTGTATGAGTTTTGGAGGTGTTGGTCTAAAGGGAATATCAAGCTAAACTGAAATACATATTTTAAATCCATACTTAATGAAATTTAATTGTGCACATCAATTCTGTTATGTTTAAAGACTGTTAAGATGTTTGGTTTACGACTTGTTATATGTCTTTAATAAACAAAATGATTTTGAATTTAATTTTGTTAATAGGAAAACAAGATAAAATTACTTATCCTTTAGGTCAAATTTTTGCCTCTGTTACCTGTTTTATTCTTTCGTGGGTGAGCTTTTAATCTGTGTGCTTGGGTTTAAAAAAAAACATTAACTCTGGGGACATATTTTATGAATTTGGGGAAAGAAAGTCCTCAAAATTCTGCCAATTCTCATCAACTCTAAAATATAATTCATTGAACCTAAACAGTTTTTCAGTTAGAACAGTTCTGGATCTTTTCAACTTCTTGGCTTTAAATTTAACCAATATTAAACATAATCAGGCAAAACTGATGGCAAATGAGAACTTTGCCCATGTTAAAACATGAAGATGTTCTTGATTGTCAACACTTCTTATTTCTGCATCTCTGTAATCTCATTTAATGATAGTGAAGAAAAAAACCCACCCAACCAATAAAACAGCACTTCAGAGGTCATGGGGAATGTTGGCACCTTGTGTTGAGTTACTCAAACATTTTATTTCCCTTTTTGTGCTCTAAATTGAAAAGCTTTTGATGACTCCAGTAACTTATCAAGATAAATAATTTTTAATGTAGTTAAAATCAAAAGTGTGGTTGTGTTTTTTCCTGTTGATCCTTTAGTTAGTGTGAATAGGTTGTGTGTCAGAAAGGCAGTCTCAGCAGAAGCTGCGCAGTTGTGCTTGTTCACACAGCAGAAGGAGAGTGATCATCCAGCAGCTTGGTTTTACAGTAGTCCCCTACACTACTCTGGCAGCCAGGGAAAAAGGAGCTGTTAGTTTTATTTGTGTACGTTTTTCTGTGGAAATATGTTGACAGCAGGAGGTTAGAAGGCAAGATGAAATATGGTCTGTCTGCAAGCACATTGATTTATGTGCAAGTGCATACGTGCATAAGAGATGAGCAGTTATATATGTAGAAATGACTAGAAAGGGCCAAGTCCCTGGGATACATTCTTTGCAAGACTGCATATGGAGAAAGAGCTACTTTTTTTGATGTTATTTTGCCATTAAAATGAAATTTCAGACACTGAATTGTGTTTTGTGTTGAATCATAATCTCATGCAGAACCTTTACAGCAGACAATTGCAGCTTTGTATTTGTAAACTGTAGACTACTTTGCACTTAAATAGATGTTGATGCATTTGGGAATTACAACACAGTAAAGGGCTAAATCATAGTTTCTCCATTTTGTTATAATCCAAATGCATTTATATTACTATTATTATAAAGTGCCAGGAACACAGGCAGTCCCTTGCAAACACGTTAAATAGACAAGAGACTGAATTCTGCCCTTGGTTACACTTGCACGTCTCCAGTGCAAGGTTGTTAAGCTGCAGAGCAGTCTCCCCAGGGAAGCTGTTTGAAGAGCCCTGCCATTGTTCTAACAAAGCTCAGGGATAAATGTAGCACACGAGGAGAGTAAATGAAGAGTATTTTACTTTGGATTTGATGGCCTGCCCTTTCCAGCATCTTACAAACCAAATCTCTTTTGTCCCTGTCTCCATGGGTAGTCCCAATCTCCCAGACCAAAATTTACAGCATCCTGTCAGAACAAAGTCAGGAGAGGGACGTGGTCTCTCTGCCATTTTCTTGTTTCAACAACATGATCACGTCTATCATTAGACTGTGGCTTCTTTGAGGAGGCATTTGGAGTTAAATTTTTCAAAGTTTATATGTCCCATTCATGTAGAATTCTCATGCAGCAGAGAGCACCCTGTGGGATGGTAAGTAATCTTCTGGAGTTGCATGGAAGAGACTGTCTGATGGCTTTAGCTGTGCAGGACTAGAGAAAGCAATGCTGGGAAATGCAGGTTGGAGGTGTTTCTCCAGGCAGGTCTGCTTCGTGCCCGGCATCTAGAGCTGTAGCAGAGGTCATGGAAGCAGCCCCTGGATTGTTTCTCTTGCCAGAAAGGTGGAGAGTGAGATCTTCAGTGAGAAGTGAAATTATATTTATTAGTGATTAAAAGGACAAGAGAGATGTGTTGGAAACAACGGATGCCAATGAAGCCTCTCAGCTGCTCCCCTAAGCCAATTGCAGTCTGGAATATCAGCTTCTCACTCCATCAAATTGCAGTAATCAAGACTGGAGCTCATGATGGCAGCATGAGTCACCACTTAATTTTCTCATCAATGGAGGCCAAGTTTTCAAAATATTTTTAGCTGCATTTCCACAGAGGTTTCTGCCAGCCAGCGACCTATAGAGCGACAAGAAAGTGAGCAGTAGCTGCTGCTGACTCAGGCTTTGCTCCCTGCTACCTGCTCTTGTGACCACATTTTTGGACAGGGAGGGCTGGTAAATCAAAGTCTTTTGGAATTGTTCTGAGAAAAGAGCCCCGCTGAGCTGACACGAACACCTGGAATTGTTAAGTAACAAAATAACCTGTGAGTTCTTAGGCTGCCTGGTAGGTTGAAATGAGCTCTGGCTGTGTTGCTAGCCCCAGCCAAAAGAAGGGCTGAGATTAGGAACTGATTGTGATCCCTGCTCTGAGGGACAGTCCTTTCCCAACAGCTGCAGCACACAGAAGAGGCTGTGCATCTCCCAAGGATCCTGTGCTGGTGTGTCTTGTCTGCTCTTTGCCTGTGTTCAAAACTGCCACCTGGCACAACCATTTGTCACTTGGGTAAGAAGAAGGAAAACAAGCCTGCGGGTGGCATCGTGTGTGGGTGGTTCACCTCTGTAGGAGAAAATTGACCATTCATGATCAGTTTTCTTATGAAACGATTCCAGTCTCTAAGGGAAATCAGCTGTCTTGAAAGGGAAGAATATGGGCTTCCTGAAAGGAAAGATGATTTCATTGATAGGATTAAAAAAATTATGGAGGTCATGTGAGAATTGGCCTTCTGCCAGAAGAAATGCAGGAAATAAAATTTGAGAATCCTGTGACAATAATTGGGTATGAAATTCTATTGACAAAAGCTTTTGCAGTTCTGTGCTTCCTCCATTCCTTAGCATTGTGACTGCAGTCTTTCCCTGTTTGTGTCCTTTGTCTGCTGCACAGCCCATACCCAAGATGCCACTAAATTATGTTATTTCCCAATGCCTTCCCTGCATAGTTTTGCCACTTCTTGTCAACGCTGTTGGATGAAATAAGTGATCAAATACCTTTTTTCTCCCTTTTTTTTTTTTTTTAATTTTAACTTCTCCCAGTTAGCTGTCCCTAAGTGAACCTGCTGGTGTCATCACCAAGATGATGCTCTCATCTGCTATCCAAGCTCTCTTAGAGACCCCATCCTGCAGCAAAGAAACCAGGGCAGCTTTCCAAGATGATGCTTGGGGAAGCAGAACTCAGCTTTTTGTGCTGCCACTGAGCAAGTTAACCCATGCAGATTATAATTCTTATGTTTTTCATTAGGACTCACAGCTCCCCTGAAAGGGAACATCCACATAACATAGGCCTGAAGCTCACTGCTGGATCCATTAGAGTCACTGTCAGTCCTTTGGGCAATCCCATACTGCTGTTGATACATTTTGCCAAGCTCTCCAGCAAATGAGAGAAATTTTGGGAAAACCTCTGTTTTTCTTTATAAAAAAATTTTTAAAAGTCTTTTTGGATCTATATTAGGTCTCTGTCTGAAAAAATTAACTGTTATTTCCCAATAGTGGCTCAGGGCTACTGTATTTGCCTCACTCACTCACTCTGCCCCAAAACGTACAGCCTTTCAGGTACCTCACAGTGAGTTGCATGAAGCCCTCTTCAGAAAACAGCTACAACATCTGTTTGGATCCAATTCCCTGATAAATAAAATATATCCCAGAGGCATAATAGCTTGCTAAAAATAAGAGTATGACACCATTTCAGCCAGCTAATATGGTAACTCTGTTTGGTGCAGCTCACAGAGTGTTAATGTGAGAAGCCTGTATCTTTCCAGCTCGGCTGGCTCTGAGTGTCGTGCGTGGATCTCTCCTGGAGCTGGAGCCAAATCCCACCGTGCCATGAGCAGCGGCGTGGGAGCAGCCCTGTGCCACCCTGTGCTCACAAACTCCCCTCCCTCTGGCCTCTCCAGATGTGAAAACACAGGGGAATTGTGATATGTGAGATTTTGTGTGTCAGGGGAGAAGAACAGAAGCGCTGCCATCTCTGGAGCCCGGCTTGTATCATGTTTGTGATCAGGTAACAGCTATTTGTGATACCAAACACTAACCTCTCTGATTATAAAGGGCATAAGGAATTGTACGTAGCTACTATCACATCTCAGTGTTCCCAAATAATCTCATTTTGTGTCTATCAGGACATTATTCAAAAAAACCAGCAAAATTCAAATCTTGCTGGTATCAGTTTTTCAGCAGATATTTAGGTAGAGGTTTGTTTTGTTTTCAAGGTGTGTAGTACATGTAGAAAAACTCTTCCATGTGTGTATTAAACCATTATCATGATGTGTATTAAACCATTATCTTCTATGTTCTATAATTTGATATTTCACATGTATTTAGGAATGTATTTTGCTTATCTAATTCTCTACTTTCAACATGAAACTCCCTCTGCTAACTCATCCCATTTGAATTTTTATACCTGAATATTAATTTTGAATTTTGAGATATGCATAAATATGCCCCAGTGTATCGCAAGCAGCAGCTTTCTATGTTTAAAAACTAAATTTAGTGAGAAATTTCAATATTTTTCAATACTAGTCAAAACAAAATTTAGTCTGTGAAGATGACACAGTGGTATTCTTTGAAGAGCGGCTGCTTTCAATGTACTTGATTTCTTTATTTTCAGAAGCCCCAGTTTAGGAGTTCATTGTCTTAGTAACAAAATATTTGCTCTGAACAATCCCAGAAGCATAATACATTAGCAGAAAGGAAAGAGTATTTATAGTAAATTTAGCTGTTATAAATTATGACTGTAAAGAAAGAGAAAAGGGTTCCCTTTTAAAACTTGCCAGATTCTGATTCAGCGATGCTAAGGTAAGTAATGTTCTTTTGATTAACAGTTAAGTCTTGAGTAGTTTTCATTTAAAGAAGACTTTATTAAGCTTTTTTTCTCAAACTCATCTTTTTTGTTCTGTTTTGAACAGACTTCCATCTGAAGAAAACTCTCAATGACTTTTTAGCCTACATTAAATTCCCACTGACAAACAGATGAGAATTATTATTAATTTGCTCCAGAAAGAAGTAATAGGCTTTGCCAAATAAATCATGCAGATACTAAGTGTGCTATTCATCTCTTCTGCAGATTATTGCTTAAAAGCCATGATAGTTGTCCTTTAAATATCAAAAGTCAAATCAGTCCTTTGACTTGAAGTGAAAAATTTGGACTGATGGTAGTCCTGGGCCTTATCATTTTTTGGTTTTTTGCAGTTTGGAAAATGGGAGAGCTGGTGGGCATGGATTCTTGGTGAGTGTGGATTCTTAGCTTCTAGGGAACTCGACCACACCTGGAGACTGGAGGTAACTGGTTTATGTTAATGAATGGCTCAGTTATTTATCCCTGCCCAGTATTACAAAGCACCCCAAGTCTCCTGGGAAGCCAGAGCTGCCAGTGGTGTCGAACATCTTCACATCCCTTTGTGTCCATGTATCTGTGTCTGTCTGTCACAGCCCAGGCCCTGAACTATTCCAATATCTTCCACTGTTTCAGTTCCCTCTGTTCTGGGACTATTAGATACTTTGTGCTCTTCTTGTCTTTCAAGAGTACATTGTAGGTAATTACATTTACTTAATTACTTTTTGTTGATTTGAGCATATTTAGTGTAGTCACTTGTGCTTCTGCAGCACACATTCCATCATCTCTTTGATTTTTTTCGTAATTTATGGAAGAGTCTGATTGGCCACTTCAAACGAGTTTTTAAGTATCCTCAGTTTTTTTGTTTGCTTGTTTGGGAATTGTTTTAGAGTTGAAACATGTCTCAACTAATTGCAAGACATAATACCACAAAACTGTACTAATTATTAAATACTAATATGTACTTAACATCTATCCTAGATACCAGTGTTTATACCCACACACAGAGGATGCTGCTACAGGCTGAAATTAGATGATAGCAACAATGTAGTTTATCCAAAGTGTGTGTTTCTTGAGTAAAATTCAGATCAGCATGAGGCATATCGCCCATTCAGATATTCAGCTGTTCAGCATCTTTGCCAGTAAGAGAACTTTGAGATGACCCTTACACCAGCAGAGGTGGTTCTAGCTGACATGACTCAATTAACATTGTATGAGATTTCTCCAAATGCTTTGACTGCTGCATCCATCTTAAAGAAAAAAAAAAAAAAAAGAAACCCCACATAATTTTAATTTCTCCTGTTTGTCACTAAAATGATGCATTATAAATTTGCCAAGTTGTGCAAAGCAGCATCATTTCATATTCTGGGCACACCATAAATTTTCACAGGAAAAAATGTGTTTAGAATCACTAGTGCTGTTTGAACATTGTGCTGTTATTTTTCAGTATCTCCCATCCATGAAGTTTAGCTACCTTGTAGTATCAAAAATCCAGCACAGGCACCAGAAAACAAGGAAACAAACAAACAAACAAAAAAGCTGGAAGAAGAGAAGGGGAAGGAAGAAATCCATGTGTGACCTCTGGTGGTTTTAAGACCTACTCAGAATATTGTACCTTCATCAATGATTAAATGACTCTCACTTTTCAAATGTATTGAGCCCTCTTCTTTATGTGGATGGATATTGCTACACCAGAAATTCAGCCTCTCTCTGAGAAAAAGGAGGATCATAAGAATGGGAAAACCACTCAGATAAGTAAAACCAATGCAAATGCAAGCCTTTCACCAACTCCTTGAAAGAGATTGACAATCTGAAGAAATGTAAACACATGGGGCATACATATCCCAAAATAAGAAGTGATGGCAGATGCTCGGCTGGTACTGACACATCAGGTAACCATCACTCAGGGAGGACAGGTGCTCTCTGAAAACTGGGCACTTTTAAAAAGAATGAAAATAAAGCACTTAAACACGGAGGTGTCCAAAAATGTAATTTGGTTTGCAAATACAGATTTCACCTCTTTCTCAGGTGTCTTGTTCTTTCTCCTTTGTGTGTGTCTTCTTGCTCTGTCTGAAAGCAGAAAAAGGGGTAAAAAACACTATGGGACTAGAATAATGGGTGTATATACACATATTCATTGTATACATCCATATCAGTCAGCAAGTTAATTTTTAGATGCCATTTTGATCATATCTTTTCTTTATTTGTTTTTTTTAGGTTAAGGATCTTTACGAGGTTTTCAGAATATACTGGCTGGCATGGAAAACAAAGCTAGATTTTATCTGATATGTCTCAATGCTTCTTATTGTGAGCTTTCATCAGTGTTTTCTGTATGCCTTGTTCTTTGTGAGCAGTACTTAGCACTTCATGGTCCTTCAAGAGAGTGCTGACTGCAGCTGAGAAGTAATCCTAGCGAGCAGGGGCGCGACTATCTTCCATTTTAAATATTCAGGCTCAAATGCCACACATACATGACCAAATTGATTTTACTTAGGTACTACACCACAGAAGAAATCAGTCAAATTTTCATATTTTAAGGAATGAAAGCAAAATTATCCATCTTGACAACAAATGGATCTGCACTTCCCTGTGCCCCAGGGCCTGCACACCCTCATCCTGCAAACAGAGTTGCCTGCAAAAAAGCTGAGGAGGGATTTTTTGTGAGGGTAAGTAGTGGTAGGACAAGGGGAATGGCTTTAAACTGAAAAGAGAGCAGGTTTAGAATAGTTATGAGGAAGAAATTCTTGACTGTGAGGGTGGTGAGGCACTGGCACAGGTTGCCCAGAGAAGCTGTGGATGCCCATCTCTGGAAGTGTTCCCAGCCTAGTTGGACAAGGCCTTGAGGAACCTGGTCTACTGGAAGGTCTCCCTGCCCACAGAAGGTCTCCCTGCCTGTGGCAGGGGGTTGGAACTGGATGATGGTTAAGGTCTGTTCCAGTCCAAACCATTCTGTGGTTCTATGGGCCACAGTGCCCGGAGCACGGAACCGGCCACTCTGTGACCTCAGCCTCGGGGCCGAGGGCGCCGCGGGTGCTGCCGGCGCTGCAGCTGCGCTGGCCCACGGAGCCCTCACTCTCACAGCTGACACGTCCTGCTTGCAGTGATGCTTCTGCTCTGCCTCCTCGTCCTGGTGGCCACGAGCAGGCCTGTGCAGGGCATGTGGAACACCTGCGGGTAAGTGCCCCC
The DNA here is from genome assembly GCA_013398175.1 of Climacteris rufus. Classification (NCBI taxonomy): domain Eukaryota; kingdom Metazoa; phylum Chordata; class Aves; order Passeriformes; family Climacteridae; genus Climacteris; species Climacteris rufus. The sequence goes on from VZRZ01005482.1 coordinate 2,582,252, forward strand.
AGGCTCTGGGAGGGAGCTGGGGCAACAATCTGGGGCTTCTCTGGAGGGGCCCGCTTGTCCTCCATGGCCAGGCCACAGCTTCCCAACTCCTGTGGAGAAGCCTCAGTTCCTTGTGGACAGACACACATCCCATGGGCTTCCCTGGCCTGCTGTCCCTGCACACCTTGTGGGGAGGGCAAAGGGTTGAGCTTCTGCCTGAGCAGCAGCAAGCCATGGAGCAAGATGGAAATGATTTTCTGCTTGCAGAGGGAGGTGCGGGCTCCGGCCCTTGACTTCTGATGAGCGAGGAATGACACGCGTCGTGGGTGGCACAAGTGCCGAGGCAGGAGCCTGGCCCTGGCTCGTCAGCATCCAGGATCCCTCAGTACCAGGCACAGGGCATCTGTGTGGAGGGTCTCTCATCAGCATGCAGTGGGTCCTCACAGCAGCCCACTGCTTTGCTGATGCCAGGTAAGGAGGAGCAGGGAACAGGGATATCCCCACAACATCAGCAGGTACCCTGTCAGCAGCACCATATGCTGCTGCCATCTCATTCCCTTGCAGTGTGCCCAGTGCCAGGGCACTGCAGAGCCTAGCTGAGAGATTGCTCAGGAGAAGACTGGGCTCGTGCCACGGCTTCCTAGCAGCTTCCAGCTGACATTCCTGGAGCCTAAGGCATGCTAGAACAATCACAGCCTCTGTAGTGCTCTCTGCCTTGAGAAGCAGAAAGCTGGTCACTGCTGGGCTGCCACAGCTCCAGGCTCTGCTCCCTTTCACCCCTCTCTCCATCTGCCTCCCAGGAACATCAGTGCCATGCGCCTGCTGATCGGGGCCACCCAGCTGACTGAGCCAGGCCCTGGGGCCGAGGAGCGCCAGATTAAGCGGCTGGTGGTTCACAAGGAATACGGTGCTGCTGACCAGAGCAACGACATCGCCTTGCTGGAACTGGATGAGCCAGTGGAGTGCAGCCCCTACATCCAGCTGGCCTGTGTGCCCAACATCACGCTGAGCGTGGCAGAGCTGCAAACCTGCTACGTCGCTGGCTGGGGTGCTACCACTGCAAGATGTGAGTTTCCGAAAATGAAGGGCAAACTCGGTACACTGGGAAGATGAGTTGGGCTTCCTGACAGCAAAGGCCAAAGTCAGTCAGGCTGCCCACTCCCCAAAGGCAGATAGCAGGCCAGTGCCTCTGCAGAGGCAAAGCCAAGCCCTAGGGAAGGGGATCACCCTAGACAGGGGAGAAGTGGCAGTGAGCTGCTGGGTGCTCATTCCTTTCTCTGCTCACAGCTGAAAGATCAAGCGATGTCCTGCAGGAGGCCAAGGTCCACCTCATCAATGTCCAGGTCTGCAATAGCAGTGAGTGGTACGCGGGGGACATCCACACCCACAACTTGTGTGCTGGCTACCCGGAGGGAGGCATCGACACCTGCCAGGTAGGAGTGTGCCGTGGGCCACTCAGCTCCCGGCAACCCAGGCAGCACTGCCCCAACACAGGCCAGCACCTGCTTTGCCTGGCCAATCAGCCGCCCTCCCAGCCCTGGCTCCCCACCACTGCAGGAACTTCCCACCCATTCCCCATCCACAGAGCCTTGCCCAGTGCCCCCATTGTCTCAGAGGCCTGGCACTCTGCCCAGAGAGCCCAGCTAGTGCTCTTAGCAGCACAGAGGTCCACATGATGCTGGAACATCTGTCCTCTAGGATCGCTGTGCAGAGATGAGAGACCATCTGAATTCATAGGCTCCAAACCACTCCCAGCTGAGCTTCTGGAGGCTCCAGCACCTGAGCAGAGCCTTGCTCTGCCAGGAATACAGCTCTGGCAGGGGCTTTGAAAGAGAAGGAGACAGTCCCAGTGTTGGGGTCACCCAACACCACTTTAATCCTCTATGCTCCGCTGCAGGGTGACAGCGGTGGTCCTCTCATGTGCGAAGACAACGATGCTGACTTCTTCTGGGTCGTCGGAGTGACCAGCTGGGGAAGAGGCTGCGCCAGAGCAAAACGGCCTGGAATCTATACCTCTGTTCAGCACTTCTATAACTGGATCGTGATGCAGATGGAACTGCTCCCACAATCACAGCCTTCTCAGACATGGAGTCATTATACAACCGCCTCACAACCGTGGAGTCATTATACGACTACCCCATGGCCAAGACCACCTCCCACTCAGAAGCCGTGGTCAAGACCACCTCCAACTCAGAATCCATGGCCAAGACCACCTCCCACTCAGAAGCCATGGCCAACAGCACCCCCCACTCAAAAGCCATGGCCAAGACCACCTCCTACTCAAAAGCCATGGCCGAGACCACCTCCCACTCAGAATCCATGGCCAAAACCAACATCCACTCAGAAGCCATGGCCGAGACCACCTCCCTCTCAGAAGCCATGGCCGAGACCACCTCCCACTCAGAATCCATGGCCAACACCAACCCCCACTCTGAAGCCAAGTCCGATACCAACACCGGCGCAAGTGTTTAACACCTGCCCATTTCCACTCAAGAAGCTGGTGGAATTCTTCACTGAAGTCCAGAAGCTCCTGAAGAACCTACAGGGAATAACAGTTTGAGCAGCAGGATGGACAGGATTCATTGCAGGCTGCATGGGATAGCGACCGCTCCCTGCTGGGGCAGTGCCTGCTGATCCAAGGACAGCCTCAGTGTCGAAGACCTGCTCTGTCCTGCCCACATTGCTCTCCTGCATGTATGCAAATGCTGACGTTGACTTCGTTGCTGAAATAAAGTTTGCAGTTAACTATGTTTTCAGTCCAGTTGGTCTCCTGGGCAAAGGCCTTCTTTGCCCAGGACCTTTAAAATGAGGGTGCAGGCAGACCACTTGGGCACAAAGAGAAAGAGTCACTCCAAAGGGCTGGAACTGTGCCTGGTCAGAGAGGAGAGTGCTCAGAGCCACCACAGGATGGAGAAGACTTGCACATCAAGGCTAGGAAGAGGACAGGAGAAAATGATGCCACACACAGACACCTTGCAGGGGGAGGTGCATTGAGGTACACAAGCTGGTAACTAGGGCCTGGCAAAAGCCTTAACTAATGGAGCAGACCTGGGAAACTCCTGAGCATGACAAGCAAAATTGCTGTCACAAAGACAGGGAGAAGATGACAGGAGCTACAGTGCCCTAAGGAAGAGCAAGATTTCACAGATAGTGATCGGACATTGATGTGTGAGGTGTCCATACTTCAGAAGTGCTTGAAGGAAGAGTTGGGGTAATTTTGGGGAGAAGAACATGGCAGGAGCAGTGGGACCCAGGAAACCACATCAGTAATGCCATGGAAGGCCAAGGTGAGCTGGCTGCACCAAGTCTCTTCACAGGTGGGACAAACCTTGGATTCAGGGGGAAAAAATAGAAGGGAGGACAGAAGGGCAGAGAAAGGGAGGAGTCAAGGAAGATGAGTAGGATGTATAAGCATGGCAAATGGGGAGAAGGGAGGATCAAGGAGCCAGTCTCACAGATGCAAGCTGCTCGTTGGTTTGTTTGTGTGTCTGAGCCCTGCACCTAATCACCACAGGATGGGAAAAAAACTTTGGCCTAAGTTTCCCACAGCAGAGTCTCAGACGTCCAATTCCTGGAGAAGGGCAAGTGGGGCTGAAAGCAGGAGCACCTGCACTCTGTCTATGGCTTCCAGTTGTTGTGCATCCTTGGCCTCACGTTCCAGGTGCCACAACTGGCCTTGTCGGTGTGGGCCCAGAGCAGCAATAGAACTCAGACAGCAAGGACAGGGAGCCTCCCAGAGGGTGATGTTGTGTGGCTGATGTGGCCAGTGTGAACTGTGCTGCATCCACAATTTCCTGTGCTTTGTGAGGGAAGGGTGACCCTGAGTGGGTACCTGTGGCCTATTTGCCTTGTGCTGCACTGCTCTCCTGCCACAGCTGGAACCAGATTGGCTCCTCCACACCCAGACACGTGCATGCTGCCTGCAGGAGCCATGTGCTCTACCAGGTGTTTTTTGGGAAGGAGCTGCTGGCAAGCAGATGCAGAGAGGAGGGAGGCAGTGAACTTCCCAAAGAGACGGTGATGTCACATGGGGTGTTTTCCTGTGAGCTGTTAGCAGGAAGTGCTGGAGCCCCTGCAGACAGAGGGGCTAAAATAAAGCTAGAGAGAAACTTTTCACAAGGGCAAGTAGTGATATGACAAGGGGGAATGGCTTTAAAGTGAAGGCAGGTTTAGAATCGATATTACGAAGAAATTCTTCTCAAGCAGAGGAAGTCAGTGACTTCAAAGCCACAGTCAAAGCAAATGTCACAACCATCTCCTCCTCAGAGATGGAAAAAGCCTGTCACAGTCATTACCATGATACAAGCACCTACCAGCAGCCTCCAACTGCTCACTCAAATGCCAAGTGACAGGCAGATGTTTCCAGTAAGAAATACAGCCCTCTCAGAGCCTTTGGTTGCATCACCCACCAGGACAGCATTGCCTCAGCCTTCTCTGGCCAGGGCTGTGACCTGCTGGTGTCACTGGAGCCCAGCCGGGCTCTGCACAGCGCTCTGACCACGGTGCCCAGCCAGAACACGTGGCACTGCTGCAACTAGAAAGGCTTGTCTTTCTCCTGTCATAACTGTCTTTGTTAGTAGGGAGCTGGCAAGGAGAAGGGGACATAAGACAACTTACACCCTGCCTGTTGTTTTCTCAGCAGCGTTTGTGTAGTGGATTTCTGGAAGAAAAAAATCTAGCAAACCAGCATTGGGAATTTAAAATAGCACTGGGGGAAACTGCTTGCTCTGTAAGACCTTGATAATTAAGATACAGCATAAGTCGTTTAAGGTGAAATGTCACTGGTGAGTGCAGGGCAGGATTACAAATCCCGTTTCCCCGAGCGCTCCCGCCCCGGCGGGACCGGCCCGGCCGAGCGGGGCCGCCATCCTCGGGCCAACGCTGCCCCCTGCCGGGGGCCGGCGGGAGCGCCGGGAACACCTGGGCATGGATCCCGCGGCGTGGATCCGCCAGGAACGCGGGTACTGCGCCTTCCCTGCCCGGCGCTGCGCGGGCAGCCCTGCCTTTCCCTCAGCCCAGCCGCCCCGCAGGCAGCGGCTGCCTCCGGCCACTCGCCTGACTCGTCGCGTTGGTGCTGCCTTAGACACTGGAAATTACTGGTGACACCTCACTTTGACTGGGTTAAATATTTCCCCGCTCTGGGCCGTGTGTTTGCGCAGGAAAGATCAGGAAGTCACGTCTGCTGCTGTTCCCTTCGCAGCTGCCTGATGTCCTTGGTACCTGGCCGTCAGTTCTTAATGTACATCAACATGCACTGATATACAGTCAGGCTGATCTTTGACTCGCCTTTGGAACAGCGACACATTTTCTCAACAACAAATTATACTTTGACATTAGAAGGTGGCAATCTGTAATGGATATTGCAATCTGAAGATTGAAAGAGACTATCTGTGATCTTTGTCCTCAGCCGAGTAAGCTGGAGTCTCTCTTCCCTCCTACATGTTATTTGATTGTGGGACATAACCTTGGGATGTACTAATAATCATTAGTCAGAGCTGATGTATCTGTTACGGGCCTGCCCTGCTCAGGGAGGGAGATGTTCTCTAGAACAGCTGTAAATCAGCAAAAGATGCACTTAAATATACAGTAAAATGTGGTCTGAGACACGGTCCTTCATACATCATGGAACAAAATGCTTTATTGAGAGAGTCACACACAGACTAATGAGGAAAGACGGCTGCTGAGACAAGACCTGCAAAGGAGGGAGCCGAGAGAGATTCCTGAGCAGCTCCTGGTCCAAGGGAAGTTGTGACTCCCCGAGTCCTTCTCTGCCCTCTTGTAGTCGATGCGTTGCCTTGGAGAAGCTGGCAGGAGAGAGGAGAAGGCAAAGGAAGGGAGGGAGCCCTGCAGAGCTGTCCAGACACAGTGAGCCTTGAGACCCTGGCAGAGGCAGTGGAAGGGTCCAGCTTGCCAGGAGGAGTGAGGGGTCCGCTCTGCTGCTCCCCAGCTTTGCAGGTCAGGTCACTACTTTGTCATTTGTTTTTGCTGCTAAGCAGTTGTCGTTTTGGAACTGAATGCTGCAGGAATCATTAGAGCGTCCCCTTTCTTTGTTACAGGCATTTGTAATTATTATTTAAATCAGAGTGAATGAATAACACATGCATCTGCTGAATGTTTTACTCTCTGGGTTTCTGACCTTGCTGCTTTGCCTTCCTTAGTTTGTGTGGTCTTGAGTAGTTGCAGAAACTGTGCCAAAAGGTCTGGCCAAGCCAGCCAACCAGATCTCTGTAATGCCTGGAGGCTAATCCCACACTGATCCGGGAGAGTCTGAGCACACACATCCCTGCTGACCATGATCACTGGGCCCACAGGGTCCTGTGGATTCTCCTGTGAGTCTTGTCACCCATTTTGGAGCTGACCAAATCAGTGCATGTTTGTTTTTTTCTTACCAGCGAAAATTCGACCAATGCAGGAAATGTCCACGATGACTTAACCAAGCTTTGGGTCAACTGTCTTGCTTAGTGCAACCTTCCCATGTTACATTTAGTTGTTTCTTTTTGTAGTTGTTGTTGGTTTTTTGTTTTGAGTTAGGATAGCTCAAGCATTGCAATGGTATCAGATGATTTAAGCCATGGACATTTTTGCTGCCAAAACTACGTTTGATCCTTGTTTGATGGGGAGATAGGCTCAGAATAGGTGTGCATTAGCTGCTTTCCACACCTTTGGTCAGTACTTCTGACCCAAAACCGTGTCACTTTGCTGAGGGATGACAGCCTGACATGGGCCAAGGATGATTGCAGGCTGACCTGCCCAGGAGGAATGGAGATCCCCAGTTCCAGCAGAGCAGCTGTGACCAACCCAGTCATACACCTAGAGAGGGAAACAAGGCAAGTCTTTCACGTGTCTCTCCAGTAAATATTAGAATGGCTTGTGTCTTTCTTTTCCTAATTCTGTCATTTTTTTCTCAGAAATCTGTTCCAAGCATAAGCACAGACTGATTTCCATATGAGGCAAGTCTCTTAGAATGGGGGTGTTTGAATGGTTTGCCTTTTAATGAATTAACCAGTGTTCATGTTTTTAACAGGCTAAAGAAGAGATTAGACCTCCATCCCTCTTGTCATGGCAACTACAATAAACGAAACATCATTGGGAAGTCAAGAAAAAAAACACAAGCACATTAGGTCTCAGCCAAGAGAGCCACAAAGTAGCAAAACTCATTATTAATTCAGGAGCTGTATCCCTCAGAGCTCACCATTACTGGTCTTACTAATAATAATACTGGAGCACATAAATTTAGCAGAAGGCAGAGTTTGGCGGAAGGGCAGAATGGTGTTGAAGTGTCACTATCCTGATCAAACATCTCCATGAGGCCTTCTCTTGATCTGGTCAGCCTGGTAAGAAGCAGTGCTGGTTTGTGGGGAAAGAGCTGAGGAGAGGAATGTTATGGTTTTATAGCCATAGCAGTCTGGAAATAATAAACCTAGAGAGAGAGTGAAAGAGGACATAGGTATTTGTAATTTATTCATAAACAGCTATGCCATCATAAGAAACTTTTTAAAATAATATGTGATAGTTCTTTAAATATTTAAGAGTTTGTTGACCTATTTTCTGAGTTAATTAGGATTTTTTTTTTGGCCGCATTAACAATGACTTAAATGCAGTCTGTTTTAGTCTCTACACAGTTCAGCTACACTGGGTTACAGAAACATGATTTCTTTCTAAGGCACATGACACAGGAGAGGAATGCCATTGTAAATGTCTAGATGTGTGCTTAAAAACCTGGAGGCTTACTGGTAGGTAGGGCATAAGCTCAGGCTGGTGAACCTAAAACCATTCACCTAGCATCCTTTCTAAGTCCTAAAACAAACATCTTTTCAATTACAGCACTACCCTTGTTTTCTTCTGCAGCAAAGGGCCGTGATGCAGTTGCCCTTCTCTTCAAAATGCAATGGTTAAAAGCACCAAGCTCATCTCTACAAGCTGCATGTGTGAGTACATTTCTTTTCTTATTTATTTTGCCCAGGGCTCACTAGGCCTAGAAGTGAACCTGACAGAAATTTGGCCCTGTGTGTGCAGCACAAATGTCACTGATCACAGTGCAGCAGTATGGTCAGAATCCAGCTCTTTCTGAATGCCAATGGAAGGCACTATTAGCAAAAGATGCACTGTGTACATCACACTGGGGCTGGAGCAGGAGAACTCTATGTCCCACCTGTCTCCTCTGGAGTCAATGGCGAGGTAAGGGAGGATGTAAGAGCAGGGCTTTGACTGAACATCCAGCATGTAGTTGGAGATGGCCACGGGGCCCTCCTGACAGAGGGGAGGTTGTCGCCAGGAAGGCTGTGTGAGCCATCAGGGTCCATCATTATCTGCTTGGCTCAGGGGGTATCGCTGTGGGCTATGAATTAAACTGCAGCAATGAAATGTCTGTCGCCCACTACACAGCCTGGGGACCATCTGAGCTGATCCACCTGAGAAAAGGACACCAGAAGGGTCAACTCCTGCTCTCTGAAAGGCTCTAAAATGTACATCTCAAGAGGACCGTTATCAGCATTATTTCTGGCTCTTTTAAAGCTGCAGTAAAATAAACCTTTACCCTTGCTGTTGTCACCTCTCTTTCTTAGGAGGTGACCAGGATCATGCTGTTATTCAAGGGTTGCTTTAGTGTTCTCCTGCAGAAAACAACATGGTTGGAGAGAAGTTTGCACAAACTCAGAGCACAAGGATGCTGCTAACTTCTCACGCAGCCCTTGCAGGGCATCTCCAAAGTGACCTGGGAAGGTACTTCTCAGTCCGTGTTTCTGCACAGAGTGTCACTGTGCTGACTGAAAGTAAAAGACTAAAAGACTAAGTAAATGCCGGCTGTCAGGCTTCAACAAGCTTCCTCATCAGGTGCAAATGGACAGGAAAGATTTTCTTCCATTTGCACCTGATGAGGAGGCATGTTTCTCCCCCAAAAGCTGGTTTCTGCAATCCTGTGTTTCACTCCCATGGATCAATTCAGTGTTCTTGGGATCAATGTTCTCCACTAATGAGTTATTGCTCTTTGTTTCCAAATTGAGACTTAAAAATCTACTGGCAAATGTTTTGTCATCTGAGAGTTACCAAGTGCAGAGAGTCAAACCTGTAAGCTCCTAAATGAGAATGGTTGGGGTTCTATCATGGGTTTGTAGTTCCTAGAAAGAAATATAACACTAGAAACTTTTTTGCTAGGATTAAACAGGAGTCAATACCACGGTGCAGAGGAAGAATTTCTATTTTTGGCTACACCCTTAAGGCAACAGAGGAAGTGTACGTCATTGCTGCGGTGACAGCTAATGAGCAGATATACAATATTAATTGCAGTAAGTGTAACACACTGAGCAATCTATCAACTTCTATTTTCTCAGCAGCTGTAGTTTAGATACTTTAGACTAACACCTCTGTCTGAACTGGCTGCTTGGGGTTTGTTTGCCTGAGTGGTGGCCCACAGAGGAACTAAACCACCATTGTCTTCTTCTCAGTGCTTGAGGGGCTGACCCAGCTGTACTCAGCTTGCAGCAGCACGAAGCTGTTCTCCCGGACCTTTCGGAAGTGCATCACCTCCCCGTTGTCCGTGCCGGTGCCGCCGTCGGGGCCGGGCTGGCTGGAGGACACCTCGGCCCGCTTGTGGCAGTGCTGGGCACAGACGCAGCGCACGGCAGCCGCCAGCGCCAGGCCCAGCGCGGCCGTGCACACCAGGAGGATGCCAAGTTGGCCCGCGAGGAGTCGGGTTCCTCTGCCAGGGGCTTCCCCTTTCCCAGGAACAGCAGATTCGGGAGCTGGTCTGGTCACCCACGGCAGGGTATTCCCACCTGCCTCCTCCTCGTCCTCCTCCTCACCCCTGGTGCCTGTCTCCACGGGCTGTGGTGCCAGCTCTCTTTCTGCCATTTGCCTTGAAGCCGAGGACAAATTGCCGGCAGCGTTGGCATCACCAAGCCAGGCTGTGGTTGCAGCAGTGTCACCCAGGTGAGTGTGGACATGCAGGGCAGAGGGAGACGCTGTCACCTGCAGGGAGGCTCTAAAGATGGTCCCACCCTCCGTACTGGCCTTTGAAAGCAAAACACACCAAAATGTGCAGTGAGGGAAGAGAAGGGGGGCTGATTAAATTCTACCTCATGCTACACTTCAACTCTGTTTCTGATGCCCATGTGTCCCTGTGGCCTTAGAAAAACCCTGCTCTATTCCCTGGTTATTCAGTAGCTTTTAGAAAATGAAGCAAACGTAACCCTGCTCCATCCATACCTGAATTGCCATGGGAGGGACAATGTGGGTTGGAGAGGCAAAGGTGAAGGGCACAGGTGGAGAGGAAGGTTGCTTTTTTCCCCAAAGTAAGACTCTGAAGTTCCCGTTGGGGTGGTGGTGGTGAAATTTTTCACAGGCATCATTATCACCAAAGAAAAAAAATCGTTTAATAAACAATTCCCCCCTTAAGTGATGCCAGGGTCATGCTGAAAGGGCAGGTGTGCCCTTCCCAGCCAAGCTTTACGTGTAGGATCCCATGGACCCACTGGGATTCTGAGACTGGACTGAACCATGCAGCAGAGGGACACAGGAGACCCTTGGGACCTGTGAACTCTCCCCAGAGCCTGTCCTGCTTTCTCAGCTTACACAGCCAGTTTAAAATCTTCTGCCTCTGTGTTGCTTAACTACCCATTTGGTGGGAATGATGGTGGTTCCTGCCTGTTTCTGTTTCTAGGGACTGTCTGATTCCATGCACCTTATTTTAACTGTCACAAAATGCCAGCTGCTCCATGCCAGTTCTGCAGCCCAGGCTTTGCTGCAGGTATCATCCAAGACTAACTGGAAAACAAGCATGCAATTTAGGAGGCCCCCAATGAATTTTTCCATTCCCACTATGCACCTGAGCCCCCATCCAAAACCTGCAAAACGTACTGGAGTTTTTATCTTTGGCTCCACTGAGATTTGGATCTGGCCCTCAGTAGCTGGCACCTCTCCAGCCTGTCCAGCTCAGCAGGCTTTTTCACGCATCCATTAATTACACCAGAGAAACTCTCACCCTCTACCATCATTAGCAATTTCTAAAGCTTCCTGGGAAGACACTGTGACAGGAACACAAAGCTGAGATAGGAGCCCTGGCAAGCTGTGAATCAAAGTAGTGGAGGGTCAGAGCATCCTTTGTGGAAGAGAGGGTTTGTGAAGGTGCTATTAAAATACAGTAGCAAACAGAAGACTTTCAGTGGCTGAACTGCAAACTGTAAAGTAGCTGGCTGGAAAAGTTAGGATTGCATGTGTATGGATCACTTGCTCTCAAAATGCACACACCATACTGAAAGGATATACTGCAGGATTTGGGACTTTGACATAGAGTATGGAATTGCCTTGCTAGTTCTTGCCCTATCTCAACTCATTTCTCCTTTCTTTTCATAATCCTTCTCTCCATTCTTGCCTAATTTCTCAATATTTTTATTTCATTATGCTCTTCTGGTCTTGCCTTGTGCAATAACTCTTCTTTCTCTTTGGTTTCCATCTGCTGCCATTTCTCCACTTCTCTCCAAGGCTACATCAGGTGCTCATGGTACATTTCTCTCCTTCAGTTGTAGTCTGCCCACTACTCCTTCCTAAATATTTCTGCCTCATTCTCTGCTCTATGTCCCCTTCCTCTTTTATTTTCTGTGAGATTATTTATCTTCTTCCTTTGGCATCCTGCAAACCAGTTCTAGTTCTTTATTCTCCTTGTATATTTCTTCTCTCCATCATCTGCATATTTACCCTGTTAACTCTGTATCCCACGTCTCTAAGCACACACATCTCCAGCACACTAACACCCAGCAGCCTGGAGTCATATCTACATACAGGAAAGGTGGTTTGATTGTTTTTACAGCAGGACTCCTAAAAACCCAGGCAGCAGGCTAAAAAAAAAAAAAAAAAAAAAAACACCCAACAACGATTAAAAAAAAAAAACCACAAAAAAAAACAAAACACCCAAAAAAACAACAACAAAAAAAACCTAGAAAGAGATATGGAACCCAATTTTCAATTAAGGTGAAAAATTTAAAACTTTTAAGAGTCTCAGTGTAGTTTTCGCCCTTATGACAGACACATGGGCTGCTTGGTGCTGTGATGCAGAATCTCCTTATCTTCTCTGAGACCTTTCTGTCTTTGGAGAAGGTGTCCTGCCCAACCCCAACCCCAGTGCTTACCTTCCTGTTGCCTGTACACATCAGACACAAGCGTGAGGTGGCAGCACTGGCAATGCTTCCTGCTCTAAAATATGGACAGAGGAAAGGCAGGGTTAGCAAGTGGCACCTGTGGCTGCAGCTCACATGGGAACCCCTGTTCCTCATACCACCAAGAAGTGCTGCTCCCCAGAGGAGTTTCAGACACATGCTGTCAGTGCAGACCATACAGGCTGCATTTTTAATAACACCTGATCATTTATTCCTATCCCCATCATTTTCACCCACGGTATGAAATGTTGCATGAAAGCTCATGCAGCCCAAACCTTCTAAGACTTTGGAGCAGACGTCCTCATGCCTAAATTTCATAATTGCTTTGCATGCTTTTTTTTCCTTTCCCCTGCAGGTGAAGAAATAGGTCTGCTGAGTTCACTGTTTCATTGAATATTTGCATGCACTTTTAGAAAAATACTGTAACAGTTGATAGGTTTTATCATATTTTTTGCCGCCTGGCCAGTCCCCTGCACTGAGCAGTGCAGCACAGGGTTCTTAGGAGTTTTGGATTTTCTTTCTGTCACTGTCTGCTGTCAAATGCAATCTCCAAAGGATTATTTCACAAAATCTCAGCAAGAAAACACCCTCTCCCTTCCCCCCTGGACACAGACACCTTCCTACATCTTCCTTGTTCATCTGCAGGGAAACCGGTACTATTTCCCTTCCCCATAAGGACTGGAGAAACAGCTCTTCCCACCACCCAGTTTTTACCCATTGGAGGTGCTGGAGCTGGAGGCGTTGTCCTGGGAGAGGAAACTTTGGAAGGCATCCACCATTCCAACATCTTGGGTGGGAAGGGATGGCTCCAGCCCCCGACCTCTGGACCTGATGATCCTGCTGGACACAGCCCGCGAAGTCCGGGCCGGCTGCTTTGGCTCAGCAACGGGATGAGTGTCCAAGCCCACACCAAAACCTGGCTCTGGTGCTGGTGTTGCCACGATGCCAGTGGGGCTGGCAGGCAGCAGGGAGCCGGTGGCAGCTACGGGAGAGGTGGGACCTTGTCCAGCAGGGAGACAAAACAAAAAGCAGGGAGAGAGGAGCAGAAGTCTATTGTCTTCCATTTGTTTATTTCAAATCCCACTCCGTGCCAAGGTTTGCTAGGAAAGTTCGTAATAGTGACTCTTTTCTCTTCATGTCACTTAATTTTTAAGAGGGAACCCACATGGAAATTAAACAAATCTCACTGCCTATGTAATGGTCAAGTAAAATAATTAAAACTCAGTCTTGGTGCCGTGCCAGAAATGCTGAGAAATACATGTGATTTGAATATAAGTAAATTCTTGGAGCATCTTACTGATCAAAGGCTGTATAAATGCAACTAAATATATAGAAGGAAATAGTCACATTTAGAGACAAATATGCTCCTCTGTTTAGACAACATTGCTATTTGCACTTGCTTCTCTTCAAGAGCTGAGATTTTAGGCAAAGTATGTTGTATTTTAGGGTCTGCATTGAAATCATAAGATCTGGCAGCCCTGTTCAACTTTCTGGTACCCTCCTTGGAACTAGCTTCATCACCTCAAATGCTGGCCCATGCCCTCACTTCACAGAGTTCACCATGGCCATCACTGATATCCTCAACAGCCACAGGAGTTAAATGGGTCCCTGCAGCTTGTTTGGGTCACTCGTGTTCAACACTTGCCCAGAAAAAGGTGTAAGGCTGCTGTGCAGAAGGTGTTGTAAGAAACTCATGGCTTTGCTCACCGTACCTGTGGGGTGAGGGTCAGCTGCTCCCTGCGAGGGCGCGGGGGCTGTGGCATTGGGCTCCTTGTCAGCAAGAGTCTGGTTCTGCCCTCCCTGAGCCACAGCAGCAGATTCAATCTTTGCCCAGTAAACAAAGTATGACTGGACTATGGAGATGCTGTTAAAACATAATTAGGCAAGAATTTACTGGCTCTATAGCATTAATAAAACATCTGACTGTTTAACTAATCACAAAGACTGCTTTAGTCTGAAGAGAGCACCAATGCAAAAGTATTTTAAAGGATTAGCCTGTTGTATGTTTTCTGTTACAAATAAAAGATACCAGGTCCCTTAAGAAAGATTCAGGGTGAAGAATCACCACTCATAATTAAGATTGGCCAAAAAAAGTGTGGGCACTTAAATTTAAAAAAATAAATTTAAAAAGCTGTACTATATTCATCATGTTGATAGAAAGTACATTTGTAAAACTTGGTCTGGCTCTGCTTATAATCTTCTGTAGGCAGGGAAACAACAGTGGTATTTACTAATTAAAACAAGCCAATATAACTTGTACAAACAGCAGAATAGGTAAGGGGGGGAAAGAGTCTCTCTTCTCAGCCTTCTGATATTTGAGCCTGCCTAATCCTCTGCTTTTTGTCAGGTGCCAAAACTGCATTGGCCAACCTTTAACATCGCCCAGAGAGTCTTATTTAAGCTGGAGATTTTGGGAGAATTTCAGCTCAGATTGCTCAGCTGCTTCTGTGAATTAGCTAAGGGGAAAAGATCCTGGGTTTTCCTGTGCCAGATGACTCTTACAAGGCAGTTTTAAGCCTGACAAGGTGTTTGTCCAAATGCTGTGACAAGGCAAAAATGAAGAGGCTATCAGAAATCCGCTTGGAAGGTCAAAAGCCAGAGGGTGAAGGAAGTGTCAGAGCAGGTAGCTAGGACTAGGTGTTGTTGGAGTATTTTTGGGTTTGTATGTCTGTTATTTTAATAGTATTTTTTTAAACTTTGTGTAGTTTAATAATATTTGCTGATCTAAAGCAATGGCCAAAAATTGGAAATTCCAAGGAGCAATATTTCTGTTTCAATGAATTTTTATTGAATCATGAGATGCACAAGCCACAGCACTCACCAAGACACTTATGTTTTGGGAAGCAGCCAAGGATCTGGTCAAGCAGTTTCTAAGTGGTTTTGTAAAGTTGAAATACAACAATTTAATCTCTTTTGAAATGAAAAGCCACTGTGTTTCCTCTAAGGCAGTCAGTTAGAAGATGTTTAATTTCATTCCAAATCAGACCCAAACTACTTGGACAGTTTGGGACTTTGGTGCAAAACAGAGATGTCAAGTATTGACACAGTGCTCACTCTCTTTCTATTGTGAATAATTCTGTTTACATTTAACTGTTTTTAAAACTACCCATTTTGAGGTTTTATTTTTTTTAAAGAAGTGGTATACAAGATTATCCTGTAAGCAGAGAAGTTCTGTGGGCTGTGTTATTGACAAAGACAGGCAACATGGTCACAGTTCTCTCTTTATGCCTTAATATTTCTATTTCCTAAATGCTTAAGCTGTCATCTTCCATGGTATCTATTCTGAGAAAATAGTGACCATGTAAATAAAGAGCAGCACTACCCAGCAGATATTAATGGTGATTTCGTTACCAGCTGGGATACTGTTGCAGCATTTGGTAAGTATTTAGCTATATTGGATTCAAGATACATAAACCATTGTGCTGGAGAAGTATGATGGGAAGACAAAGCCAAGCCTTTAAATGAAACAAGCCTTTAACTGACACAAATTCTGGTTAGGAACCAGCATGTCCTTACAAAAACTTGATGTCTCCAATGGGTTGGTCTGGTGCTTTCCATACGAAGGACAGGTTTCTCTTCAGTGACTTGTCTGAGTGGGTGACAGTGTCACCATCTTCAGAGCAAGTCAGCAGCTTGGAACCAGGAGGCAGGAAGATGAATGTGCCAGCAATTTCGTTGTTGGACACTTTGCGAGCTTGGAGCATAAAGCCCATGTAATCCCGGGTGCTTCTCACTGTCACTGTAAGACAAAACACAGGACACAAAGGGATTTGTCTTGCAGTTATGGAGTGGTTTGCCTGCAACTTGCACTGAAACCAAAGAAAACTTTGGGCAACATCACTGAAAACATCTTTTTGTCTTTGTCCTCACAGTCTGTTTTGGACATGCTGAATACAGAAAGCCAGACCTTTACCTTTGGCTCTGCAGTGTGTAACTGCACGCAGAATTTTTTAGAGTTTCCCCTCCCATCCCTCCTTGATGATAAGCTGTTAACCACATTGGATTAGGCAACATGCAGCCATTTTTAAGGAAGGAGGTTCGGACACTACTCTGTAAGTGTGCAAAAGCCCAAGTTCTGCACTCAGAGGGGGTTTGTTTTGCACAGGCATGAATGGGCACGTAGCCAAGCTGGGGGGTGATGCCTCTCAGCTCTGTCTGTATCTGCCTCAAGAGCAGTGATGCCAGGGGTGGGGAATGCTGCCAACCCTGCCCAGGAGTCAGGCAACTCACCCAGGCCCCTTCAGGTGGTGCAGAGGGGCTGGGAAGGTGACTTTACCCTTTGCAGGTACCTCTTGTATGCCACTGCATGTGATGAGGTCAGGTATGGTTGAGACAGAGTTGAGGTAAATGAATCCCACCCGTAGCACCCGGTCTGCAAACAGAATTCCTCTGTGAATATGTCCTTGTGACAAAAGAGGTTGTGTAGCAGTAGCTCACTCAGAGCAGTTCTCTCTCTTCCCAGACCTTGCGGAGATTAACGCCATCACTTGAGATTAGTCATCATGTATTTTTTGGATGCAGGAATGAGAAGCTGTTCCTTACCTGGCACCTTGTCCCCTGGGAAGTAGAAGGACATGTTGGTGTGCACAGTGATGTAGTTGTTGTTGGGGCTGTGCAGCTGCACCCTCAGGTGCCTGGGCATCATGTCGGTGCAGGCAGAAAGGCTCGCGCCGTGCGAGAAGGCGGCCGCGCAGGACACCAAGCACAGGGTCGTGCAAGCCCAGCCAGCAAAGGCAGCGTGGGCTCTCCTGCCATCCTCCATCCTACAGCAGGAAACAACGTGGAGCTTCACTTCAAAGCTGTGGCTTCCCGAATGGTGCCATTGATTTATCTGATCTGCAGAGCCACCCTCCCCGCTGGCTTTAAACAGAAGGGAATAAATTGTCTCTGGCACCTGGAGCCACTTTGGGAATCCGCAGCATTCACATTCTGAAGTAAATTGCTGAGGCTCGGAGAGGAAAGACGCCCCACAAAAGGAGGCATTCCTTGTGAAGTTGCCCATGGAGGGAGTGGTCAGGAAAGATTTGCTCTAAAAACTCTTCTGGGCTTTAGGAAGAGGAGCAGGCTCTGTACAGCCACACTCAGCAGCCTCCACCATTCCCAGCCCAAATGTACAGCCTGATCGATGTGGGAAACCTCCGCCCTTAGACCTGCAGAGCTGCTGCAGGCCCCATCGCTTGTGGGGTCCCCGGGCAGAGACTGCCCACTGTTGCAGAGCTGTGTCCCCGCGGTGACAGCACAAAACACATTTCCAGATTAAGCAGAGTATTCTGCTATTCTGATTTTCCAAAATGCACTTTTGAAAGCGAAGCTGAAGGATGAGTGCTTGGTATTTATTGTAATCTATATCGTAAGGCAGGCACTTCTGCTTTTAATGCAGGGCTTTCTAACATCTTCTAACATCTTTTCCTGCCTTAGATGTCATTGCATTTAGTCAATAAGTAAATGTAAATAAACAGAGGCTGAGGAGGTCTAGCTTACACCTCCCTCTCAAACACTTCTGAAACTTGCCAGCTGACTAATGAATCACCACTGGATACCAAGCAGTTCGAGCCCAGCCTGAAGCAGCAAACAGATGGATGCAGTTTAACCTTCCACAGCCAAGCATCCTGCCGCTCCCAAATAGTTATGTGCCAGAAGATGCTCGTTGGAGTCACAGGGGCCTTTGCTAACTATCTCAGCTCTGCTGGACCAGCGGCAGGATGCCCCCACCTCCGGGAGCCAACCTCCCTTGCTGGGTAAGATTTCTCGCGGGAGCTCACGGAAGCAGCCCCGAGGAGCAGCTCTTTCCCTTGGGTGTCGCCCCGGCTGTGCCGTTTCCCATCCCGGCCCCAGCCGCCCCCCAGTGCCCATCCCCGCAGGGCAGCACCGCTCTGCTCCCCGGGCTGCCCCGGCTCAGGCTGCCGGTGCCGCCGCCGCTTACCTTGGGACACGTTCGCCGCCGGGCTCGCTGCCACCACTGCCCTGCCAGCCTGCCGGAGACCCATCCTTTCAGGGACCTTCCTCGCCTGCTCCTCTAATGGGAAGCACGGCAGCTGTTACTGCTAATACCCACCACCCACGGCAGCTCTCTGCCAGTGCCCAAATCCTGCTTTAATCATAATAGTTTTTTTCTTCACATCCCACCCCTTTTTGTGTGTGTGTGTGTCTGTGTATGTGTTAAATCTCCAAGCTCCTTCAATGAAAACAAAGGCAACTAGCAGGGAAGGGAGGTGGGGAACCCACAGCAAGTTATGGGGTTTGTGTGGGACACCCTGAAACTCCTTTGCAGAGGTGCAGGACGATGGGACTTTTTCTTCCCTGTTCCTCTCCCCACAGACGCCTCCCCGCTTCCATGCTGAAGCAAAGCAAAGCCGCATCAGCTCCCTCCATGACCCCTGAGCAGTGTACCCTGTCTCTCATGCTCACACGGGATTAATTTTGGCAGTAAAAGTAGAATTTTGCTGTAAAGGCTGGGAAGGTTCATCCCACGTGCCAGCCTTGCCAGAAGGAGCCATCAACACCCCACAAATCCCCCAAAGCTGGCACAAGGGACCAAATGTCTGGTAAGTGTGAGTGTCCGCCGGCACGTGAGCTGTATTTAAGTCCAGGCTGTCGGCCCTGCTCCTTGCCCGAGCTTTGCTGCAGCTGTGCTGACACTCGGTTCAGAGCTGATCCTGTCCCTGGGCTTCCCAGCTCCTCAGATCCACCTCGTCACTGCAGACTGCCCTGGTGATCGGGACTCTCTGCCGACCCTGGCCACTGTCACCAGGCTCACCCTGCTCCCTGCCACTGGCTCATTTCTGCCAGTGGTGCCTTACGTTTAATCTTGCCTGGGATCTGACCAGTGTGGGAATCTGTCTGGAGTGGGCATCCTGGTCACCTCTGCCTAGGGAACCCCCTCATAAACTGGGGGCAAGCTTGCAGGTGCTGCCCCTATTAGCACTGTTCCCATCAGCCTGCTCTGCTCTACAGCCTGTCCTTGGGAAGAGACACAAGATGCTGGGCTGGTCCTGAGGTTCTGCTGCTGACAGCCCAGCTCTCAGCTGTTTAACTGGTTGAAATGTATGGAAACTGGTGGTATTGGGCTCTCATTAGCCTGCTCCCCTCTGCATTTGAAAGAGACCTGAAAATCACTGAATTTTAAGATACAATGTAAGTCTTGTAGTTTTCTTTCCTTTTTTTAGTGGAAGCAGAGCGTAGTTTAGGGGAAGGGAGGACAAGTTTGCATTATTGCTTCTCTTCCAGTTTGTAATTGTCCATACTTAAGATACAAAAGAGAATACCTTTATGCTCTATTGATGACTAATCCTTTCCTGAAACCAGCCAGTCTCTTATGGTTTTTCCTTCCTAACTTACTTCTAAGCTAAAGCATCCCTTGCTTATAATGAAGCAGTCACTCCAGACCTCTGACAATCAAGGAGAAATGCCAAACCTGTTGTAGCCATTCTGGCACAGTGGCCAGGTCTGAAAACAGTATTCCATGTGGTTGTGGGTCTTTGCATCACAGCAGTGTTACAACATTGCATTATCTTCTCCAGCTGCTGTCACGGATTGGGCACATGATTTCAATATGACAGCTCCAGTGACAACCATTTCTCCACTGATTTCCACCTGAAAAAGAGGGAAAAGCAGCCAGGGGCCCCTGAAACAGCAGTGTTGGGTGTTCCCTGGAGCCCCGTGCAAAGCTATGGGATGAAGAGTCTCAGATGAGACCCAGATGCAGCCCTGTGACAGGATGGGATGTAGGGCAGTGTTGAACTGCCCACGTTCATTTCCAAGGCTGCAGCAGCCTCTGGCAGGGCAGGACGTGCTGCTGTTCACAGGTTCAGAAGCACCAGTCAGATGGCACTGCCTGGACAGTGTTAATTGCTGGCCTGATCTGAAATACAGCCTTACACAGCAATCATCCTCAGTGCCTGCTTTCAAGTACAGGAACACAGTGGCTTCAAAGCCACAGTCAAAGCAAATGTCACAACCATCTCCTCCTCAGAGATGGAAAAAGCCTGTCACAGTCATTACCATGATACAAGCACCTACCAGCAGCCTCCAACTGCTCACTCAAATGCCAAGTGACAGGCAGATGTTTCCAGTAAGAAATACAGCCCTCTCAGAGCCTTTGGTTGCATCACCCACCAGGACAGCATTGCCTCAGCCTTCTCTGGCCAGGGCTGTGACCTGCTGGTGTCACTGGAGCCCAGCCGGGCTCTGCACAACGCTCTGACCACGGTGCCCAGCCAGAACACGTGGCATTGCTGCAACTAGAAAGGCTTGTCTTTCTCCTGTCATAAATGTCTTTGTTAGTAGGGAGCTGGCAAGGAGAAGGGGACATAAGACAACTTACACCCTGCCTGTTGTTTTCTCAGCAGCGTTTGTGTAGTGGATTTCTGGAAGAAAAAAATCCAGCAAACCATAGCTGGGAATTTAAAATAGCACTGAGGAAAACTCTGTAATACCCTCATAATTAAGATAGAGTATAAACGATGGAACTTGAAATTTCATTGCTGAAGTGCACAGAAGGATTACAAACTCAGTAACACTGCAGGCTCTTTAATACAGAAACTCTGTCCTTGCATGCTGTTTCTACATCTCCACATCACTGGGGCACAAGAGACGTGGAGCACATGCAGTGGAGGTCAGTAGGTAATATGGATGGTAAATATGCATGTAAGAAACTCAGAGCTGACACTCCAGAGCAAGCTGGTTGCTTCATTGAGAGATTGAGAAATACTTTGCTGCTGCAAAATAATAAGGGTTGTAATGAGTTAGCAGGTCAGCTGCGTGGTCAGCTGGCAGCCACCTGAGTCCTGTGAACAAAGTTTGAGGGGGCTCAGGGAAGAGTGGGCAGGTTGATCAGAGAGCTTGAAGGTGGCAACAGTTGAGTCCAGATCACAAGGAACTTAATAATAAACCAGCAAAGCTGCCAGCATCACCTTATTTAAGAATATTTCAGGTCATCTTTAAGACAAGGAGCAATGGCCAACTGTGAGATGAATGGTTAAAAACCCATGGTGGTCCCACAGGGAGAATGGAGAATGATATCTACAAGATGGCACCTCAGGGTTGACCTGTGCATGTCTGTGGCTCTGTGTTTGGGGACATCAGGATATTTTTCTGATACTAGTTAAGCAGAGTGTTGACAAAAGCACTGGCAGGTCCTTCCCTTTTTATTCAGTTGACTATTGTTGAGTGTTCCTCTGCCACACTTACTGAAGTGTGACTGATCAAAATGTTACTACTGGGAATGAACTGGCACATACACATGCATGCAACATATAATGTGAGCCTTTTCCCCTTCCAAATTCAAACCAAAAGAACCCTTTATTGCAACCTGGGCAGCTATTCTGCACTAAAGGAGGGATTTGAGGAGTGGGGGGAGGAGAGAAAGAGAGTGGAGGTGTCTTTCTGGACCTCACTAAGCAAGGCCTACCAACAAATGGCTTAATTAGACAAATGCTTTAATAAGATCAAGTAAGGTGAGGAATACAGACAGCAAGTAAAATGAACATGCCCTCAGTCCACATTCATGTAGCATCAGTCAGAGCCCACTGATGGATTTTCCCCCAGTGCACTGCACAGAGCAGATGCAACCTGTTTGTGGAGAGCTGCTCTCCCTTTTCGTCACTTGAGCTATTTTATAATTTCTGTAACAAAACCAACCCTCTGTTCTAAAGGCTGTTCTCTTGTTGCTGCTCTGTTAGATAAAGGCAAGGCCAGGCAGGTGGTGTGATTGTGGTACTGAGTGGGAGCTGCCTGTGAGCTCCATTAGGATGACCTGGCAGAGGTATCCTGCAGCCAAGGGGTCCCTCAGCCAGGGTCAATACAGTAGCCCAGGAAACCTCCCTCCTGCTGGATTTCAGGCCTTGGAGAACAGTTTGGCACAGGAATCTGAGACTTTGCTGACTCCACAGCCTGCTTGTTTTCAAAACCAGCACGGGGCTGGAGCCGGCCACATGTGTGAGTTGGGATGTTAAACATCAGGCATTGCTCTGGTACCATCAGTCAGACTTTGGAAGGCTGTCACTTTGCAAACACTTTCATGCTTTCTTATCTCCTAGGAACAACACAGGTGAAACCTGCAGCTGTGGGGCACAGCTGGTTTTCAGAGTTGGGAAAGAGCCTGAGCACTTAATATGGGCAAGTCATACCCAGAAGGGCTCTGAGCATCTGTTTTGTCATTGTAACATCAAGAAAAAGAGAGAAAGAACTCAAATGAATGATGTCCAGAGTGGTTTGCATTATATTCCCTTTGAACTAGGTGGAAACAGACTGGAAAACTGGGTGGTCATCAGTGTATATATACCTTTAAAACAAATCCTTCCTAGCATGCTCTGCTTCCTTTATATAGGGTCACTCCAGGCTTTAGCAGTAACCTGGCTCTTGGCTGCTCCACCACACAGTGAGTACTTACCTCTTTCTTCCAGACTTGTTTTCTCTAGTTTTCATGGGATATGCTGTGCTGCTGCTCCCAGCCAGGCTTTTGTTTAAGGAGATGTGGCTCAGTTTGGCTTTCCAAGCCTACGAAACTTATGCTGGATGTGGGGATGTAGCAAATTCAGTTATTGTCCTTCCTAGAGTGTCTGTGACATGAATGTGTAGCTGAGGGTGGGGTAGTGGTTGAATGGCCATGGTTTCATGATGTGATCTCATTGCAAAAAAGCACATAAAAACTCTGTGAATGCAGCTTTAGTCTTTGAAACTCAGTAATTTTTATTTGTTAGTTTTGGATTACTTAATTTTGAGCACATTCTTCTAAGAGAAGTGATGGACAAATGCTTGAAGGTTGTTTAAGGCATTAATGTTTCATTGTCAGCTCTGATCTCAATGAGCTTGATCCCCAGGTGGAACAGTTTTAAACACAGGCACTGGGCCAAGAGCATCAGGATCTAGTAAATGGGTAACAAGAAGGATACAAGCTCTAGTATCTCATACTGTCTTTTGTGAATGAAGGTGGTTTGTGTTTGTAAGAGTGTATTTGTATCTCCCAGTGGCATAAAGACCTTATAAATTAGATAGAGTCATCAAGAGTTTGTAAAATACACTTTTCTCCTTTGATGTTTATGTATATATATAATGCCATGTAACTGGATAGCATTCCACGTGCAATTCTGAAAGCTGCTGATTTACTTGCAAATGGAATGTTGTCCTAAACAACATATGCAAGTCAAAATAAAATCAAAAAGATAAGTAGAATAAATCCAGTATGTTTTATCCAACCAAAACCAGACTACACACAAACACTGGACTGCCTAATTGAAGCCAAACTTAAATGTTTACTTGATTTAAACAGAGAGGTTGAAAATTGGATTAAAGGGGGTAAATCTTGTAAAATAGATTAAAAATCAGTGATTGTGGGAATTAAGTGCTTAATTTGTTTTTGCTACTTTTGAAATTTTAATATGAATTATAACAGCTGATTTTCAATGCAAATTTTCCTTTCTATCTCACATAGTAATAGTGACTTCATGATCTAGAATACATTAAAAAAAACCCTGGTGTGTAAACTACATAGTATTTATATTTATGTAGAGCTTTGTATGTGATTAGACCATCAGAAGTAGCAGATTACTGAAACATGTTCTATAACTGGACTTGTAGAAAGAGAACTGCAGTTAAAAAGTTAGCAATGCAAACTCTTGAAATTAAATCCAAGTCTGCAAAATGTGTTGCTGTATGTGGGTAGGTGTGTGGTGGGGGAGACAGAGCTGAAGGAAGAGGTAAAAAAATGAAACCTCATATTAAAATTAAAACCAAGGAACCAAAAAAAAAAAAAAAAACCCCAAACAAAACAACAAAACCCAGACAGTCTCCAGGACTGAAAGCAGACAGTAACCTGCCAGCTACATATAGATGACAAAACAAATGAGAAATTGCATGCCCCACTTGGAGGTACATCTTCATTTTTTTAAAAAAAGTCACTTACAGAAGAGAAAGTTGGTGATTTGTCTTATATCCTGGACCTTTTTCAACCCTTGTCAGAAAATGATAAATTATTGAAGCATAAGTACAGTAGGAACTCTATTTGTGTGTTCTGTCATGGCTTCTGAAGTGCTTAATGTGGAAAGGTTAACTACTGATTGCAAAGTAATTCAGAATTAGTTCTTCATCTTAAAAAACAGTAAAATTAAAAATTTGCAACCCACATTCTCTCCCTTTGATAACTGAAATGTTACTATTCCCTGCTTTCATTAGAGCTACACTCACACAATTGTCCTGTTAATCCATCCAAAACTAGAAGTACTTTTGTTCCTGGAGGCACTATAAACTGTCCAAAGAATAAAGCAAGGCTTCAGAAAGCTCATTTTTAAAAACTGGCTCAACCTTAGGCTTACCCTAACTTACAACTTGGTCAGGAAGAACAAGAAAACATTCTGAGGATGTGGATGTTAAATGCAGAAACTCAGGCACAGGAATACCTCAATGTTCAGAATTGTTTGGTTTTTTTTTCTTGTCTGACTGCACGTAAAAGGAGAAAACACTTTTTATAAATTGGAATAAGTATCTATGTAAAACTGAGCTGGATTTACTCACTGTGCTTTGGTTATCTGGAAGCATTGTTGCAAAACATACACAAACAAGTTCCCTCTGTTGTCTGCTCAGAGGTTTCCCCTCCCTAAAGCATATCCCATACTCTAAGATTAATGCATTTGTTCTCATTTTTGGCTAGCACCTAAAGAAAGAGAATCTAGAGATGGTACTAGGTTGTGGAGGGAGTGGATGGCAGAAAGAGTGACCTGGCTGAAGAGGATACACATGGCATGTTTACAGAGCTTTTAGATTCCTAATGTGTTTTCAGGACTAGCTTTAGATATTAGTTAAAATTGCTTTTTATTGAAGAAGTGCATTGTGTTTGATAGAGAAGCATGACAAAAAGGTCCCCCCAAGCGGGGGGGGGGAGGGTAGACAGGCAGGAGGTGAAGTAGTTACTAGGCTGTACTGACATACCAACTGAGTGCTCTTCACCTCTCACTGACTTCCTCAGCTGGCACAGAGCTTTCTTTCCACCCTTAAGGCTTTTCTTCCATTTGTTTCAATCCTTTCCCCACCCCTAACTGTTGAAGTGTCACTGTTACATCCCTTGATTCAATCCACAATTCAAGATTTTTTGGACAGCTGAACTTTTTACCCCATGACTCTTACTAGACTGGCATTTAAAGCTGACCCTGTGTTTTCCAAAAGGGACAGGTCATTGTCACCAAGCCATTAGCATTTCCCTTCCCAACATCAGTTAAACTATTGTTCAGCCATCAGTACAAGGCTGTGATTTGCAATTACTCCATGCCTGCTTACTTTCCAATCAGTATTTTTGTAACTGTTAGCATAATTAAAGGAGCTGTTGCTTCAAATTACTCTTGCAGCACTATTACATACTTTTTTATTCTTTTTCTGTACAATGGAACAAAGCACTGCTTTGAAACAAAAACATTCAGGCAGTTTACACTGGTTTACATTTATTTAAAAAAAAATATTTAAACACTTGTGTATTTCACCTGTGGATTATGAACTACAAATCAAATAGGGCTCATCACTTCAAAGAGGTTCACGAGTACAAAAAACAGCCTCCTTCTGGCATCTTCACATTCTCCTCTTCTGGGTGCTTATGTACAACACTGTGAAAAAGAGAAAGTGGCACACAGAAGAGGGCCCTGGTAAATAATATGTAGAAGCCTGTTTATGTAAAACATTTTATTTCTATGGCTTTTAAATCAACACTAATAAATCCCACTCAGCATGAACAAAGTCAGGCAACTTTCAAGTCCAGGTTTCAAATAATGTTAGCAAATCTAAACCTTGTGTATTACTTTGGTTCAGTATTTATTATGTTCATAGCCAAGCTATGTTCCAGCAGATGTAGGCTGAGCAGAGGAAGAACAAAGCCAGTAGCAGACCCTGCAGTATTGCCAAGGGGAACATGAGAGAGTTCCTCAGCAGCAGAATTACAGGTGTCAGGCACTGATGCTGTGATCTTCCAATGAAAGCTGGAAATCCCAAGCACGTAAGGCAAAGCTAAGGATAAGCACCACCTGCTTGGCTGCTGCTATCCCCAAAACAGATCCATTCACAACATGAAATGGTGTTGTGCTCCTAAACCTGGGATGTCATCAGTTCTCTGCTCAGTCTGTTCTCGAGCCTTCTGCCTCTCATCCATTTGTTTTAACTTTCATAGCAGATTATGTCCTTCATTGATTCTCCAGCTGTAATGTCAATCCACCCCTTAGCATAACAGTCCAAATGCCTCGCAAAAAGCAAGAGTTGACCTCATTGCAAGGATTATTTCTCCACCCAAAATGCTCTTTTACACTGGTGCCACATCCTCTTTGACTCTCTTTTTCTAACATTGGATTTGGTCCTTGTTTCTTTTTATTCCATCCCTCCTTGCTGACCTCTGTTTTCTTCCCAAGCAACTTGGTCAAACTCTGCCTCACTTACCTCCTCTACAAGTCTCTTCACATCCAACTTGTGAACCTTTGCTATTTTTAGATACTCTTCTCCCTAGCATGTCCTGCTATTACAGCCTGATACCAGAGAGTCATTTCAGGAGCCTGGGATTGTCCTTGAAGTGCACTAAAATCCACCTACTGCACTCGGATATTCAAAGGCTCAATATTAAAGCATGAGTGATTTTTCTTGACTGGTGATAAAATCTTTGCTCAAAGATGAAAATAGCCTCCAGTACTAATGATCAGCATTCATTCAGTTCTGGAAAAATGCTTCACCAGAAAATATTAACAGTGTCACTGTAATATCTGCACTGTAGCATAAATTTATGCAGTAGCTTGCCTAGCAAAGCACAAACTTTTCTGGTGCAGAGGCCATCTAAGCAAGCAGTAAGTGCAAAAGAGTAAGCCTGTCAAACAGTAGGAAATAAGCTCCAAGGAAGGCGAGGAAAGAGCATGCTACTCTAAATGAACTTGGAGTTCAGATGCAAAAAGGGCCATAGAAATGCAAAAAAAAACCCAGAGCCTGGAAAATGAAATTTGTAAAAAGTATGTTAAGGTTTCCAAGAAAGAATATTAGTTTTTTGGCTTACAGGCAGCTTGCTTACACCTCAGTCAACCCTCCAATTCAGAAGTAAATATCAACACACAATTTTCTAATGTGCAGTAACAGAAAGAGCAGGAATTACCATTATTTCCACGGATAAACGCGTCCCCATACTTGTTCTTTAACTGTCCATTTACATATTCCTCTGTCTGTTCCAGAGCTATGTTCATATATCCATCCAGGCAAGCCAGGACACCTGGAAACAGTGGCAGTTAAAAGAAGTTCAAGCTGATTCTCTTTTAAAAATAAAAATGCACTGTGTTTGAGTAGTATGGGAAAAAAAAAACTCTGTACCTTTATAACAAACTAAAAGCCCAAGCCTGGCCACGTGTTCAGAGAACTCAGCTGGGAGAGAGGAATCCCAGGCACTCTGGCAACAATGTTATCAGTTGATGTAAAAGTTGTGGGGGTAAAAAAAGAAGTCATGAAGGCATGACTTTCAAAAGATGGACAATCTGAAAGTTTAAGTTGTCCCTTCTTGCTTGTGTTTCAAGCCACACACCTAAAAAAGAACCTGTGACATTAAGTGTAACTGGATAACCTAAGGACAAAGCTATGTAAACTGAATTATCACCCAAACTTGTGAAGGATATAGCTGAAAAACAACTCTTTTAATACAGGACAGCATACACACTTCTTCATATTTGTCTTCATGCTTCCAGATCTAGAAAAACATTGGCTGCAAGTCTCTGATTTGATGTCAACAAAACTCTACATATTTTTCAACAGACTGAGGGCACTTGAACAGCACTGAAATCTTCCCACAAAAATAAAATTGCACTGTTTAGATAACGCAATTAAAGAAAAAAATCTGCCATTTGTATTATTAGATGATTTTTTGATCAGGAAAACAGGCATTTTAGTAGCACATAATTAATACAGCTTTTTACAAGTTGTTCTCTCTCTCTCCTGCATGTGTGTGTTCCTGACTTCATCCTTGCACAGACAACACTACTTAAATACTTTTTCCTCTGTTTGAAAAACCCCTAGTTATTTACCTGGCAGTAAAGCTTGACACATAATATATTGGCTGTACTTGGGGAAAGGGAGAAAACTCAGGACACATTCTAATTTTTCAGATGTGTTACTGTAGTGCCTTCCTTTTAATAATTATGAATTCAAGTTTTTCTGCCAACTTGTCATGGCTTAAAGATTATTGTTGTTTTCCTTTCTGTCTCTCTCTTCTCTGTTTCCACAGACATAGGAAAAACTGCTCACTAAGTGTCACTAAATGCACCAAAAAAACCAAACCAAATAAGTCAGAATTCTTTTCCACTCCAGTAATCCTGAGTGCTCTACACACCAACAGAAAACAAAAATGTCTGACCAAAATTAAAATTGGACTGTGTGGATTTGCCTGAGCTACCACTCAGTAGACCATAAATGCAGTATTTTCAGACTCTTTTGTTCCTAGAGTGCATTCATGGTTGTTTCAGCCTCTTCTTCCTTTTCTATGCCACTTACTCTTATGCCACTAGTTGCACCAAATATTATCACTGCCCATCCTAGGTAACATTTTATCTGTTTTATCTGTATGTAGAGATTTTTTAATGTATATATCCCTATCTACAGCCAGAAATCCTACATTAATGTATCCCTGATTATTTCCCAGGGCTTCCTCCCTTAGACATTTGCAGCACTTGGCAATGGATCAAGACATTTCACAGTTACACATCAACACTTGCATGAGGCCACGTTTGTGCATGTGGGGCCTCGGAGGGTGAAGGCAACAAAAAATTCAGCAACACAGCCTGGGGGAGAATCTGGACAGATCTGCAACAAAAGCCCCAGACACTGTTTTTTAGATGTTTGGCTTTTACAAATGTTGGTCACATTTCTGCAGAAAACAAAATAAGTGCATATTTTTAAATGAAAACAGTATACAGATTTTTAGCCACAGGATCACATCAAGCAGGAAGGAAGGAGTGCACAGGGAAATAAAGAAGGGAACAAGGGAAAAAAACCCAAATTTGGTTAGGCCCTGCCTTGTGTGTACCTTCAGGCAAATGATGACTTTGACTTTAATGAGCCCTCTCTCCATTCTCCTGCACTAAAGAACGTACAGAGATGCAGCAATCATTTTTTAAGCCACAAAACCCACCTGAAGTGCTCAGAAAACGTAGTTCTCAAATAAATGAGAGACTGTAAATTTTGTCAGCTGAGCAACACTGAAGGCAACAGGAAGGGATGAGAAGGTGCTGCTTGCTCTGCCAGTGAACAGTAACAAGTTAAAACTGTCCTAACACAAAAATTCCTTGTCACAGCACAAACAAGTCTCCTCTCTCAAGTGCCAGCTAAGCCAATTGAAGTAAACCTCTCTGAAGCAGTGATCTGTTTCAGAACCATAATGTTTAAGTCAATATAGAATAAAATCTCTTAATTGACCACAATAGAAGATATATGATTAGTTTTAATTAAGTTTGGATACTACTAAAAAATTGGACAGGTTGGTACTGTTGTCTTTATGGCAAAAGGAACACAACATTTCACTGCATAGAGAAGTTTAATTTGCTGACTAAAAACCTCTATAATACTACATAGAGTGCACAAAGTTATACTGATAAGCTGAAGAAATCAGGAATAAAACTGCTGGACTGTGTTAAAATGAAGTTAGCTACAGCAAACTTTTTCCTATATCTCTGTGAGTCTTGATCCAACACAGATCTAGGCAGTTGATTAACAAGAATGTCAGTAACTCTTTCATCTCTCATGTAAGAGTCAGCTTGTGACTGACAGCAGAGTTTACCCTGAAGCTTTTCTAGACCAAGATCTGTATTAGGAAAGGGGGAACAGAAAGGTGAATAAAAGGCTAATTCCAGAAATCTGAAAAGGGGGCTGCCTGGGCATTTCAGGAGTTGTAATTTCAGACAATCTTTACAAATATCACTTTAGAAACTCAGAATCATCCCAAGGCTCCAATTTAATCATCTATGACTAAGAACATTAATGATTTAGATCAGTAGTTTTAAACTCTAAATCCATCATTAACCTCCTTTCTATCACTTTTTCCAGGGTTGATATTCTCTTTTTACTGTCACCATTCGGAGATCTCTATTCATACACTCCATGATTCTGGATCACACTTTCACTTTACAAAATCAATGCATCTATTCCGCCTCCCCCATCCATTACTTTACTCACTGTGAGAGACAGATGGAGAGCTTACCTCGATAATCAACTCCAGAATTTAATTTTACAACAACTGGCCTTCCGATGATTTGTTTTAGGAAGTCACTGGGGGTTTGCTTCCGTAGACTCATCTTGATTTTCTCTGGTAAGCTGCGAAGTTAAGAGAAAACATTTGGATAAGAAACACGCTCCCATATTGGCTTAAATACTCTGTACAGACAGGCAGACACCGGATTCTTAATACTTTAAGTATGACTCGCTTAAAGCGGACTAAGTTAAGGCTTGTGATTAAATTACAGAGCAAAGATGCAGCACGCACGCCCAGTTTGGTGCGAGACCCCCCTCAGTCAGTATTGGCCTGACTCCTGCTCTGATGTCGCTTTGTTCTGCCTTTTAAGTCAGCGGCACAGAACACCGGTACGGTGCCAACTTCGCGTCGCTGCTTCCTGGGGCAAATCGCCAGGGGAAATTCCAGCCGCGAATCCAGTGGCCGTCACTGTTTCCCTGTGCCGTCACTACCCACTGCCACCAGCGACGCTGGGTCCCGCAGCCCTTCGCAGGCGAAGCTTTCCACACACGCGTTCGCAGCCGTTCCCCGCCCTCCTTCCGTGTGGAACCCTGGTGTTCCAGCCCAGCCCCAGCGCCCTGGGGGAGGTCCCGGCCGGAGACGGCGGCTCCACGTGAGAGCAGCGCGGGGGGCGCCGGCAGCGCCCCGGGCCGGCCCCGCACTCACCGCCCGCCGCTTCCCGCGCCCCTTCCCGGCGCTC
>VZRZ01005482.1:2614058-2666793 GCA_013398175.1 Climacteris rufus
TTCCCCCAGGGATTTAATACTGTAACAGGATTTAATCATCTGTGAAAGCTTCTGGACTGTTTTTTCTTTTCCCCCTTCTTTTCCCCCTTCTTTTTCCCCTTCTCTTCCATTATTGATTTATTATTTTGCCAAACCTCTCAATTCTCATGATATGAAGAAAACATACTATGGCTTTTCAGAACACAGATTGGTATTCTCGCCTCCTTCCAAAGTTGTTTGTCTTCTCTTTTTGAACACATGTCCAGTAACAATTTTTTCCCCAAAGCTTAGACTAAAAGGCTGTAAGAGGGAAGGGCTGCAAACCCAACCTCATTCACCTGCCTGTCCCAGAGTTCAAGCACAGGCACGGGCAGGAAAGTTGGGCCACATTGTGCCTGTGTTTCCAGGCAACCGTCATGTTAATCAGGAGCATCCAACTGTGTTTGATTATATCTAGTACTTGAAGCAGAAAAGGAACATAAAATAGTTACTCCGGGGAGCAGACTTGCAAGATTTTATTTGGCTGCCTGGGTTCAGGAAGTAATGCTTTGATAAGGGAATATTCTGGGTTTTGTTGTTATCAATCTCCAGTATAAAGATTGGGCAAATAAAACTTTCATGCCTGGGCTGGTAAATTTTCATGGCAATTTTGCAAATCCAGCCAGAGATACATTACATTTTGTGAGCCTTCCTCTTTGTTTTATTTCTTGTAAGTCTGTCTTGTATTTCTTTTTTCCCAAGCCATCAGAACCTGATGAGCTCTTTTGCCTTTTGCTCAATAGGCTGCTTTCTAGCTAGCTGAGACCTATACTTATGATTTCTCTGTGTGTGGGCACTTTGGTTGTCTGCTGTCAGTCAACAAAGTCCTTGTACTTTCCTACTTCATACTCTATGAACCTCACAAACACATTGGATTTGAATCATGGGCATTGAGATTGGCAAGTTCTGTATCCTTAGCTCCCCTCTTCCAGAATTTGAGACCAAATTATGAACTTGAGTCTTGGGTAATTTTCCTTGGTTTGCCACAGATACCAAGGCAGTCTCATGTGCTATTCCTAGAGGTACATTATTCTCCAGCAGACTCCTTAAGCATTCCAAAGCTCCAAGAGTGAAAATAGAATTCAGATGTCATTGCCTAATGGTTTTCTTTTGTTTGTCATCTAGGTGAAAAAGGATTTTGATCTAAAATGTTGCATACCTGGCTCTCAGTAGAATCTTCTAAATACTGCCTTTATTCTTTCCTAGTGAAGCATGATAGAGCTTTTTCAGCTGTGTAACTCATGGAAATCAGTGAGATGCTGCCCTTGTGTTTTAATCAAGATGAACTTGAAAGGTGAACATTGTAAGTGGTAGAAATTATTTATAATTTGGTAATAAAAGTTTATGTCTGGCACTCCAAATTTCACACATCTGCTATGTGCTGGCCTTGAGATATAGAACAATTGCAATTGCCTTTACATTTGGCCTCAGATGAAGGGTCATAAATTACAATGATAGAGTTCGTAGTCGTTCCCAGCTCACAAAATTTCCATATTAACATCTTCACCTCAAACATAAATGGTTACAGAGTTACAAAGAAAAGAGTTGTGTTGGCCTTTGTCAACTGAACTTAAAGATGGAAGTCTGTGGATCGTGTACTATTGCTAACTCTTAAACATAAAGCATCACAGAATCCTTGTTCAGAGGACCTAATTAAAACTTTACAGTTAACTTTAAAAATGAAATGAGATTTGACACTCTCTCACTCTCTCTCTTTCATATCAATGCAATAAAACCCACTTCAAAGTTAGGAAGGTTTTTCTCTCCCAGCTACTTGAAATAAAAGCATTTCCATAGAGTGAGAACACAGAACAGGTCAGAAGGAGTGTCCAGTTTTTCATTTTCCTGTGAATTGCACATCATTTTTGTAAGTTAAATGCAGATGAACAACAATCCAGATGACAAAAGACTGTCTGTGGCAGATTTTGAATTCAGCTTTAACAATCCCCATCTACAACCAGTAGATGAATAAAAGCCACAATCTTTAAACAGTCCTCACCTGAAACGTGTGTCAGAGAGGACAAATCCACTCTGGCCACGATCACAGCATATCCGTGATTTTAACAATCAACTTTGGCACCTTCTTAAATTAGAAAAAAAAAATAAATTATGCAATAAAATAAGAGGCCAAGATTAAGGTCTACATCCAGGGAAACTTTTCTTGTTCAGAGCCTCTGAGAGTGGGGGAGCAGAAGGAGATGTCAGCCTCCATGGAATAGTGTTGAGGTGGAGAAGCTCTGCAAAGGAGCACTGCTATTGTAGGGTTTCCTGAGGGCCCTGAAGTAACACAAAAGTACATTTCTGGGGTTTGAGAGGTGGAAGGCAAAATTCTGCTCTCACTGAAGCCAGGAGAAGTTTTGCTAATTACTACTCTGTACTAAGGAGGTCTCTGTAAGTTACTGAAATACTCCTGAGGTCTTAAAACCTTCCTTCTGGAGCTGTGTTCTTTCCCTGTGATTTGTGATTCTTAGAAGTCTTCTGATGCTCTGAGCATGAGGAATAGGACATTAAGGAACTGAAAGGTGCAGGAAGAAGCAAGAGAATAAAAGAAAGGAAGTCTTGGGACCTTCCTCCTTTTCCTCCTCCGCAAACTTCCTGCTGAAGAAGGAACTGTCAGCACTTCTTCAGGGAGCTGGGGAGAATGTGAGAACACAGCCTGAGGCTTTCTCTCTGTCTCCCGGACTTTCAGTTCCGTACAAAAGGAAGGGAAGATGCTCAGAAGCTTTCTGAGTTCACTTTACTCCCTCCAAGTTCTAGGGAGTGCACTCCTTAACTTCCCCAAGGGACGGGCTCTTTCATGAGCATTAAGAGGTCTGATATTCCCCTTACCGTGCATTTGGATGGGAGAGTTCAAGCCTTTCAGCATTTGAATGACAGTCCATCTGTGCCTATACAGGAAAAGATCAAAGGTGTTTTTCTCTGTAAACAAAGGCTTTTTTAGCCAACATTCTTTTCCATGCTACGTTAAGATCATCAGAACCACTGATTTCCTGCCATGTTCTCAATTAAAAAGTTAATGCATTTTAAATTGAATCTGACTCAAAAACTATTTGGTTTGTGCTACAAATTTTAGATAGAAGAGCTTAACAAAATTCTGTTTTCTTCAACTTCTTACGCTGTGCTCACCACCTTGGGGTGTTCATCTCCTCCTATGTGGCTTAAGTGACATGATGACCTTTCGTCACAGGTTTGTCTCTCCTACTTTCTGTCCATTTAACATATCGTATGACAGATCACATCAAATTTGTGCTGTCTATTAAGCAAAGGCTGGAAGCCCCACTTGATTCCTTTTTGCACCACTTAGCTAGATTTTTTCGAAAATATGATGAAATGGGGACAAAGCCTTTTGTGCTTAGACTTTCTAGAATATTTACATCAGAGTAAGCACACACTCTCCATTTTTTCCAGTGTGGAATATCAAGACCTCTAGAGCCCTTACATGGACTTCAGCAAGGAGCAGATGAAGTGTCAGGCTTAAACTGAGCATTTTATTTTTTCCATACACACATTTCAGTCTTCCATAAATTGTAAGATCTAAGCCTGAACCCAGCAGTGCTCCCTGTATGGAGCAGCTAGTACAGTTTAAGTAATAGTTGTAATAGGAGCAAATTGAGTTTTATTGACACAGACCGCAACATATATGAAAAAGAAGTGTAGATAACTCTGAAACCCAGAGCATTTGCTGACACATACCAAGAAAAAACACTGGAAAATCAAGACATACAAAAAGATATCAAAGTTTCAAGCTCTAGACTTGCCAACCTTTGGTTTTGTTGCTACAGTATATTTGCACAGCATGTAGAGCCTCCTTAGATATTACTGAAATGCAAGTAAAGAAATGGTCATCAAATGTTAGAGGGAGAATAAGTATATAAAGTATATAAAGATAATTCAGCACCTTCCTGGATATTACCCAGACTGGAAGGCACATGTGGGGGCTACCAAGTCAATGCTTACTCTGCTGGTACACGTTATTGTTTTGGGGATACTGGAAACAGGCAAAAATGGTGATACTGGAGTTATTTTTGGTAGTGTAAATTATTTTTGAAGTGGAGTGAAAATAGGGAAGATATGTGTAGAAAAATCTCAAATGTTACTAGTTTCTGTGATATTTAATATTTAATCTACTGTTAACCCATGTTGTAAAACAATTAAATATTTAAAATATTGGAGGTTATGGTATAATCACTGTGTGCCTTTACTAACAGAGCTCAATTTCTTTAGAAATAAAAAGTGATTGAATGTCACTGGAAGGTCAGTCCTAGAGCATTTCCAATGGTCCGCAATTTTTGGACATTGACTAAAAAGTCATTATTTTTGAGGTTAGGTCAAAATAGACTGTGATTCTTTTGAACTGTAACAACAAAAATTGGTAAAATTAAAAGGGAAGACTAGAAACTGTATATATTAAATAAAGAGTTTTGTTAGGAATAGAACAAAAGCATAAAGTTCCACAGTAAGTCAAAAGTTAATTTTTAACAGAGTACATTATACAGCTCTCTTGTCTTTTTAACTCTATTATAAATTCAGTGGATACACTAGTGAAAATAAAGATGTTATCTATAAATATAGATCTGTCAATCTGGTGTGACTGCCTGTGACCCAGTCCCCAGGGCCTGCAGTTTCAGAGGTAATATAACCTCAAATACAGTGTTCAGATTCGATTCTCTAGTGTTCACACATGCAAGAAAATATCCCTATATACTTTAGTCTTGTCTGCTTTTACAAGAAAAAAAACATATTACTGGAAAAATTATGTAAAACAGTATTGAAGGTTAGGTACTAACTCTTCCAGATCTGCAATAACAGGTTGGAAGGAATGTTATCTTCTAGGAGAGGGGAATGATGCAGGGCAACTGACTCACTGTTCCTCAGTCTGGTTTACGCCTTTCAGGCACAGCTGCCATCTGTGCCATCAGTGCAGCTCCACCAGTCCTAGCAATTGTAGGAGCTTTAGGGCAAAAACAACACCCATCATGTCTCACTCACCTGATCCTACCTAGGAAACTGAGAGGGCAGTAGCATAAAGTGCCTGTAGCCATCCAGACCACCTGGCATTAAAAATCACACCTTGCTGGACCTGCGTGGATGTTGCGAACTGCAGGATGCCACGAGAGCACTCAACATAGACAGGGCTTGTGACTGTGGAACTGCAAAGGTTCAAAAGCCTCTTCTGAGCAGAAGACAGATGATACAGGAACCTGATCAGTCCTTGCAGGATCTTGTGGCTGGGCAGGTGTTGGCAACGTGGCTGTGAAATGGGTTATAAATCCTTATGACTTGGATTGTTAAAGAACTACAGCTCACATTACTTCTCTGGGCTCTGCTCTACATCAAGCAGAGGACTTCATTCTAAAAAGAAGAGGAAGAAAATCCTCTCTATTTTTGGGAGAAACTGGAAGGTGAAGAGGCACACTGTGTTCACACCATGCATCACTTTGCTTTGCTTTCTTGATTCATTTCACTTCCAGCTCCACTGAGTGACACATGCTCTTGGTTTCTCCGATGACATATGTGCAATCCTCTGGTCTTGCCTCATCAGACCATATCCCAACCATGTCACCTCCTCAGCTACTATGTTTTTCCTGTGCATTCACCTACCTTATCCAAACAATTTCCTTTTATTTGTAGGGTTTTTTCCCCCATGGCTTTCACCTGTGTGCTTGTCTACTTGGGACTGACGTTACCAATTAATTTCACATAATGCACACAGGACAGCCCAAATATATACTTCTGTCTCTGGTTGTAGGGTTTGGACATTAAAATCAATGCCTTGGAGGTCAAAGGTTTCAACACCCATAAATAACTCTTGAGCTGCTCATTTCAGCTCCTCAAACAGAGTATCAACAATGGAGTGTGTCATTTGGAAGATGGAATTTGAAAATGCATGTTACACTCACATGCTGAAGTTTCCTCAATTGGAGGGAATTCTGATGGAAATGAGGAATAACAGGGGTTAGTATTTTTGCACAAACTAGATAAGGAGGTTTTTCTTTATTTTAATATAATAAAGAAATACCTGTGATAATTTTAGCCTTTTACTGAACAATGAATAATAAATGAATAATTGCATGCTGTGTAAACAACTCAGGGTTACACCAGCAAACAGTGCAAATGTCCAGTTTGAAATAAGCAAGTCAAGTGAGGGACAGGTTAGTCCAGAGAGGGAGGAGCTGTTCTCACTTCTGCTGCTGAGCTGCTCTCAAGTGTTAAGACAGGTCATCTGACCTCTCCATGTCTCACCTTCTCCTCTGTAAAACAAGAGGAATGATATATCTAAAGTGCTTTCAGATCAATGGATGAAAACTTTATGTAATAGCAAGGTATCCTAAGGCATCCTAATGATGCCATGAGAGAAAATGGTCAATAATTATTTATATTTTTCTTTGCTGTTTAGGAGGAATTTATCTACTGACTTTATTTTCTACAGTCATGTGCATAACAGCTCGGTGTTGTCACTGTCTTGCAGAACATACAAGTCTTTTTGTATCTATATGATATATAAAGATGAAAAACAGTTTATATTCTAGTATGTCATTTCCCTCAAGGCTGGAGAGCCAAAGTCAAAGGAAAAATCTAATGATTTACTGCATGAGCAAGTGCAAAATCTATGCATTAATAAACTCTGCAGGACTGTATATTTATGCTTTACTCATACTATTTTTAAGCTTGAAATTTTTAGGAATTAAAATAAAAAATATTGCTTTCAAATAATTGCCCCACATCAAGTAATCTATGTTTAAGGAATTGTGTATTTATTTTTAAAGTAACCTCATTACTACCAGACCACTTTTTCCTTTTGACAGTAAAGCAAGGTGCTTATCTTCCATATTTTCATAATGAAAGCTTCCAAGCACAGGATCCTGTGGCAGATTTACAGCCTGCGAGCAGCAGAACTGACAGCCATTTTAATATGAAAGGAGATATGATGTCTTTAATGCACAGTGATGTCACTTCTAACAAGGTAGAAGCGTGCTTTTTGCACTGCAATCACCATAAGAAGTGAAACCTGTCTGCTTCAGGAGTCACCTTTTAACCCAGGAAAAGGTCACAAATAATAGAAAAAAGACGGGACTCTGCTTACTCAGGTGGAAGGGCACACTGATGTTGGAGGAGCAAGGCTATTGTGGATGTGCATTATCTCCAGGAAGTTGAAGCTACAAATAGTCTAGCTAGGGCTAACCTTGAGAACAGAAAAGGAAAGGATAATGAAAATCCTCAAGGGAGTGTTAACTGAAAGCTAGATTGCCTGTTGACCACCCTTTTTCCTTTTATCCAGCATTGATTGCACCTAATAACTTGAAAGTGATATTGACAGCAATATAGTCCACCATTAGCTGGACACATGATTATTTCATTGAGAGAAAGGACAGGAACCCAGTACCAAAACCTAAGTATTTCATTTTACATTAGACCAGAGAATTTACTACTTTGTCTAGAAAATATTTGCCAGTGATTTTAAAGGCTGATTTTAAATGTGCTTCCAGCTTCTGACTGAAGGTTTTTATCATGTCATTCTGAAGATGCAGCATTCTTAAACATCATATAGAAGAGCATAAGGTTGAAAGGCCATAAAATAGCAAGAAATCTCAAGGTCCAATAAGTACATTGTGTTAGCATTAGGCAGGTGACAGGAAATTAAAATACCTTGTCATAGATATAGATGCAGAGATATAAATACAGAGATATAAATACAGAGATATAGATACAGAGATTAGATAGATATAGATATAGATATAGATATAGATATAGATATAGATATAGATATAGATATAGATATAGATATAGATATAGATATAGATAGGTATAGATATCTCCTAAAGAGTGTTGCTTCCTCTAAACTAAAATTTCAGAAAATCAACTTTGGATATTATGTCCCTTTGTATTTTGGCAGTTTGATCTTGGACGGATTACCATAAGGAGGAAAACAACATAAGAAGTAATTACATTGTTTTCTATTATTTTTGCAGAAATCCTCATATTAAATGAAAATGGTCTTCAGTAGGCTCTGAACTATCATGTTATCCTCACCAGGGTGCTGGGGCACAGAAACAGTGGAATTCAGGTAAGGTAAAACAAGGAGGAAATCACAGTGTGGAACAATTTGTATAGTGTTATCCCCAAAGTGAAGCATAGGTGTCAATACAGCTGCATATCTGTCCTGCAAAATCAGAAATTATGGTTGACCTCATGAAGATGCCTGTAATATTCCACAGCTAGTCCTGTGTTGGTTTGGATTTAATGTTTATAAATTAGTATGTTCTTGGAGGTGGTGTGATTTGTTTTAGTTTATTTTGAAACAAGTATCTCCCTTCATCCCTCTTCAAAATGGAGGGAAGAGAAATTGCAAATTCAAGTTTACACATAGAAAGAATCAGCTCACATTTCAGTAGACAATATCAGAAATACTGGCAGTATCAGTGAATTCTTCTCCCCATTTTAAGCCTGTTCTTCCAACAGCAGAGGTACATTCCAAGATAAGCACTATGTATCCTTAGAGATATGAAAATATTTTAAAGATATTTTCCAATAAGTAAAAATACTGGGAAATGAGATAGGATGCAATAGTGCTGTAGATCCACAGATCCCTGAAAAAAAATTTAAAACAATTTTGATGTCATAAATGTAAGGTAATGGTTTGAAAAGTCCTGTAATAATTTTTAAAGGTCCCATGTCTGGAGGGGAAAGCAGCTTGACCGACGCAAGTCATGAACTGCTTCACTTTCCACACTACCTTCTATCCGTCAATACATTGGTTATGGAGCTCTGCCGAGGCCAGTCTCCAAAGGCAGACTGTCACATTTCTCAAAAGATAAAAC
Organism: Climacteris rufus; assembly: GCA_013398175.1. NCBI lineage: Eukaryota > Metazoa > Chordata > Aves > Passeriformes > Climacteridae > Climacteris > Climacteris rufus. Next base: position 2,622,896 of record VZRZ01005482.1, read on the forward strand.
ATCCCTGAGGGTACAAAGAATTCAGGGACGCAAGCTGATAGACAGGAGCAGCACTGCAACTCTAACATTTTATGGCTGAGTTCAACGACTGAGCCCTTTAACGGATAATTGAATTGATGAAAGGCTTGCAGTTGCCCTGATTAAGCTTGTTCCTCCTCCATATATGAGGCTCAGGATAGTTTAAGCAAAAACTGAAAAAGAAATTGAGGAAAGAGACATTCATAAGCTCTTTGAAAATTGGTCTCACATGAAAAGCTTGCCATTGTTGTGTCACATGTGCTGTTTGTCCACACAAAGAATCCTGTTGTCCAAGAAGGGCTATTTGCAGCAGCCTATTTTTTTTTTTTCCCCTAACTAAGGATTTATAAATATTTTTAGAACATATCTTGCTGCTTCATGACTCATTCCCCTTACAATCTTTGGTATTTTTCCCATTCGTGATTGTGTAGCATCCCTGTGGCATATGGTCACCTGGGAAAGTATTATGAGGGAAGAAATTACGGGATTTTAGCTATTTTTAATGCTTCTTGGAAGACTGAAATGTGGAAGAAGAGCCACATCAAAACAATATTTTTCAATCTACTGCATTACATCAACCAATCTTCTTTGTTTGTGCTTTCCGTGATGTATCTCTCTTTTGTATCTTTATTCATAACTGAATTGAAAATTATCTGTGGAATATGCTTTTCTTCTTCACATGCTTGTCCAGTGCCAAGTGCAAGAGGGTGATGGTCCATGACTGGGACCATTAGGTGCTATGATATTACAATTTTTAAGGAATTGTATATCGGACCAGGAGCTCATAATTTCCTGCTGATGAAAGAGAACATAAGGGCTCGTGCTGAACAGCCAGGAGATGTTTAACCAAGTGCTTAGGTAAGCAGGACACACCTTCAAGTATGAGCTAATTCTTCAAGCCTAAACTTAGATTTAGCACTGGAAGTATTAGCAGCAGGATGCCATGGAAATGTGAGGGTACAGTCAGAAGCAGGACTTATTTTTTACAATTCAGCAATAGAACATGTCCTGTGTAATGTTTGGAAAATTATCATGAGAACTCTTAAATATAATAGAAATTAACTTCCACAAGCCCAACATCTTATTTATGAACACTAGTTGTGGTTGGCTACTACAGAACACAGCTGAGAGGGTTAGTAACTTAGAGATTTCAGATTTGTGACAGGACCTCCAGATCCCTGTCTTTTCACTCTGTCAGGTTTAAGGGCAATGACTGGGAATAAGCCAATTTCAATCACTTTTCCTATTCTATTCCTGTCATCCTTCAGTTGTTAAGACAGTAGGGGAAAGGGACGCTCAATTTGTACCTGAGCCTATAATTAATCGATAGCATGAACAGGATGGCAGTCACTTGTTTTCAACATAAACTCCATGGTTTACTTCATCTTTTTGAACATTTAATTTCCAAATTTCATCTCTAGAGACAGCGAGTTACCAAGAGAATTTAATGCTGACATCTTAACTTGGCAGTGCCTATGGTTTCATCTGTTCTTGGGCTGCACAGGCCGACAACCTCCTTGCTGGACCAGGGTAGTCAGATGTGGCCAGCTTATCTGCACTAATCAGTTTGAGTCTCATACAAGTAACTTAATATGGCTTACAAGTTACAAGACTCTGCTAGCATGCTTACACTATCTCCCTAAATATTTATATGTATATGCTGAGTATTCTGATAGATTTTTTAGGAAAAAATATATTTCATTCACAGTTTATTTATGTGTATGTTTAGTGCAATTGCATATTTACACTACTTTCACAGGTTCATGAAATATTATACCATATGCTTAATTTTTTTTCCTTTAAATAAGCCTGGGTTATAACTGCAATTTTTTTTCTTCCACCCAAACTGTTTTTGGATTCCTTCCACACATGTGGCATCCTTCGCCATTCTGTTTAATTAACCAGATTGGTGAGAATGTTTGATTTTTTTTAAAGCACTTTCTCTTTATGGAGAATTAAAGGTCATAGCTGGAAAAGTGGCCATCCAAGCTCAGTCATTTCTAAGTATTTTGTTAATTTTTCCTGTTTAATGGTCCTTTCAGAGTCAGATTGCACGGTTACTTCAGACTTGCATCAAACAGTCCTCAGAAATAGCAGCTCACAGTGGGAAAAGATAACCTATTTCCTTCAAGCACTGCAGCTCTGTCTGTGAACTATTGGCATCACATGAAGATTGATTAAAGTTCTGCCAACACCTAATGTGCAAAAGAAAAAAATTTAAATTGCCCTCTTTGCCTATCAAAGGATAGCTATCTCAAATTCTAGCTGCTTGTCTCTGAGGTCTGAAACTGCCTGATTCTGCTTATCATTTAGGGTGCCAGTGTTTAGAGCAACATCCAGAGGGTGATGGTAATGAGGGACCACAGTCCAGGCTCCAGGGGCACACATTAGTGTTAACCTCAGTGCTGGCTCATGCACTGTCCCCTTTACTGAGGGCTGTTAGGCCTTCCCAGGCAGGTGCATCTTGAGCTGGAGAGTAACATAACCTTTTCTACCTTATCATGTCAGGTGACAAATTTAAACCACAGTGGGCTGAAAAAGGCTTGCTCAGCACTACAGGTAATTTAATTCCTCAGTCATCTTTCCTCTTTATCTCCTCTTGACGTGCTCCAGACTATAAAACAATGATAGGAACCATGTTCAGATAAGCATAAACCTTATGAAGGTGTACAGTGGCCTTTGTGCCCTTCCCCTTGTTCACCTCTGTGAACTGCAGATGGGTGCTGTTGGTGACGAGGTAAGGGATGAACCTGGAGGGACCTGTGCTTTGGGATCCACCTGTCTGTGTATGACAGACCTCCTTCCAAAGCCTCAGCAGCCTTGCCCTACCTAATGTGCAGCTCACAGGATTTTGTGGGGGGCTCTTGGTTGTGGATGGAGATATATGAGTTTGACCTAGTCCTTTTCTGCATGGTATGATTCTGCCAGTCTCTGTTTCCTTGGAGTTTCTACTTTGAAATATCATATGCATGTCTCCAGAAAATTACCCAGTTAAGCTTATAATGAAAAGTTTCCTGGGAACCGCCACATTTTTATCTGTTCCACAATGGGCTCACTCATAAAATAAGCTTGAAATATTTCTCTTCGGGTTTTGGAGGATAAAAGCAGTTTATTTCATTAGCCATCAGTCAGGAACCAAACAGCTCATAGATCTGAAAGTGCTGAATCCAAGTATCATAATTTATGGTTGGGAGGCGTCATGATTCAGTCAAATATGCTGCTTTCCCCAAGTGTTACATAAGAATTACCGCTTTGATGCTACTTTGGATCTTGGATAAGCCACCTAAACATTTTGTGACTCAGCTTCCCCTTGTATAAAAAGTGCATAGTGGGACAGGTATTGTCATTGTAAAGTGTTTGAAGGCAGTGACAGGGCCTCTTTGCTACAGTGACAGTAGCAGTGATCTCTGAGGCAGGACAGCAGTGAGTGCAGGTATGTCAGCACTGCCTGCTGATGTGGTTTAATCCCAGACAGAAACTCAGCCTCACACAGCCATTTCCTTACACCACCCTGGTGGGATGGGGGAGAGAATTGGAAGGGTGAAAGTGAGAAAATTCTTGTTGAGATAAAAGCAGTTTAACAAGTAAAGCAAAAGCCACAGGTGCCAGCAAAGCCAAACAAGGAATTAATTCACCACTTCCCAAGGGCGGGCAGGTGTTCAGCCATGCCCAGGAAATCCAGGCCCCATCATGTGTAACAGTGACTTGGGAAAACAAACACCATCACTCCAAAGATCCACCCTTCCTCCTGTTTTACATGTTGAGCATGACTCTGGATGTTATGGGATATCCCTTGGGTCAGCTGGGGTCAGCTGTCCCAGCTGTGTCCCCTCCCAACTTCCTTGTGCACCCCCAGCCCACTCGCTGCTGGGGTGGGGTGAGAGGCAGAAAAGGCCTTGGCGCTGTGTGAGCCCTGCTCAGCAGTAAGGAAAACATCCCTGTGTTATCAACACTGTCTCCAGGACAAATCCAAAGTGTAGACCCATACCTCTTTATAACTATGAGAAGAGTTAAGTCCCCCAAGCCAAAACCAGCACACCTGCTCTGCCAGGAGCATGGAGAGAAGCAAGTCTGCTGAGCAGCAGCCAAGGCTACCAAAGCTTGGTGATGCCAGAGAGTATCTGTAGCCACATGGCTATCCAGGATATTGGCTTCCACTGCCTCTGGAAGGCCAACCAGATGTAGTGATCTGACACTAAGGAAAGGAAAGCAAAACTCTCTCCTAAGAGCTAAGATCATTAGTGGGCGTCTAAAGGGGAATTCTTGTTGTGACATTGATTTATGCGGTCTTTTAATTGCATTAAAATAGGTGTAGCCAGTTAGATGTTTGCAGTAGAGTAAGCTTTTATGAGGCCAGACTAATGAATGAGCCCCTCTGCACCTTCTGAAATCATTTGAGTCCCTCCCTTGTGTATAGATCAAAATTACAGCAGCAGCCACAACACCAGTGTGTCAGTGCCTGGAGATCAGTCCAGTGCAGACTCATCAATCAGTGTCCTATTGATATACTGACAAAAATGGACTAGTAGTGTGTCAGTGCTAAAATGTTGCCCTGGTTTTATATTTGTGCATTTTTCAAGAGCTAATGTAGTTTCAATGATATCCTCTATAATTAAGTATTACTAATAACCATGTGTTTTATTAAATTAAAAATGTGCTGGAAGTGTCAGTCATCTTTATGCATATGGTAAGGCTGCAGTAGATCCACATGGAGCCCAAAATCCAGCTGAGGGATCTTGAAAGAAGTCTCAGTTAGTGGAGGGAGGTTCACAGCAAGAAAAATATGCTGATGCTCTAAACTTCTTCATTCCAACCCTCCCATTCACTTATGCATATAAGAGACAGACCTGCAGTGAAGTCAGTAGTGAAACTGAGGAGGATAAGCAATAACTTTTCAGACATGATCTATTCCTGGTAGCTGGTGATTGATTTTAGACGTTTGAATAAATGCTCCTACCTTTTTTTTATAGTGATAGAATCGTTTCTGGTGCATAAAAGTGTTGCATTACATTGCCACATTTCTAGAGTGCAGCGGCAGCAATAGCTGTATTTCAGGTACTCTTCTTAATCATTGAGATCCCAGAAAAGAACATGCCATTGAGCTGCCTGGGGGACAGTGTGACTGGCATCAAGTATGAGCACACCTCCTGCCCAGGCTGTGGGCCCGAGGTCAGTGAGAAGCTGGTGCTGATCATTGCCACCCAGACAGAACTGCCAATAAGAAAAGAAATGCATGGCAGGAGAGGGCTGTGCCTCACACCACCAAGTGCCTCTTGTTAGCAGCAGTGCTGTGCCCTGAGTGGACAAATCATGGGCTGAGGAATGAGATGGATTCCTTTTTTAAGATGATTGGATGCAATTGTTTGTCAAAACTGGTGGGCTGTGCATTCGCTTATTTTCTATCAGCAGTGTCAAGTGTTCTGCTTGTTCTGATTATGTAGTGTAACACTAGAAAAGTACAGAGCTGACAGCTAAATTTGTTTTGCTAACTGCAATCTTTACTGTGATCCAAGAAGTGTTTATCTTGCCCCATATCAGTACTTTATTCACCATAAAACTACTCTTTTGCTATGCAGAATTACACAGAAGCACTTTTTCTTTCTTCTGCATCTATACAATACTTTGTGGAGAGCAGTGTCAGCAGCACTTTATGAACAGGATTCAGGAGTGACAAGTGCCTCCTCTTACCTCTGCTGCTGTAATTCTTAGGAGCCTGATCAAAATCCACCTGAAGTTTTACAAAAGCCATCCATTTGTTTCACTGATCTTTGCAAGAAGTCCCCAGGGACATCAGTCAACCTTTTAGAGAAGAATTGTCAAATAATGCGAGTTCCATTTTGGGCAGTTAGGGACTGATCCTTAAACGGTGGTCTCCAAACTTTGTGGATCATGTACCTCTATCAGCAAAAAAATGCACCCCCAGTATATGTACAATCATTTATTTATTTCTAAATTATATACATGTGTTACTGTACTAATAAATTATATCTATTATAAAACAAGCACAGCATGGAAATTTTTAAAAGGATGAGTCAAAGATGGAATAGATTATTTTTTTATAATTGTTTATCAGTGAGGCACACATAAAGAATATCTTCCTTCATTTCAGTAGTCTGCCTTATGTGCACCCCAGTTTGGAGGCCATCATCTTAAAAAGTCCATTCCTTGGTAGTGGCAACTTTACATCATACACCACCCAGGATTTTTTTTAATGTAGAGCTACTTGTATGTGAACCACTGTTTGGGAACCACTTATTTATGTCATTGACAAGTTTCAACACTTTACAATACTGTCTATGACAAAACCCTTCTCAGTTTCTCCATCTGTAAAGTGGAAAAATACCCTAGGGAATTTAAGGAAGTTGCAAGCCCTGTAAGGGTTTTTTGAGAAGGTAACCTTAAGATTACTACTGCTCTCAGTCTTACAGGATGCTAAACATTCTAGTATATGTGTTTCCTGAGCAAGCTGTGGTGATTAATAAATGAGCCTGATACTACACTTTTACATCATAAGAACGATCTCATAGTTATATTAATTTAAGTTATGATGCCAGAGCCATGCTTCTTCCACTAACTAAATGATTCAGCAGAGAACTGTAACGAAAGCAGACTAGCTGTCAGATTATGCTTTAACTAGAGTTGAGGCAAATTTTGGACTCAACCATGAAAAGCAGCTGTAGTCATCCTTGGTTTAAATTCAGCTTCATCTGAAAATCTGCTTTGATTTTGCTTTGATTTTTTTTCCTAATGACCATTAAGTATGGATGTGAACTTCTCTGTCTGGATATGTGTAAGTATTTTGAAGCTTCTGTTTGCTGATCCCCATTATGTTTGAACTGTGCTTATTGAGAGACAAAACATGGGCAAAGTTTCATCAGGTTGTCTCTCCTGTGCTCCTGACTCTTGAGCAGCTTCCACTGGAATGCTGTTGTCCAAGAGAACTTTCATGCTGCTTGACCCTGTTACACATACCCTTACCTCCTTAATTTTCCTCCCTAGAGCATATTATTAAATATATCAGAACTAAATTAGTTAATTTTTCAATGAGAAAACCCCAAATAAATTTAATTTACACAATTATTAAGATATCTAAAAAACCTCACAGTTATTTTATGAAAGGCGCAATTTCCAAAGGTACCAAAATATTCAACATGCACAAAAGCTGCTCACCTAAATGTCACTCTGAAATTTTGAAATCTCCTTCATAGTTATCTTTCTCTTCTGTGTTTCATGACCTTAGGACAGAGAACATGTCTATTTAATGTCTATATTAAAATGTAGCATGTCTACATTTAAATATTCATTTCCTATTGGCCACTGTAAAATTCAATGATCATTAACTTTCTCAGATCTTGCCATTATATTAAAATTATTATCATCCCATCTTTTTCAAGGAAACATTGATTTAGGTGAACATTCTAAGGCAATATTTAAAAGTAGATTTCTTCTTTATTTTTAATATGTACCATTTGTTGCATGCAAATTAAGTAATGTAGGGAAAAGAGGCACAGCTCGGAAGTGTGCACAGCTCTGATGACATTACCATAACCAGCTTGCTCTGAAGGGAAAGAAGGTTAAGATAATATAGGACACCAGAGAATACAAAGTCTCAGCTCCACAAAAAGAAGTCACTGAGTTAGCATGAAAGATTTCAGAATGAAACCTTGGTGTAAGAAGCCCATCACAACAAGGGGTTGGTAATATTCTCGCTTGCCATTTGAAATATGTTCACAGGAGAAGAACTGCACTCTGTGCCATCACCAGCTCAAATATGATTTCACCACTCCCTAGAGAGGAGTGCAGTAGAAATTAACTCAGTGATGCCTTGTGGGTTCTGCTGTCACAGGAACTCGGTCATCATCCTGGACTTCATCCACCAAATCACTGTAGTGAATAATCCATGCAACAGAAGCTCATGGAAGGGATGGCACCTAACTGTAACTGGCTTATCCATGGCTGGAACAAAGCTTACCTAGAAGCTCAGTTCAAAAAATCGCTCAAGCAGATGTGATAGAAAAGCTTTGCTTGGGTAAAATTAATGAAACCAATTAATTCAGAGCTGTGCATTTTAGAAGAAGGCAGTGAAAGGTCTTCGCAAATTCTAGAAGGTCAAGGAATCCTCATCTAGAATATTATTCTCCTGTATGTATGTGTGTGTGAGAGTGTGTGTGTGTGTATTATATATGTGAAATATATATATATATATATTTGTGTATGTGTTTATATTAAAAAGCACACCATTTGCACAGTCAACAGTAACCCCCAGTTACTGCTGACTTACAGGCAACAAGAAGAAAGTGAGCAGGTGACTTGCTCCTAGCAATGTCATATCTGTCCCTTTGTCAGCCTGGGCTGTAGCAGCATCAGTTGCTGTCACTGCCATCAGGGTCAGCAGATCTCATGGGCAACTTACTGTTCCTTACACACATATTTAGAACCATTACCATGCAATATTAATTTTGATTTTAAAAGTGTTCTGTAACTTTATTAATACATGTAACATTTACACATAAATAACTTTGCATCTGAATCTAGGTCAGATCATTGTCTCTGTCAGGAAAAATATACCTAATACCTGTTTATGTCAGGTTGAGGAGACTGATCTTAGCCACCTTGAACTGTTGCCTTTGAAGGCACAGGTTGTCAAGTCTTTCTGACTGCAACAATCTGACACAAAGGAAGAACCTCTGGCAAGTTGATTGTATTTATCCATCCTGCAAGCAGATGCCCAGCCTGTGGATTTCATCTCTTACTCTGCAGGAGCATTTTGCAGCCAGTATATACCTGCAGGATGCACAGGCAAAGAGCTGGTGAAGACTCATCAGGTTCCTGAACCTGAAACCACACACATTTAAGTATGACAATAGATCTGCTGAAGTAATTGTGACTATTTGCATAACTTAAGGCAAGTGTTTTCAGATTTGGGACTGTGCTGACTAGCATCAAGTTTAATACTACAAAAGCAATATATTGGTTTGATTCCATGTCTTTTTAATGTTGAATTGTGTAATGTGAAATGGTTTGGACAAAAATGCTTGAATCAACTTGCAGTAACGCATGGAAGAGTTCATGCAATACCATTCAGAATAAGGGAAAATAACCCACACTGACAATCATTTAGTAAAAAGAAAAACACCCAAATAGAAGTTTATTCCAGTTTCTGGTAACCAGATGTGATCTGTAGTGTCCCATACTTTCCATTCTTAAAAGGAAAAATTGTGGGCTAGATGAAATTCCATTACTGTACTTGTTTTCAGTACCAAGAATATGTCCTCGATTAGATAGCCTCAGTCACAAACAGTAGCATATATTTTCCTACCACTTGCTAATGCAAACAATGCTGTGCTAAGACCAGATTGGAACAGAAATTAATATATTTGTACAGATAAATGTAATTACAGTGGAAATAATAAATTTTCTAATTATTTTTACTTTTTACCAAATAAGCACAGCATTAAGAACTTATCAAAATTCCTCATTAATTTGCATTTAGTAATTTTTCCTACTATTTTTTTTGCAGTGATTTTGTTTATGTCTTCTTAGTCAATGTCCTGGGGTGTCCTGGTGGTTTGAGGTGGTCCTGGCTTCCCCAGAAGCCTTCATAAATCATACTAAACAAGACATGTATCTCTGTTCTTTAAAACTCAGCTAGGAGGAGAATGTTAGTTCCACCTGTGCAATTTGAATTTTTGTAATCTATATTTTCTGCTGATGCCACAACAGAAGGGAAAAAAAATCCCAAAGTTTCTGACATTTTACAGGCAATTTCAAAATTCCATTGCTATGTGGAGGACATTTGGATTAAGAGAATATTTTTTGTGCTGGACTTTCAGAGGTATTTGAAGTGCACACTGAAGTATGAAATGGAAATACTTTCATAAGGAATTACTGCTTCTGAAACAGGAATGCTTTGCATATGTTTGTTGACATTTGGTAGATTATTTCTGTATCTGTCTCAGGTTGTCTACACTTCAGTATTTTCCACTATTACTATCTGCATGTGGCACTACCAGAGCTTCAGCTGTAGACAAACCATTTGTGTCCTTACCAACAGATAACAACTTTTTTCAGAGCAGATTTGGATGCCACAGTAATATGAATGACGGCATCTGCTGGTACATGAGAAGCCTGAGCTGAGCTGGCAGGCAAAGTGTGAGTACCTCTCCTCAGGCATTGCTTTCTTTTGTGACTGTGGCCACTGTGAGAAACCTTGTCACATGGGGAGATAGGGTTAATGTGCTCTGAAACTGTATGTGTGCTTCATGTGACTAGAAATACATGTACAGAAGCTGTGTGAAGAATCTAAGAACTCCTGGCCAACTGGTTAAGGGAGACTGGGAGAGTTAGTGGAGTGTGGCCAGGCCTGCGACTGTCCATGCTGCCCACCTACAGGCTTCTGTCTTCTCCTGCCCTGCTTCTCTGCTGGTCAGAGCTTACACCATGACCAGGGCAGTGCTTGGAGAGCAGAATCATGTGAGAGGGGTGTTCTTGGCTATCTGGGTTTCCTGTCTGATTGTGAAGGAAATCGCTTTATGTTTGTACATCTATCTACCATGCAGGGTCTGTGCCACACCACCAAGTGATATGGAAATATAGTGATGTACCTGGAACAACAGAGGTCCCATTCAGGCTTCCCATAAAAAGGGCTCTCTCTAAACAGCCTGTTGTCACTTAGGAGCAGGATGTCACCTGGTAGGTCTGTCTGGCATTCTTATGAACCTACTCTTTATCTCTGAGGTGCAGCTGCTTCTGGAATGGAGCTTTGCTGATGTACAGACTCCTAGAGCTCATGCCTGGGTGAGTGTCAGCTTTGGCCATAGATGCTTGAGGATACAGCTAAAGCGTCCTTAGCAGTATTTCCAGCTAACACCTTCATCATGTCTTATGATATTTGATGTTTCCAAAGTCTCCAGTTCTTGGAGCTATGAGAGAATGCACAAATATCCATTTCCTTGCAGAGGTTCAGGTTACACAAGCTCTTGGGTTTGTAAGCTGTCTGAGAGGTCAAATCCAGTCAAATGCTTGTGTGGCTTATCTTGTATTAAATATTGCAGTAGTCATCTTATCTATCTGAGAAAGGTGAAGGGTTCAGTGACCCCGAGACTTGAATCTGTGGTGCCAGGGAGTCAGGGAATTTTTCAAACTTGCTGTATTATGCTTATCCTCTTAGTCTGAGGTTTTTTTTAAAGGTGGTGTTAAAGATTGCAATACAGTTAGAAAAACCCAACAATCTCTGATTGTATTCATTTGTAAGCCTTGCTTATGCTCTGATCCTACAAAGCACTGAGCACCTCAAGTAAAAGGGATTTTAACTTCTGTAGGCTTCAGTGGGTATTCTTGTATGATCAGTCAGAAATCGGAAGAGAAGGATCTTGAACAGAGTTCAGAAATGGCTTTGGAGCTCACTCATGACAATACTCACAACCTTATCCACAAGGTCGCAATTTTAAGGGTTTTTACAACTCTCAGCTCCCATAGCTGTGGTGATATGAGCATATTTGCTATCATTATACAAACAAACAAATGTCTAACCTTTGTGTCTGAGATCAATATGAAAACATTGAATCCATTTATCTCAACACCAGCAGACCAGCCAGATGACTGAAATATCACAGGACTCTGAAGTACAGTAATTCTTAAAACAAGATCACGGTATTTTTTATGTTTAGACTTATCAATCCTGGCATTTTGAGGCGTATTTCCAACTACCCCATTGTGTTTCTTATTTTAAGTTTTGGACAACAAAATTCCTACATCTCTTTGCACATGGGAGCAAGACAATTCTCTAAAAATTTCTGAGACCAAGACTGCTTGTTGTGATATGGTTTTTAGTGGGTGGCTCGCTGGGTCGCTATTGGCCTCTTAGAGGTGACTTTAATGTTGCTGTGAAAGGACTTTCATTGACTGAAGAAGCCCTATTACGTGTTACAATGTTTTGAAGTTTTGTCTCTGTCTTCTGAAACATTCAAAGTAATTTCACAAGTTGTTCCCACAAATGGTGGGATCAGGTTAACATGGGAAACAGCACCTTCCCTGTGAGCCTTGAGCTACTGTCTCATCCAGGGACTTCATATGCTTAAATGATGAACAGTACTTTTGTTCAAAGCTCTTGGCTGTTCCTTCTGGACAGAAGCACTCTAATTCCTTAAAACTTTTCCAAGCAGCTCTTCTAAATAACACTGATACACAAAAAAATGCTTTTCTGTTTGCCTGCCTGGAGTGTGTAGTCTCATATCTGAACAGTGTAATTTATTATCAATATCTGAAGTGGATTGCCACAGCTTCTCCCATATATTAATAGCTGTAGCTATTATTTTCTAAAGAAGAATCTCCTGGGCCTTTCTTGTGATATAAGCATTGCTGCTAACTGGGTAGCTGGCTGGAAAGGATGATAGTGTCCCCTGCTATTATAAATCTAGTGAGCTCACCTTTAAATGTCTGTCTCTATTCTCCCCTTTGGGCATTGTTCCAGTCACTTTTTGGCCTTTTTATTTTAAAGAAAAATCTTGTCCATGTGGTCAAAGGAGGAAGGATACTTGCCCTCACATTCAATTAATGTGTGCTTGTTCTATATATTTTGGAACTGGACTGCCATTGTGCAGGAGAGGCAAAAATAGCCATCTTCAATGAAAAACTAAATTATTAGCCTGCATGCATCCAACAAGAATAAAAGCCCATGCTGGAGGATACAGTAGATCTAAATATGCATGCCCTGATTCACGTAGACGGCCAAACTCTTTCAAAAAGAAACATAATTTGACCTATGAAGTAATTAATGCCGTGATTATGGGGAGGGAAGACACCACAGTTCAGCCTGCAGCCGGACTGCTTTCCATTAATAGAAAGCTCTATTATTCCCTCCCCCCACACACATACTTATCTCAGTTTTAAAAATTATGTTGGCTGCAAAATTCCTGTCTGCTCTGAAGGCGCAGCAGATTGTTTCGGCAAAATTTCAATAAAGTTAATGTGAGTTTCCCAAGTCACCTGATTGTAGTTTTGTTCTCTATTATCTGAAAAGGGTAGCTCACTTCTTCAGTCTTGCCATCTAAATCCCTTTTACCAGATTTTTGAGGAAGAGAGATTGGCTTAATTAAAGCATATTTCTTTAGTTTTGTTCTAGGTAATTCTGAGACCAGTCTCCCACACGCCAATATAAATGGATTTTTTTTTTTCTGCTGGATTTAGCAGGAAGAGGAATAACATCTGAAATCTAGAAAGATCATGAGAGGGTTTTTTTTTTTCACACGACCACAGTAATTAGCTGTGGTACTCATTGCTACAGAATTTTGTGAATGTCACTCTTTTGTATATATTGAAAATGTAATCAGACAACTTAATGAGAGGAAAACCTATCAGGGACTTTCAAATACCCAGATAGTAGCTCTTTAAAAAGTACTTATAAAAGTAATCCCTGAATCTTAGATCACTAGAAACTACAGGACTATACTGAGGTTGTGTCACTTCATGTTTGCCACTTCTTATTCACTTCCTCAGGCATTTGCTGTTGGCTTCTGCTGGAGGAAAGGTACCTGGTGGCCTGGACCTTTGATTTGATCAATATGGTCAGTCTGAGGTCTGTCAACAAAAAACTAACTCTGACTCAAAGGATCATATTCTATGATCAATTTTGACAATTATAAGGAAGAGGAATATGGCTGTATTTTCAGCTTCTGGGGTAAAATATATGGACAACTAAAATATGATCTGAAATGTTTGCATTATTTGAGGCTATACTTTGTCAAAATAAGAGCTTGAAGTGCCAGGAACAGGGAAGAAGTATCAGAGGTATGCCTACATCCTGGATAGAACCTCATTTGTAAACAGTCCCTATCTCTCCACTTAAGACAGCTATAAAATCAAGCTAATAATGTTTATACTTAGTTTTGGAAGGAACTTCAAGAGCTAGAAATAAATGCTTACTCTGCAAATGCAAAGATTTATTTTTTTACGCAGTGATTGCAACTGAGTAAAAATGGCAAGAGGATCAAAAGCATTTGGAAGATTCAAGATCCCAAATGACTGTATTTGACACTAATTTTCCTAATGTTTTAGGTGCTTTTGTATGTCCTCTAGGGAGGCTACTATGCATCCCAGAAAAAGCTTTGGCATTATGTGCCCTAACTTTTTGAAGCCTGGCACCTGAGGTGGGGTTCCAAACCTTACGTTTGCCACAGCATTTCTGGCTGTGTGAATATTGAATACGTTTTGCCAACAGGAGAAAAATGGAGTTTCCTCAGAACAGTGAGCTTGAAGGCAAAAGCCCTCTTCTAGGTGGAAATTAATTTTGCAGAGGAGAAAAGATCTTACTCTTACACAGATTTTGCTGGGATTTAAATATGCTTCTCATTTCAGGCAGCTACTTCTTCATGTAGGGGAGATTTATTCCAAGAACCTCAGATATAAAAGAGTTGAGATCCTTGCAGGACCCCATTTTATAATTAACCCTGCGTAATAAATACTGAACTGGCCTTAAATTAAAAAGGAATAGTTTATTGCTAGAGTTTGGCTACTCCCCTTGTCCAAAGCATAAACCGGGCATCTTCAGGGGCTGTTAGGGCAAAGATGGACGAGGAGAAGGCTGGCTGTGAGCCAGCAAAGCTGACCACAGCAAAGGAGAATTGTGATGCATTATTCCTTGGCCAGCCCTGTCCTGACTTCAGGCCATCCTATGGAAAGATGGGAAAGGACAGAGTGATGATTTTGAAGAAGCTGAGGCACTGAAACCCAGCCTGGAAACACCCCTGTTTTAAACGCCAGTCTCTGGGAGCAAACAAGCTCAGCTAGAGACAAAATCAATCTTTAGTTAAAATCCATGGTCTTTCCAAATCTTTTTAAGGCCAATGTAACAGTGGGGTCCAAGAGCTGGCTCTAAGAATATAATGCTTTAATACAGGGGTCCAGTTAAAGTACCCTGGAAGCCAAGCACTGGCTTATGGAATGGTTAATCCATCTTCCCTCTCTGCCTCTGCTGCCTACAGTTCCTGCACATTTGAACTGTCGTCTCCTTTCTCCATTATGTAATAGCCTAGAGGTCACACATGTTCCTCTGCTTTGAATAATACATCTCTATGAAGCCTCAGTATCTCTGTTTGAAAATTTATTTCTTTCCTTTTAATATTTTATCAATTTTGTCCTAAATGGATGACCTTAACTGGTTGCAGTTCATTTCATTTCTTCTCTGCTTAAATATTTTAAAGGTTCCAAAGTACAAACATCATTCATGCAGTATGTAACAAAAATGCTCAGCTTGAGCTTTGGATTATTTAATTGTAATTGTCAAGCTATTATTAAAATTGATTTTTTTTTTCTTTTTTCAATTTTTTCTCCCCTCTTTTTCTCCCCGTTTCTAACTTTGTTTGTCACATCCTGTATCTTGGTATTTAGCTACACTTTAGTGCTTGTAGAATAGATATACACTGCATTAATACCATTATTTGTAAATAACAGGCAGGCAAGAGTCAAAATCCCCATGCAGTGGAGACAGGCATTGCGTTCAGACAATACCTCAGTAACATAATTGATTCAGTACCGAATACAGTATTTGGTGTTTGGCACAAGTAGAGCTTTTTGCCCTATGTTTCAAGAAAAAAGAAGCAGAGTTCTATTTTATGAGCTTCTTGGTGCTGCAATCAGTCTGGATTTCATTAAGCTGGAAAAGGGTTTTATTTGAATGGTAAATCATCACAACATATAAATATGCAACAGGACATAAATGGAGTTAACAAATACCTGGCAGTCTGAGCTTTGGAATGGGTTGTGATGTTAGAGGTGCCATTTTGGGCACATAAGGTTCTTTGTAAGAGTAGCAGTCCTAGCCCTTCTCAAGCCTTTTTAGGTAATTAAATTCAATCTTCATAAATTTCAGTATCATTTGGCTTCCTGTCCTGAGCAGGTTGATGTCACTACAGGCAGCTTCACAGTGACAGTTGCCGAGTGCCTGGTCTCACTGACCCTGCTGATGTATAAAATGCTTTGGGTTATTTAGATGTGAAAGGCAGTAAAAGCTAGTAAGCACAACTTGATTTTATGATTGTTATTCTGCACTTATACTATGAGAAAGCAAAACGAAGATATCTGCACTTCACTCTGTGGCATTTTGATTAAAAATAGGAATAACAACACTGAAGGAATCTGACTCATGTCCTTGAATTTTTTCAGAAGAACTGTAGCTGTTCTGTGTTTGCGAAATATAAAAATCAGTATGCAATCCTTTTTTTATATTTAAGACATTTGATTGTTTGGGACAGGTCTGTGTTTATTACCTTTCTCATTTTCTTCTATTTTGCTTTTGTTCAGCACTAGTCTTGCACATCTCTAGCTGGCAAGTAAGTAAGACATGGACTCATCTTTCATTTCTGACTCCTCTGTGTCATGTTACAGTGTCATAACCTTTCTTCTGGTTTGACTATGCAGTATTCCACACCAGGAAGACACATTAAATCCTTTTCTTTCCAACTAAGTCCCTAGCTACCATATTGAGGACAGTATGAAAGAAATGGTACCACCCTTCTTGCCCTGGCTGTAGGATTTTGGATTACCTTGTGCTGTGTCACCACAGCAGATGCCATGCAGGTCACTGGCACAGACATGTCTGTGCCTCCATGTGAACAAATGGGGACATCTTGTTTCCAAGTGTGACTCAGGGGCTGTGCACAGAGGTAGAAAGGAGTGGACGTGGGTGAATGTATAAGCAGGTTGCCTGTTGTTTGCTCCTGGGGTGGAGATCTATATCTTTGGACATCAGCCAATTAGTCCTGTAAGATGTTTTTGTGGTAATCCTGTTTTCCTCCAAAACGTGGAGTAAATATGCTATAACCAGAGCAAATACTTTGAGTAGTTCTTTAAAGGACACTTGGAACACTTGTGTATTTTTTTTTTTTGCCCTGTGCAAACAGCTCTCCTTGTTTCTGAGAAAGTTAGTGTTGCTTCTGTAACTACAGGGCTTTTCTAATTCAGGTGGTGTGGCAGGTGAGGTTATCTTGCCTCAACAGGGAGTGTGTTAATATAATCCTTTAGAAAGTTTTTGCAAACACATCCTCCTCATCCCTAATTATTTAATTAAAAAGTATAAGCATTGAAAATCCTTCTAAATACTTATTAAATCCTAAAGGATCTCCTTAGACTGGAGCATTACATGAGATAGAGAGCTTAGAAATGAGTTGTACTAAGGCCTGATACATTACAACAATTACGAACATGTTCACTTTATTAACCAAGTATCAGTAATTGTACTGTAAGTAATGCACCTCATACTTGAATTTAAGCAGGTTTAATCTACTTGTAAACTGTATTTCTGTGTAGTAGACAAGGCAGACAAAACATGGGGGAAAAGGAAGAATAGGGCGTGCAAGGAGAAGATCAGGAACTGAGGCACAGAGACAGGACACTGAGACAGTTCAGTCAGACTCCAGTATCTGCTGCTCAGTAGTAGCAAGGCACAGGTTCCCAAATTACCATAAAGAAACTGTGGAATTTTTCCAGCAGTAGATTTCCCTGGGAAATCTGTCACTTTGGCCAAAGTGAACATGCACTGCTGCTCTGTACCTCAATGGGGTAAACATCCTCACAAATAGCAGTATTTTTGTGTGACTACAGCTGCTCTTTTAACTCTCTACATAAAGACCTGAATTTTGGGGGCTAAAGGTTATGAATGCAACTCCCAGTTTCCACTTAGAGATGCATGTGTACATTTGGCTGGAAACAATGCTGGCTGTCTGGATGTATGCAGCCACGGATCATTGCAGCAGCACAAGTCAATTAGCCTTTGTGCCACTCTGGTGTCCTGTGCAATAATTTTATGGATACTTCAGGGGATGTTGTCAGAAGGACAGTGCTGAGAACTACAGGACACAAAGGGTAAGGCCAGCAAAATAACCACCTTTGGCACAGGTTCCCAAACACCCCTGTGTTTATAGGCTCCTGAACCTTTCTGCATTTCTTTGGTCTCTCTTGGGAAATACAGAGGATCACAATTAACCTTTCCTTATTACCAAGCACAGAAAGCAGTGGGGGAGCCTCTCAGGTGACATGTCTCATTTGAGCATTCCACCAGTGTCTGCAGTGATGGACGTGTCGAGGAAGTCAAGATAGGGAGAGCTGAGCCTCCTAATTATGATGGATATTTACAGGCCCCATTTTTATTTTAAGGGCAATAATACTCAGTAGTCTTCATTTGACCTGCAATGTAGGAATCAGACTGGTGTAAGATAAATCTCCAGTCAGTCTTCAGTAGTTCTATTTCACTGGAAGTTACTCTGAAATAAAATACTGTGTGTGGCTGCTCTATACTACCAACTTAATTCTGGGGAGGGTTTTGCTTGGGTTTTATATTTTGTTTGGGTTTTTTTTACATTTTTCCATTTTTATATTTCCATCCCCCAGAAACTCTAAATGAATTTCTCTTAAGAAATACTGAAAATCTGTAGCTTTTTTTTTTTCTTGAGTTTAAATTAGAGAGACCTTTTGTCTCTCTGATTTTTGCCTTACCCTTTTTGGAAGGGAAAATGTATGCGTGATGAAAGCCTTTTAATTTCTTTTTAATATGACTTGAAATTTGAAAAATAACAGATTATTAATGTGTAGTTTTAAAACTTCTGATTTGAATTTCTCTCTAATGAAAGCACTAAAGGTTTTTTTAACCTCATTGTTCTGTATTTTGCTAGGTTTTTAGCTTTTTCTCCCCAGAAAGTAGCATATGAAATATAAAAGTATAAGAAATATAAAATGGATACTTTTCTGAATAGAAGTAAATAAAAGTAAAAGAAAGTATCACTGTTTTTTTCCAGTTGTCCTGCCTGCTCAGTTCTGAAATGCAAAAGAAAGTTCTAATTTTACAGAAAATTTAAGGGAAATGATAGTGATTTTTCTTCCCCTCCATCTATTGTACTTTCCATTCCTGCTCAGTGTTTTTCACTCTGTGACATTGTACTGTCTTAGGAGGTGAAATAAATGTAGAGATTAAGTGTTTGACATGTGGGAGGCTTGATGGGGGACAACAGATGAGAGTAAAATCAGAAGAAAAGAAAATCCTTGAGGGAGAAAGCTAAAGATGTAATTGTTTTGTTACTATTAGACCTACCTTGAAAAGAAATTGAGAAAAAAAAAGTAGGATAAAATTACATTAAAATAAACACTAAACCATACCACAGTCCAACCATGAATTAAAAACAAGACATTGTTATTAAAAGCTCAGTGTTGTACAAATTTCGATAATTAATTATATGCAGACACAAGCAAGGTAATTATTCTATTTGACAGTCCTGTGCAGGCCTCATTTGCAAGGATTAGTTCAGTTGTGGGGACCAGGTTTGAAAATTACCACAGTTTGTTGGAAAGAGTTTAGTTGACAGCAATGAAAATTCCAAAAAGTTGAAAAATCAGGCCTTTTAAGAGAGACTAAGAAATTTTGGCATGGTCCAGCTACAAAGAACAAAGATGAAGTGACACATCATAATTTTAAAAATAGTTAAAAAGGGATGTTATAAGGAAAAGAAGGCTCAGACTTACCAATGAAGAAGAAAAGGACAGTCTAAACTGTAGATTTAGGTGAAATGTAGCTGGCTCCATCTGAGGGTTGTGCCAGGGAAAACCAAGTGGAATTCTGGACGCTGGGGTGAGGACTTTGTGGTGGCAGACAGTCACCTGCTGTCTTTTAACTCAGACAGGCAAAGGAGGGCACCAGGAGTTCAGCTTGTGGGCCAGGAGAAGAAGAGCACTCATGCCATGGAATGTTTGTGCTGGTATCCCAAAGCTTTCCCTAGCCAGCAAAATCTAATTACTTTGTTTTCCTTCTTCTGGATGCACAGGAGAGTGAGGCTGTTTGCAGCAGACCTGGCAGGTCCAGCTTGACTCTGGCCCCACTTGATGTCTGTAGGACTAGGAGAGGTTGTCAGGGAATGTGGAAGTGGCTGTCCTGGTATGCAGCTTGAGTTGAGATTTGGAATCTCTCTAGTGAGAAGAATTTAGACATAATGAAATCACCTGTGTCCCTTGCAGAAGAATGGAAGCAACCTGCTAACAATCCTGAGTTGCAGTATTGATTCTGTTCTTGTTTTTTCAGGGCTTTGAAGCTGCTATGGTTTGGTGGTTCATTAAGTTACATTTACAAGTTGTCCCTAAACACTGGCTTTTACATAGTCTGCATTTTAACACCCTTTAAATGCATATTGATATGTTCTGTCCTCTGTGCAAACCACAGTCAAAGAACTCCCATTTCTGCAATGGCTAATGAGACACCAGAGCGGTAAAATAAACAAAAGGAGGAATTACACAGTGTCAGGAAGCTCGACCAAAGAAATGTCACCTTCAGAGAAGCAGCAATGAGAAATGACCTTTCACTTTATTACAGTGTGCCAAATTTGGTTGGGTTTAGACAAGAAACTACAATAACTGAATATTTAAAAGTGCACATTCTTGCTCGCACAGAACCCAAATAGAGTTGGGGGGACTTATGTCACAGAAGCATATGTGATGAAAGATGGTTTTGACACACTGACAAGTATCATGACTGAGATTAAAGTTGAATTATGCAATTAGATTTTATTAACTATACATATTATTAAGGATTTTTCATAACAGAGGAAAGGATGTCAGGGTCTTGGTGGTTGTACTGACCTCTTATGCCACTGGGAAAGATGCAGAAAGGCTTTCAAAAGAGCAATATAGTTCCTATTTAATCTTTAAATAAGAAAGAAAGGTCAAGGAACCGTTGCTGCTACTTTATTTCTCTCAAGTCTTCACCAAGGAGACATCCCATTTTAATGTGCATTGCCTTAGATTTATACATATTAGTAAAATATGCATCACTGAAACATTACATACTTTCAAATGCACTGAATTTATAGCAGAACATATAAAGTGCAGTATGTGCATGTATATGAATCCTCAAAATTATGTAACTAACCTCTGGAGGTTTCTCACTTCAGTTCATTTCTGACACAAAACTAAAAAAAAAGAAAAAAGGAAACCCTCCAAAAGATTACTTAACATGTCTGTAAAAATGTCACATCCACACACACATTCACTTACCATGCTAAAGAAAGGGAAAAAAAAGTGGCAATTTGTATTTATAATGTAGTTTAATTTAAAAATTATATTAATAATTAAAGATAGGTAAATGAGGGTGACAGCTGGCTCAAGACAGGTAGGGGGAAAAAAACCCAAGCAAAATTGCAAGTGCTGGTGTAATTACAGGGACTTCTTTAAGTCTGCTGGTTATGCTGCACCTTTGGCAGGAAGCCTAATTGCTCTGTAAAATTTTTACTTCCCTTCCAAACTGGGAGTGACCCTTTCAGAGTAAGTGCAGCCCAGTTCTGCAAATGGCAGGTGCTCAACAGCAGCTGTATCCGAGCTGCTCCCCCATCACTGGCATGGCCTGGCTCCTTTCAGCAGGCACAGCAGGGCGGCTACACACAGAGCTGTGTTAAAACCATGTTCAATTAGGGAGTGGAATGAAGCCTTCAGGATTTAGGCAGTGCCAGTGTCAATGCTGCAGCACACCCTTATCTCAGTCCTTTGGGGATGTCTGCCTTATGGTAATCTTCAGTTCTGTGATGGTTGGTTTTTGCAGTGGGATGCAGCAGAGGAACACCAATACGTCAGGGGGAAGCCAGGTTCTCCTCTGGACAGTGGTCAGCAGCATTCCAAGGTGCAACAGGTACTCCTGCCTGTCTCTAACAAACTTCAGCCCCTGCTAGCTGTCCCTGTCCCAGTCTCATCAGTTTTCCACTGCTGGCCTCCTTTCCTTTTTGCTTTACCTTATTTCCTCAGGCTTCTCATCCAATCCCAGTCTCTTTATCTAGGCAGACCCAGTTTGTCTCCTGGGCCTCCTTTCAGAGCCTGCCCCTGACTTTCACTCACTTGTTTCTCACACCCAGGCATATTGCTCCCAATCCATTCCCCATCTTTCTTTGAATGTACTTTTTGCTCTGTGTTTTAACTGGATGAATTTGTCTCCCCTACTGCATGGATTCCTACAAGTCACTGATTCATCCAGGACCCTTTTTCATTCCTGGTGTCCAGCAAGCTGAAAGTGACCATTGTAAAGAACGTCCTTTTGAGCTGCCAGAGGTGTTGGGGCTGTAAAGAGTTAGACTTGAAGAAAGGTCCTTGTATGGACTGCAAACTGGACAAAGGAAAGAGTAGGGATTAATGGGCATTTCTCAGAATGGAGAATTGGCAGTAAGGTGCCCCAGGAATTGGTCCTAGAACTGGTTTTGTTCATTATCCTCATCAAAGAGCTAAAGAAGGGAATGAACAGCAAAATCTTTGGGTTTGTGGGTGATATGAACTGATTTTGCATCACAAGTTTTAGTGTAAAATAGGCATGATTTAATCAAAAATAGTCTAACCCATGATGTTGAACTCAGAACTGAGGTGTTGAACTCCTGAATTCAGGAAAGAGATCTTGGAGCAATTGCTGTCACTCTTCTGAAATCATGAGCCCAAGGTGCTGTGGCAGAAAAACAAACAAACAAACAAACAGCCCAAACCAAACAACAAACCCAAGGACAGTACTGAGCATGAAAGAGAGGTGATATTTCGTCACCAAACAAAGCTGTGGTGTACCCACATATTCAGTGCTGCCACTTCTGTTTTCCACCTCTTAAGAAGGAGGCAGTGGAAGCAAAGAAGATAGAGGGAAGGTCAGTCAGAAAGTGATGATGGAGCAACAGCTTTGTGAGAAGAGACAAAACAGCTGATATTCTTCATTTTGGAGAGAAGGGTGAGGGGAGATGTGATAAAGGTTTACAAAATCACAGATGTGATGGATTAGCTAAATCTTCCTAGTAGCAGAAAGCTCAGAAAGGGATTAGACAACTTCATGGACAGGATGTGCATAAAAGGATGCTGGAATGATTATGCAGGAAGGTAACCTCTCAAATCTCTACAGCAACAGTGGATGCTGGAGCAGTAGAAGAGGAATACATTGCCAAATTCACATGTCCTCCTGACATAGCTTTTCCTTTTCTTATTATCCCTCCGGTTTCTCTGTTATGGGCTAGGCATTAGCCACCTCCACCACCACCCTCCCCTCACCTCCCCAGACTTTCCAGGGAGAAAGAGCTAAGGAAGAATTTAAAAAAATAAAAAAAAAGAGGGAAAAATCCCACTGTTGGAGGTGAAAAAACAACTCCAGGTGTAATAGCTTAAAAAAGGGGGAATGGGTATGAGGATCAGGATATGAATAATATATAGATAGAAAAGTGGAGGGAAACACAGGGAAAAAAAGCACCCAGGTGTGCCCACTACTCCCTGTGGAGCTCCAGGGAGGGAAAAATGAAAACAGTTGCCAGAACACCTCCTCCTCCCCATTCTTTTCCCTGCTGTCAGAGACACAATACCAGACAGAGTTGATCATTGCTCTTACCCCAGAGAATGTTTCTTATGTTCGAATGGTCTTTTATTGGAGGCATTCTTGGTCATCCTGGAATTCAAGGAAAGAGTTGTGACAGCTTCTACAGAGATTTGCTGCATAATTTGTGTCTGTGTTTAAAACAGAAAACTTCAAAGCATGGTCTCAGTTTCCAACTGAAAGAGAAAACTATAGGATATTGGATAGAAGGTAAGACGGGCAAAAAACTGCTAAGGAAAATATTTAGGATGGATATAAGAATGTAAAGCTGTAGCTCACATAAATCGGTGCTTTTTAATCCTTTTTGATTTCCAGTGTAGGTGTATGGCAAATTTAACCTACTTAGAATAAATTTGCTTCTTTGAATTTCCCTTTGCATTTCCCTTAGTTCTCTCTGAGTTTTGCAGACCACGGGTTGATAACTATTATAGAAAAGAAACCATTGCTGGAAGTTACCTATTTCTAGACTCTTTCTGCAAAGTAAGAGCAAATCTGCAAGGACACTGACCAGTTTATAATACCAAAGGTCACTCTGTGGTAATGTTTCTTTAGCAGAGCTGAGTAATTGTACAATGCATAGCTGACTTTGGGGCTTAAGTTTTTTGGCAGACACTCATCTGTTTAGAAAAGCAAAGGGAAGGTTCCAAATCTTACACAGCATCTCCCCCCAGTGAGATGTTCCACTCAGACTTGCAAGGCAGTGGGTTATCATCATTTGTGAAAGTGTGTCACAAACCTAAACAAATAATGTGAAATAATGACTGCATCTATATCCCTGTGTGTGATACCAATCAAATTGTGAAACAGGTCTTCAGCTACAATAAATCAACATAGGTCTTTTAAGACAATTTCATTTACAGAGAGTGAGAATTTGGTACTGTACTTTGTATGAGAGAAATAAATGCACTTGAAAATTTTTTAAAAAAATTAAGGAAAAAACAACCCCATATCTTTTGCTATCCAACAATTATGCAAATATTTTTGATAGAATAATAGAAGATTGCTGAAGAACATTTGTTAAAGAGAAGAATTAGATAATTTGACTGTAAAACTAAATTATGTAAAGATTGGCCACACATTAGTTATTTTACATCACCCACTTTCCCCGGACTAGAGCACATAGATTGTGAAAGTACTAACACAGAGTCCCAACAGTCCTATTAAGAGACAAAGAAAGAGAGATCTGCTTAGGCTATTTTTTCATCTTCATCCCACTGTCTTATCACTTTGCAATTTTGAAAATAAAACCTTTTAAGCGAAACAATATCACACTGCTAAAATAAAGATTTCCAAAACTTCATGATCCTGATTCTCATCTGCCTTACTCCCTCTGTAGTCGCTTTGACCCTAAAAACTTTATGATATTAATCATTATACTTTCTTTGCATAAACATGAGTGTCCTCACAGAGATAAGTTGGTAAAATCGGGTTCAGAGGGCCTCTTTGTTTCTATTATACATTGAAAAGTCTGTGTGTGCACACCTATAACTTTTAAATACTGAAATCAACACTGTAAACTTGGGGGGAGGGGAATTCTTCCTCTTTTTTTTCTGTGTTTGCCACTTCAACTCTTCTCTGAACTCTTTTGTTTACTTTCTCTCCATGTTTTTATTTTTATTCTCTATTCTTATTTTTCACTTCCTATTTCTTTCTCCATAGCTATCCTGCTCTTATTCCTTAATATTGCAGTTGTTCAGAGTTATTTTGAAACTGGACTATATACTCATTATTACATCTCAAATTAATTTCATTTAGGACCCAACTGTGATCACCACTGAATCTGAACACTCCCCTGCCTTACAAGGGCTAAGGGACACAGCCCAAGTCTGCGTGACTAAAGTTATTGTAATACAGACCTTTGTGTTTAAGCAATTATTTTAATTTTTTTTTCAGATTAATTCATTTATCATTTGAATTTTAATTTGTGTGAGAAATTTTATGGACTGAAAATGGATAAAACACAAAGGATGACTGCTTCAGAGGACTGATTGTTCACAGCCCTCCCCTTTGTTTCATGCATCAGCACTCACTTTTTGTAATTAACTATGTGAAGTTCCTTTCAAGTATATCCCTGAACTGGCAAGTGAGGTAACCTGGGGCTTCTGGAACCCAGAGAGGTGGGAAGTGTTGAGGCAGGCTGATATACAGAGGCTGGGACAGGCCTGGCCCGTCTGTGCTGCATGTGGCTCTCTGGCTATTCAAGTGCAACTCGTGTGCTGGCTGGCACGGGGGCTGGGGCGCGCTCCCTGCCCTCAGAAGCAGTGACTCAGCAAGAGCTTCCAAGGCCAATACTGGTGGATTTACCTGGCCTCAGCCTGTTTGTCCAGCAGAGCCCCATTTCTCAGGCAAACTCTGCAAGGCCACGTTATCAGAAGCTGCCCTGAACCATTCCCACAGCCTCGTTGCTCCAGAGCAGGATAGGTGTCTTGAGGCTTTTAACACAGGGAGGTTTGTGATGAGGAGTATGGAGAGCTGAGGAGATCAGACATTATGGGAAAAGACTGTGAAATAGTCTGATAGGTTATGTTTTTAAATTACATCTTTTCCTCATCCACAGTAAATTTTTTCCAAGCCATATGATCCTCAAATTACTAATACAAATGGGAATACAATTAATAGCAGTGCCGTATCTTTATAGGGAGCGTCACATTTTTTGTGCCAGGAAGGCATACCTTTTATTCTATTAAACTGAGCAAAAGTCTTCTCCTGGGCCTCGTCTTCTCTGCATGGTGCCATCCTTTCAGGAATACATCATCATCAGAGTGCTGTGTCCCAGTGATGTATTACACTAATACATCTGTTGCTTTAATGATATATTAGTGTAATACCTTATCAGAGTGATGCATACCAATGATCTATTGCTCAAAAGGTGGTGCCATTCAGGAATGAAAGAATTCATGGACACAGTCAGTGTAATTATACAGATAAAAGCTGACAGGCATTACACTGGGAGCTGCTTTCATGGAACCAAGAACACCAGTATTATGCCAGCCTGTTTGGTGCCATTTTCTAGTGCCATTGCACTAGATTTGTCATGTTGAGGTTGTTACATCCCTTTTAAACCTTTTAAATATACTAAGAGCAACTACCATTAACCTTGGGTCACTGTGGAGCACAATGTATCCAGTTACATTATTTTTACTATATGGTAGTACAGTACTTACTTACCCGTAACCAGGTGAAACTGAGTAACATTAACCTCCAAATAGCCTGAAGAACACACCATATCTCATTATAATAATCTGGGCTTCATCCTTTGCCTGACTTTAATTATTGTCCGTTCTCAAATATTTTCGATTACATGACAGTTGAACTACTTCAGCCTGTCATTTACTGTAGGCCTCTTTAATCTCAACCTTCATTTTCTTTACCATTACATTTTTTTCATTACTTTATCCACTGTAAAACAGGTGAAGTCAGTCTCATTTACATTGTTTCGTGTAGCGTGTTAATTAAACATTTCAAAGCATCATCCAGAGATTGTGGCAAACAAGCAAGTTCTATTTTCTATTTTTTTTTTAATTTTACTATTAAAAAAAAAGGGAGGGGTGGAAATGTGAACCAATAATATAAAAAACCTCAAAACTCAGATCTTTTTCCCCTCCTTACTAATTGGGTCCAAGTTTCCTCACTAACTGGGTTTCCAAAGAGAAAGACAGTCAGAACCACCTTTTGCTTGTGGTAATTTAACTGAGGTATAAAGTATTGATTAGCTTATTTATATTTCCTCTAAATATGCTTTACACCAAAGTGTGAAGAATGTAGCATAGGAGAAAATTAAGACTTCCAACTTGTTTCAGTTCATCAGAGTTCATTCAGTTCTTCAGAGCAGGGAAAGGTGCGCAGGTACTTCTAGAATTTTTGCCAAATAGTCCAGCACAAAACAATCTGGAACACAACTGAGGGAGAAAAGGACAGATAAAGTATTTATAGAATGTAAATACTAGGATTTTTTTTTCCTCTTTGCTTTCTCTTCTGTTATCTTTAGCTTCACTGCTAGGGACAAGTATCATTTTAATTTGCAGGGAGGGTTGCTAAAGCAACTTTCAGGAATGTATTTAATCAGGTGGCAAACTGAATTCACAGAAACTGTAATGGGGATACAGTATGATGGATGCAGGACATACTACTTGTTACATTCCTAATCCTCCAAGGTCACTCAGCTGACGTGTGACCTTCCAGCTTAGAAACTGCTGACCCAGATCTTTCTGCTGCCCCATGGGAGGATGATATAATCCAGGAACTCATGGGTGGGGCTGTGCTACCTGATCTCTGTCAGAGGTGGAAGCAGCTGGTATGGCAATGCAGGAAGTATGGCTCCAGTGGCAGAAGTTCCTTCAGCAAGAATCTGTGACAGATTTATTCTGATCAGGAAACCTGCAAGTAACCCAACTGCATCTTGGCAGGGTGGAGGGGCAAAGGCATCCTCTTTATCTGGCCTGAGAAACCATAAACCCCAGCAGGCCTGACCTCCAAGGCCAGGCTATTCAATATTTTACCTGAAAGTATAATTGCTCGAGTCTCTGTAGTAGGGTATTTGCATACTTCCCTGCACTTCTTCTCAAAGGAAACTGGTGGTTTCAGTGAGTCTTTACAAAGATTCATCAGCCCTGAAAATTTGTAGTGCTGGCCTCCTGATCGTGGTGGGTCCAGTGTGCTTCTTGTGGAAGTCTGATCTAGGACAAAACCCTTCCAGAGGGTGATTAGCAAACACAGTAGCAGCTAATTCTGTTAAACGGTGGGTGAGCAAATCAACCTTTGTGTAACTTGCCTTGTGTGCTGAGATTTGGAATGGGAAGAGAGAGTGGCAGGTGGGCTTCTGACACTGTTGCTCTTCTTGTGTGCATCCTTACAGAGCTTATGTGTTATCATGCACATTAACAGCTCATGACGTGTCATATTTTCAGGGTCACAACAGTCAGTAAGGTAGGGGGTGTGTTAGTCTTTTCTTAAGAGATGGGGATCTGCATGGAGAAAGAGAATTGAGTGAAATGCTTAATAGTTTACAACAGCCTAGGGTACTGCAGGCAAAGTGTGTGGTCTGAGCCAGCATGGCTTTGATGGCCATTCAGTCCTAGGCAGCCCTTGTTTTCTGCTTTAGAGGGGCAGTTTGTAGGGTCTTTAGGAATCCATCTGAATGATGGGTGACTTTGAATTTTTGTTTTCCAGAGTTAATTTTAGCAACATCTGTTTTCCAGTCTTGTTCTCTGTGTGCTACACAAATGCTTTTGCTGATGTGGTGCAGAAAAGGAGGAATGATAGACAAGGTGGGTGGCAATTGCTTAGATTTGCTCACTCTGTAATGCCACTGAATGTCAAACCACACCATGTTACTGGGCTATGTCAGATTATGTGTGGTGGCTTAGGACACACCATTCCTGCTAGCTAAATGCCATGTATTTTAGCCAAAAGGCATTCCTTTTAGTTAAATGAATAATAATCGATTTTTTAAAGCTGGAGTTTGCCTTTAAGCTGGGTTTAGGAACCCACAAATTTGTTGTTTTGAGCTGAACCAGTCTTTCAGTTCCCTCTGCAGTCCATGGAGAGAACAAGGCTTCTCCAGAGAAATTCATCCTAACTTCCACAGCTTGAGGAACAATTGCTTAACTCTCTCTTTTCACAGCAGGTAACCCAGAAATCTAGGTTACATTGAATGTATGTCTCTCTATCATACTGAAGATTAACAGAATTTGCATTTGTTATCTACTGTTTTAAACTCACCAAGCCTGGTATCTTCCTCTAATTTCAAAAAGTTTTGAAACAAAACCTGACACTGCTGCGTGCCTGAAACTCTGTCAACAGCAAAGTGGCTTAATGACCTGGAATTGGTTTGAGAGGGGAGAACTGTGAGGTGACACTCAGCCTGTGACAGGTTATCTGTGTTCCTCTGGTACAGGCTGCTATCTACACTGCAGAAGTTGAGTGTATCACCCTGAGTTTTGTGTTCTTAAATTAGAAAAAACAATAACTACAAAAAAACCCAAACAAACAAACCTGCCACCCAAAAAACAAAAACAAAACCAACCAACCAACCAAAACAAAACAAAACCCTAAAACAATAAGATTGCAAATCTGGAAAATGGTAATGCAGAAAGTGAGCTGTGTCTTAACACCTGGACAGCAAAATGCAATGGCTAAGGGGAAGGTATATGATTAATTCTGCTGACTCTCTTATGGGAAAATTGATTTCTGGCAAAGGGATGAAAGGAGCAGTTGGGGGCAGTAAAGTGGCTCAAACCTTGGAACAATTTGCTTTTCTGCATGAGAGCTGGAATAATTATCGCCCATAAGCAAGACCCCAGCTATGAGCAGATCAGTGAGGATTTTGTCATTGATTGAATTGGGACCAGGATTTCACGAACACATTACTAATTAGTAATCACAGTAATTAATTACTAATTATGGCAAACGTGCAACAGTTGTGTTGCTGCTTAGAGCTGAACTGTTTACTTCTGGTTTGGGGTTTTTTTGGCTTTTTAGCATGAGGAGCAGTGTTCATATATCCCTGTACTACTCACCTTTTAAAGGTGACTTAAAATGTAGGATTTGGCTGATGAGGATGGATGCATGGAAGGACCATTCAAGTAACTGGATGTTGAGTTCTTTCTCTTCAGGATCTCAGACAGTGCTTGCTGACCTAAGTGCACTAAATAACTGCATTAAATATTTGTGGATAAGTACTCAGGTATGGTAGAAAAAGCTGATTAAAAGAAGAACTTGTAGCGGGAGAGAATCTTGCTGTAAAATGCTGGCATTATGTCAGTGGTAAATACAAGCATTCTTATCTCATATTGACATGATAGCTATTTCTGGTTATGGATACTTCTTGGAGAGAGTTTGTGGGGTTTTTTTTAAGATAGGTCTCTTCTATCCCCAGTCTAGCTGATCTCCAGAACTGTGATAGTCAGTGAAAGATACATGACCCTAGGAAGGAAGTTTGCAGAAGTGGTGGCTTCATCAGGACAATTGAAAAGAAACTTAAAATTTGAGCTTATGCCTACTAAGAAGTTTGAGGAAAAGCTGGTTTTCATTTGAAAAAACCAAACCTGTAGAACAGGAATGTACTTGGTAAGATTTCAACATCAGGAGTTGATCCACCTTCTTCTCTAGTAGCCCTCCTGAAGAGGGATTGGATAGGGAGAGGGGATAAAAAAATTAAAAATAGTTGGGATGTTCCACAAAATGGAGGAAAAATAATACTTTGATCAGCTTCAGCTGCACCTGCAAATCTTGGTCAGTGCATGAGAAGCCTGGCTGCCACCTGAGTCTGTGCTGGAATGAATCCTGGTTTCCTTCAGAAGGAAACTCTTATGCATGGAGAGGTAGAGAGCCTGGTGACCAGGAGAATGTCCCTGAATGAGGATGCAGACTGACAGGAAGCTAGCTGAAGGCTGACAGCAAAATTCTGTTATTTAAACTGCTTATCATGTGTCTTATACCTTGACAGCATGTTTCCATCAAACACCCAGGAAGGGCTATTACTGTTTCTCTTCTACAAAAGTAAACTGAACTGCTCAAAGTGATGGTGGGGAAGATGCAAAGAGTTGGCCCATGCTTTTCCTTGCCAAAACTGCGTTCAGGGACTAGTGTTGAACAGTTTTTCAAAAAGAGAAAAGGAAAAAAAAAAAGCCAGATTCCCCAACTTAAACCTTGCCTACATCTATGGCTGTAGTTAGGGGAAAAAAGCCGCAGCTTCTCTTTAGCTCTGGAAGCACCTACACTTAACTTTCATTGTTAAAAGTTCTCTAAATTCCAACTGAGACTGATCCATAGCATGCAGTTTGACCAGTGAGTGTTGCTACGCTCTTCTTCCAGATCAAAGGAGCAGAGGAGGAGGGAAGAAGCAAAAAGAAAGGTTGCTGACACACAGACCTTCATACTGCAGACCACTGCTTAGTGAGCCCAAGGATACAGGTAAGCTAAGTTCAGCTTCTTTCTTGAAGGCAAATGTGCGTGCATTACCGGATACTTGGCTTTGTCAGATGGGGAAAGTGGTTGAGGAAAATGCATAAACAACTAGTAAGAGTAATATCCATTTTCTACTAGCCCTAGGCAACTTCTCAGTGTGTAGGTCAATCACAGATATGGTTCTGAGGCACCTGCAGTTGTGATCTGTGTGGGGATCTCAGTAGCCTAACACAATTCTGGATTCTGCCCTAGAGGTAAGGCTACAAAAAGATCCATTTTTTAACAAATTTTTTCTGTATTTGTGCATTATGTGATGCCTTCTCTCACATTGCATCAGCAATGCTACTGCTATGACCAACTTAAAATCGAATGAGCAAGTAGAAGGTGCATACCTGAGGAAATCACTCTGTTTTCAGTGGTAAATGTACCAGTTTTCTAGATGCTCTGTAAATGGTCATCAAAAACAAAATAAAAATGGTAGAACTAAAAAAGTCTGGTAGTAACAACTGAAAACTTCTAAATCCAGAATGAACTGGCAAAGTAACTCCTCTATTTCCAGTATATGTTCTCCAATTCAGAACTTTGAAAACCCACTGGTTTAGGATTGTACTGACTATCACAGACTATTGACTTACAATGGCATAACGAGGTAGCTGACTAAATGTTTTTCTCCTCTGTGGCACATTTGAAGTGGAAGAAAAGTATTTCAGACTAACACATTGTATTTGCCATTACAACAATTGAAGAGGGTGTGCAAGAGCAGTTAGGGAAGCTGAGCTGAGGAGCAGCAAATTATTGAACCATAATAACATACCATGAGAATTCATCTTTATTCTAATTTTTGTGCGGGGTGTGTGCATTTTTGCGGCAGTTGTTCTCTGTGCTTTTCTGGTGGGTAGCAACATTCATGAATACCTTGTGAGAAAAGCCTTGGGTAGAACTTGCAGGATCAGAAGACTTGTTTTGGCAGTTGAATGGTTAACAGCATTAGCATTTACACATTTGACTGGTTTGAGATTAATGGATGAAATTCATAACTCGTCCAGAGTCTCATTCACGTCTTCTACATTAATAATGAGCAGTTCCACAGCTAAACCCACATGAAAACGGCCCAAGTGAAAGCTACTGCTCAGGTAGCAGATCTCATACGATATTGAGCTGGGGAAATCTGAACTGGGGAGGTGTCATAGGACAGAAACAGCTTTGGCTCACCAACAATCTAGTAAAATATGTGGAGAGACTTTAAAAGTGTGGGTGGACACGCTGTTCTACTCTGTCATTTTCTTTAAAACATTGCTATCCATGTAGTAGTTTTAATTAAGCAAAAGGGAAAAGCTGGCTGCTAAGCAGAACATCTTTGGACCCATAGTGAGGCACAAACCGAGCCATGCAAATACGCTACCAGCCAGCTTGGTTAGTTCTAAGGTGACACTGATGAAACCTCCTGGTTTGTTATTGGGCTTTTGTGTGTTTTTCCCCCCGCTAATCCTTCTGTTACTTTACTCAAAAGCTGACACTACTATCTAGTAGCTAAAGGCCTGCGTGAAACTTTGCTGATTTTTAGTGATTCAGCATATTTAACTCTGAGGAGCAGAAGCAGCAGTGTCGCAGACTGTTGCGGACGTTTCCAGGGGACTTGGTTTGTTTTGTTTTTTTGGGTGTTTTTTTTTTATGGTACTTTTTTGAAACACAAGGGAAACAAAACTTTTCCTTTGAACTGAGCGTGGTTCCATCAAAACCATGTTAAAAGTCGCTCTGTAAGAATTGGATATAGGGGTAAAAGCGAGCAAAGCTCAAGTTAGGGTTGGAATCATCCCAGTAGGCTCCAATATCACAAGAGAGTGGGGTACGCACATCCTTAACCTCGCTGCCTGTTGTGTGTGACAGCGAGCTGGTTTCGGCCCCCTCGTCCATTCCGGCCGCGATCCAGGGCGGCCCCCTGGTGCCCGCCGCCGGGCCGGGATGCGCTCCGGGAACAGCGGGAGCGCCGCTCCCGCCGGAGCCGGCCGCTCCCTGCAGCCCACGGGGAGCGGAGCGAGATCCTCGCTCTGAACGGCGAAGGCAGGAGCCCCCCGGAATGTCCTGCTGCCGAGGGCTCCCCCAAACCTCGGGAAGGGACCCGCAGAGCCAAGGGAGCGCCTTCGGAAGCGGCACCGCTCCGGGCGCGCTGTCTCTGCTCGCCGGGTGCCGGTTTCCTCCCGCTCAGGCTCATCAGGGAGGTGTCAAGGGTTTCAGCAGGCAGCCGTGTCTTGGGCTGATTGAATGACGAGCTTCTCCTTGCTCAGAGAGATGCAAAAATCGCTTAATTCATGCAGGATTTGTATTTCCTGCACCCATAAATAAGTCACTCTTACCTTCAGTGTTGTTAACCTTATCAGTAGGAAACAAGTATTGGCCTATAACCTAACCTTTCTGCATTGGTGACTTTGCCATCCTCTGTGTATTGGCACAGCCTTTTCCCTCAGCAGACTTGCTCCCTCTGGGGAATAGGATTTTGGGTACAGGCCCTGTCATAAAGGGCTGGTGAGCAAGGCCTGAAAAGTTGCCTGGCTTCTAGATGTGAGCCATGAAAGAATTGCCTTCTTTCCAAGTGTCTGCTAGCATAGGGACCTCAGCCTGGGGTCTGAGCAGGTACAGTCCCTTAGGACAGACCTCTAAAGGCTCTTGAGGTTTCTTTAAGATTTTCATTTTTTCTTTCCTAACCCTATGGCACAGTCATGTGTTATCACTTTTTCTGTGAGATGGCTTTACTGTGCCAGTAAAAACCCAAGGCTTGGTTGTACAGGGAGCAGCTAAAAAGAGCATGACACTCAGTGGCAGAGGAAGCCTCACAGGAGACAGTGTCACTGAGGGAATGGGAGACTTTGACAGAGCCTGGAGATGAGTAATTTGTCAGAGAAGGTCAACTTGAAAAGTACAGTCTACCCATTTTGAAAGACACTGGACAGAGAATTCTTCATACTACAGGAAGTTGCAGAAAGCACAGCAATATGGAGGTGGGAAAGATTTTAGTAAGGATGGTTGGTTTGCAGTGACAAATTAAGCTAGAAGCTTTGAGTTAGGTAGGATGGTCAATCAGAGGAAGAATATAAAGCTTACGTGTTCATGTAGGTTAGAAGAATGTTCTGGGGTGGGATGAAGGGGAGGGATGTTCCTTTGTTGTAAAGATAAAATGGGAGAAATGAGGAGATGTAAAGAACTGGATGAAGCAACAGTTCAGAGGTAACCTGGGGAAGAGAGAGGGGCCCTAAGTTTAAAATGTGCATAAATCAGATTTTCTTTTGTTACATGATAGTGTGACACTTTTAGTCAGCTAAAACATTTGAGTTGTCAAGCTAGAAGTCTTCAGACTTTTCCTGCAATCTAAAATATCTCCATCTTTTTTGCATCACTTGGGTGATATTTTAGTTTTGGTTTTATTTTTTTGTTTTGTATTTTTGAACCTAGAGTATCTAGCTCCTGGTAACTTTTGGGCTTAATCATTTTATAATAACTCAGGCACTGAGTGCATAAAGCAGGACCTTTGGTAAAAGACCATGTGTTGTGAATGTCAATATGAACAGTGTCACCAACGGAGGAGAACAGTCTTCATATTTTTATATTCTGCAGGGAAGAGTGTTATGAGTTCTCAACATTTTTACTAAGTTGGT
Source organism: Climacteris rufus (assembly GCA_013398175.1). Taxonomy (NCBI): domain Eukaryota; kingdom Metazoa; phylum Chordata; class Aves; order Passeriformes; family Climacteridae; genus Climacteris; species Climacteris rufus. The sequence continues at coordinate 2,657,828 of VZRZ01005482.1, forward strand.
TAAAAGCTATGGAAGGGAGAGAAGTAGGTGGGGTGCCAGACTTGACCCAGCTTCCTTGATTAGCATACCCAGCTGGACAGCAGAAGTAATTATGTCTGACATGGTATCACAACTGTGGGGACTGGAGGGTTGTATGAGTCGTATAAACCTGATAAACCCTGCATAGGAGAATTTCTGACATTTCCTGCATTACTCTACTCCACTGTGCAGACCCTTTTTTTTGTTTTTTTTTCACTAGAAGACCAGAAAGGTGTTCCACATTATTTCTTCCTAATCTCAGCTCCATGGTGGTACCCTGTCTGCAATGCTGTTTTCTCTTGGAAAGCTGTACTTGAGTACCCTCTTGGCCCTCTTCCCAATGGTGTTGCTACTCAGTTGATGATTTAGAAGGCCCTGATTTTGCTTTTCTTCCCCATGTAAATGAAAGCATCACAGTATCTCTCTCCTGAGTTGACATGATACAGCTCTTGCATGGTTCACAAGGCAACCAAAATGTTTCGTTTCTGATGGACACTGTTCTTGGCACCCTGGGGGAGAGGCCACTTAACTCAATTGATTGTTGAGACCAAGAAGGCTTACTCATGTTCTTATAAGTTGCCATTCAGTATATTAGAATGAATAAAACCTCCAAAATAAAATAAAGATTTCCAAGAAAACCCAGCAATAACATCTTGAATCTTGCACAAGTCTATGGCCTTGCTGGACCTCTTCTCCAAAAGTCATTCACCTTGATTTTTCCCTTTTATCCTCTGCTTGATGGCTTTCACAAGACTAAGTGGGAGATCCATGCCTTCTCTGGCTAGGCAGGGAATACTTGCTGCTCAGGCTCCTATGTGCTTCCATTCATCTGGCTTGTGCAAAATCCTCCATGTAAGGAATATGGAGAAAGTACTACTCTCTTTAAGAATACTTCATCTGCTCTCTTTCTCTTTCGTCTTTAATACAAAAAAATGTGGAATTCTTTTGAGGGGGAATGGGGCTGGGACATATACAAAGGGATAAACAGAGTCACTCTAATGCTTTCTAGTATTGTCTTCCATTTTCAGACCCTCTATTCTTCATTCATACCGCTGATTTTTGGAGGAGGGAGGCACACAGAGGGGCAACCTCCTTGCCTCACAATCCCTTCATTTGTTTCTCGCTTGAGTTGGGGGAAAAGAAGTGTGTGAGACCGTGTTCTCTGGGACCGTGACTCCATCTGCAGGCAGGAGCAGGCTGCTCTCTGCTGGCAGCCACCATGACCTCTGTGCAGCCTTGAGCCCCTTACGTCTTGAGTGACACTGCTGAAATCCCCCAGGGTTTCTCGGTGCACAGCAGTATCTCTTATCCTTCCCAAAAGCTAAATGAGAATAACAGTAATAATTGTATGTGGACCTCTTGAATTTTGCTTCTATGACCTGGACATCTTTACTGTGGGCAGCCAACACCAGGCGTTATATGAGTAAATCTGCGTGCTCACTGGTGAAAGGAGAGAATATCACTAGGGAAGTATGGCTGCAGGTTAGCAAGAAAAACAATTAAATCCTCTGGCCACAGCACCTACATGTCAGGGATGTGTTGATGATTGCTGGGAACAGCAGCCTTAAAATTCTACATTGAGTTTGTTGAGGAACTACCACAGGCAGAGTGCATGTCCTCAGCTGAAAGGTGGAGGTAATGATGCTTTGCAAATGTCTAAGAAAAAAGGCAGCAAACTTCCAGTGCTTGCATTTTAGAGGGATTAAAAATACAATCACTCTTCTACCTGTTCTGCAGTTATAGCTTCATTTAGTTTGTATTATCTTCAGGGTAGGGACCATATTGAGGGAAGAAGACTGAGGGATTAAAACACCAATCATGGTCTCAGAATGACTAGTGAATGTTTTCTGTTAAGTAGCTCATAAACCAGTAGGAGTTTCAAGAAAAAGTATTTGGACATTGAAGAGTTCTGGATATCATAAGGATGTTTTTGGTGAAGAGTCCTAGCAGCTAAAAAGGCTAGTGGAAAATTTGTATTCTGTAAACTAATCCCATAAAATCAAACCTGAACGTCGTGTTCAGAAAACAATAAATGCTCGCATTACAACACTTTCAGAAAACCATTTAGATTGGGAGGGTCTTCTTGAGATCCTCTAGTCCAGCCTCACTGCTCAAACAGGCTAAATTGGAGTGTGTTGTTCAGGCAACATCTCTGTGCCAGTGTTTGACCCTCCTAATGGTAAAAAAGAATTTCTTGTGTTCAGATGGAATTTTGCTGTTATATTGTTTGGCTTGGGTTGGTTTGTTTTTATTTTTATGCCCCTTGCCTCTTATCCTGGCAACGGACACTGTTGAGGGGAGTCTGACTCCTTCACCTTCATTCCCACCCATCAGACATTTCAACAAATGTTGTGATAAGATCCCCCTAAACCTTCCTTTCTCTAGGCCAGACAGTCTCAGCTCTTTCAGCCTCTCCTCATATGGTAGATGCTCCAGTCCCTTAATCATCTTTGTGGCCCTGTACTGGGCTCACTCCAATAAATCCAGATCTTTCTTGTGCCAGTGAGATGCAGCATTACAGATGCAGCCTCACCAGGATCACCTCCCTCGACCTGCTGGGAACAGTATTCCTGCTGGTGGCCTTCTTGGCTACAAGGGTGCATTGGTGGCTTGTCTGCTGATTGTTTAGCAGGATCCCAAGGTCTTTCTTGGAAAAGCTGCTTTCCAGCTGGTAGATGCTTAGAGTATGCTGGTGCCCAGGGCCATTCCTCCCTACATGCAGGACTTTGAATTTCCCCTTTTAGAACTTCAAGATGTTCGTCTCTGCCCACTTCTGTCGAGGTGGTATTTCTGAAAGGTGACACAACCATCTGGTGTATCAGCCACTCCTTCCAGTTTTATTTCATCTGCAAACTTGTTGAGGGTGTGCTCAGTTTTCTTATTGAGGATGCAATCCTCAGCTTTTTTTGTGTGGAAATGTAAACTGCTTCCCTCCAGGTATTACCTCTTCTCCTTTTTTCCTGCTCATGAAGTTTTGTGCTACTCTGTGTGATTTTCTCACTATTATTAGTCTATTCCTTACGGACAAATAATTTGCATCTCACTGTAAACTACAAACTTGCAAATGCTGGGTGGCACTTGCTGAAAAGTAGGGACTAGAAACAGGATTTCCATCAGTGTTAGCAGGGGCTGAGGAAGCTAGACTTTATTTCTAATATCTCAAAAGGCAAATAACCTTTTCCTCTGTGTTGCACAGTCCGATGGGGAAGTGCCAATGCCAAGAGATATTTCCTACAGGCCACATGACTTCATGCTCAGCAGTCTGACTTGCAGCCCAAACCCTTCTGCTTGCCAGTAGGTGAGGGCTGGTTACTGAGGACATGCAGCATGGCCAAGCATAGCTGAATTCCTTGTGAAATTCTTCACATCAGGCAGATGAACTCTGCTAGAAGCTTGATCTCCACGTACTCCTCCCCTCCCTTATCCTAATGGATTTCTTTCCTTAGAAATGTATAATCTCAGCACCCCCATGTTTTCTTGTCTCCCAATTGCCCTTCTGTGTCACCCTTTTTTCAGCTGTTGAGGTAATCCAAAGAGGGCACTAACATCCCCCTCGGTGCCTGCCTTCCTCCTGCTGTGTTTCTGGCAAGGTGCTGTGTCAGACAGAGTGGAGTTTGGTAAATGCACAGTCCTAGATGGTAGCAGAGCTCCTTGGGATCTTGTCGGCTCTCATGGTCTTGCACAATCTCAATATTACTGTAGTATTTTCACAATAAAAAACTAGCTAGTTAATTGAGAAACCAGAATTGATTTCCCTGAGGAATTTGCCACCTTGCTGGTGCAGCACAGACTCTGCCTTTTAACATAAATGTAACAAGGTGTTTAAAAACTTGGACACACTTCCATTTAACAAACAGCTGCAGCTTAAAATGCTGTTGCCTCACTATTTAACTAAGCTGCAAGACTTCACACTGAAGCAGACAGGAGCCCAAATGCTTTCTGTTTTGCCAGTTTTGGGGGTGGCTTCCAGGAGGATGGTAATGTCTTAAACCCTGGAAGGTGTTTGCTGATAAGGCTGTGCCTAAATCTTCAGTTAACCAGCAACTAACAAACTATTAAGCAGAAGCAAAATAACAGAGGGAGTTCTCTGGGTCTCACTCTGATTTAACTTAGACCATTCTTAGGGCAGGGTAAAGTTATTGTTTTCAATGCATTTAAATGTAAAATTATGCAAAAAAATCTGGATTGGAGCAGATATTTATCCTTTTTTATTTCCACATTTGTAACAGCAATAGCCCTGAGCTAAGTGTTCCAGTCCTCAGTTGACTAAAGAAATTCTTTTCATCAGTTCAGAAAGTGCTTAGTGTTTTATGTTGTAAAATATTATATTTTTTTTCTATATTTAATCTGTACTGGGTAAGATGTTGCTTAGACTTGGGGAAACATTCTGCATTCCAAGTATCTGCAGACAAGTGCAATAGTCCTAGGGTCAAGTGAGTAGTTGATTGTTGGTTTTATGTTTGGGTGTTTGTTTGGTTTGGGGTTTTTTTCAAAATAGGCTTACAGTAAAGGGTTGTTAAGAGGTGATACATAATCTGTAGTATTATATATAATTGTATTATATATAAATTATATATATAAAACTATGAAATTGAAAAGCCAACTGCACTTAAGATGAGACCTCTTCAGTGAATCTGAAGAAACACCCTTCAGTATTTGAGTAGCAACAAAATTATGTGGACGCTGTTGTGTGATCCCTTTTCAGACCTATAGACAATGTATTTCTGACCTGTGGAATCTAGGATTATATATCACTATGTGTTTAAGGCTACCAGCCTTAAAGTGTTGATTTTTATTTTTTTTTAATTGAAATTGGGATCTGTATCGTCTTTCTTAGGTAGTGTGATATACTAACAGCTGAAAAATACAAACACCATGGTTCTTCTTCAGAAGTATTAACGTGTTAAATTTGCTTCTCAACTAGAAGCATCTTGTGTTAAAGTTTGTTATAAAGTGATGATGGCTAATTAGTTTGCCAGGATTTGGACAAGATTCTGAGAAAACTGGTTGTGTTTTAGCAGAGACATAGGTTAGATTGCACTCCTCCTCTTGGATGCTGCTCCACTTGAAGCCTTCAAGACTGTAGTGGTCTTCAAGATTCTTGGTCTTCGAGAACGTTTGTGATTCAATATGGTTTCTGCAAGAGTTCCTGCCTAGAAGTGGCTGTGGCACTTTCATTTGCTGTCATTCTTAAGAAAGAAGAGGTTAAAATCTTTGGGAAAGGAGAATTTGGTTGCCTTTTACAAAAGCTGAAGCCTGTTTGTCATTTAGGATCTCCTGGTTATGGAAATCCATCTTCCACTTGGTAATTGCTTGTTATCCCAAGATGATGCTTAGCAGACAGTGATGGTTTCTGATCATTGTTCATTGGCCTTTGTAGGCTTGGTTGGTGGCCTTGCCAGTCACTAACTTGTCATTATTTATTATTCTTACAAGCCTATTACTTAATGTAATTTGTTTACAGAGCATTTGCAAACATGGATGATGTCCATGAGCTGTTGCCCTATGGATTTGTTCATCCCTTTGCATTTGCCTTAAATGCTTTAGAGCAAAGAGAAGTTTATAATCAAATCTTGTTTGCTGGATTGATTCATAGTTACTGCTGAGCATGGAAATATTGGCATCAATTAAAATTCAGGAGTTTATGCAGTTAAGGGTAGTTCCTGTGAGAGACATGGTCATTTTAGTGAAAACCAGTGGGCCTTGTGTTACATGCTGAAGATAGAGAGGCTATAGACAAATACCTTCTATGTTCAATAGGAAATTAATCCAAAGATAGAAGTAACTTTAGGAGTAACTTCAGAAAGAGCCTTGGAGCCTGAATAGCTCTCTTCTGCATGCTCAGAGACACAGCTCACCTGACCATCACTTTGGTAGGCTGTACATTAAGCAGAAGTGGCCACAGTTTGTCTTGGATGGCCCACAAACTGTTTAAAATGGTCCTGCTTTTCCACTCAGTGCACTTCTTTAAAAAAATCTGAGCCTGGGAACAGAACTTCTTTAAAGTTTCAAAGAGTAAAGCAAGGATGCCAGCTAATTTTTAAGTTCATGTTTAGCAACCTTTTCAAGTATTTGTTACATTGCACAAAGACAGTTTGGATGCTACGTACCCTGCAAAGGTTTTAGGAATGTTTCATCATTTATTACTGTTTAAAACCTTATTTACTCAATTTGTTTCATTTTTCTCATGTGTAAGCGAAGAAAATATTTACTTTGTTCAAAAGTGGTTTCTGAAGCTGAACTTAATTCATATGTGTAACTAGGTTTGGTGTTTGGAAGGTGCCATACAATCATTACTTATTAATAGCAGGACCTGCAGAAGCAATGCATTATTTATATTATGTTATCTGTGGAAGACTTGCAACTATTTTCTTGTGTTTGGACTAAAAATGTTCAAAAGTGTAGTCAGCTGACTTAATTCCCTTTTTTTGTGCTATACCACCAAACAAGTAATAGAAGATTATTTTTTAAATGGCACTGTGCCCTTAGTCACCTTTCTTAAACCAATGTGTAAAATAATGTGAAGTGAGGACCGATGTGCCTGTGATTTTGATGGGAGGGCTGGATACTGTCTATTGACCTGGACAGTACATGGAGTAATGCAAATAGCCAGGATAGATATGAAGAACCAAGTGTTCCCACATGGAGTGTTTCCAGGTGTGGGGTTAGAAACACTTCAAAGCTGGAGTATATAAAGTTTCTCGCTGATAATTCATTCAGCCATTGGGATTTCCTTCACTGCAGAACATGCTTAAGGCCCACTAAACTCCTAGGAAAACTGTTAGGATGTCTTTTGAAGGCAAGGTCACCCTCAGAGAGATTTACTGCTGCTCTACTGTGTGCCAGTCCCCATGGCCCTTTCAGAGAGCTGTGCTCCCATAGTGTCTTTTTGCTGCAGCCACCTCAACTCCCCTAAAGGGGGGTTTCAAATGATGGAGGGGAAAAAAATCCGCACGGCCTATTGTAAATTAATGCTGACAATGTCAACATTAATTTATGCCAGAAACGCATGAGGAATAGAGGGTGGAAAGAGTGATGGTGAAGAATGCAGTATTTCCTGTGTCCTGTTCTCCTAGAGCACCTGGAAGAGGGCTGCCACAGCAGCAGTGGATCCTAGCACTAAGCCAGGACTTTCCCTTTCTGAAATGGCTACTTTGCGGCCTCCTGCACAGAGGAGCATTGCTGGCTTAGTCCAACACAATTGCCATTAGAATGTATTTCAAAAATAACTAAGGGGGTCTAGCATTGCAACTCTAACAGTGAACAAAGTTCTGTTGCTGGTCTCAGGCATGTTGAAATTGAGGTTTGTGAGTGACAGTAAGGAATACCTCTAATATTAATGCTGTAGAAATCTCCCAGCCAGTATAAACTGGAGAACCAAGGGAAAAGACAGGACCTAAGTATTCTGAGGGAATTCTGACTCTGGTACTCTAAGTCATGAGTAAGTGTAAGGCAGCTGTTTGGACTCCTCTCTACCCCTAGAAATCTCCAGTACTGTCACTTATATGCTTTGGTTTTACCTCTGGATTAAAAATAAATAAATCTCTCCATGCAAATGAAGACTTTTAGCTGTATTGTGAGATGATAAACCAACTGAAGTCAGGAGGAGTATTTTGTCTCAGTAGATGTGTACCCTGTACGTGTGGTTTTGAAATTCGGAATTGGACATGTATGGTAGCGAACCTGAGATTACATACATGACAATCTTTAAAATTCTATTTAGATTTTTTTCCTTCTGAAAGGATCACTGTGGCTGTAAAAAGGGTATAAGATTATGTGAAATCATTCTAAATTGAGGTGATTGAGAGTTGAGTTTTAAAATGTGTAGGTTGCAGATTTGGTGTTGTGTTTTTCTAAGTCAGCTGTTTATTTTTAAAAAATTGAAGTTAGGATAAAAAATAGTGTAATAAAATGATGAGTCAGGTTGTCAAAAGCAAAAATTTCTAACAGGTATACATACTGGAATAATGCATATTTTTATTTTTACAACATCTGACTCATGATTTTGATTATGTATTCTGCTAAGTTCAAAGTTTTCTTACACAAAGAGAGAGCTGTATGAAACAACTGTGCTTCAAATAATTTTACTTCAATTGTAGTAACAGGTTTTGGAGTTTAAATCATTAACAACCTCTGTGTGAACTTTTATCCAAATGACTGCAAGTCACAAAGAGAGCACTTCTCTTTCACGGAGTACCTTTTGTGCTTTAGTGAGACCCAATCCCTCTTCTGGTTTTTTTCCCCACCTTCATGTCTGTCTTTGAAGAAAGATGTGTGATTTGTGAAGTAATGAGAGTACGTATGAGTTAATGAAAACTCCTATCCTGGCTTCATAATGCACACTGGAATTGCTTCAGGATAAAGCTTCCTATACCTGCATTACAGAAGGAAAAAAAAAGTAAATTTCAGAAGTCCAGATTGCTGTGTGCACTGTAGAAGTATCATGTAGCAGTTAAATCAGCCATTAGGGGTGACCTAATCTTGATTTCCTCCCCCCTTTACACACACACATACACTCACTCACTCTCTCTCTCTCTCTCTCTCTCTCTCTCTCAAGGAGTTGTGATTTTAATGCTGCTTGTATTCTTTCCACTTTTTAAAACCTGCACTAGAAATTGTCAGAATACCAACTTGACCACCTTTCTTTCTTGCTTATTTTGGCACAGAGGGAGTAGTATATAAAGCAGCCTCCCCCTCCCACGCTTAAGTTCGGCTGTGGTAAGCCCCTCCAGCCCCTGTGCTTTGTGAAGGGATAGCTGAGCACATCCAAGAAATTCTATGGGGTTAGCTTTGCACCACCACAATTTTTCTTTTCTAAAACGGGAAGACAAAACGCTTTAATTTACGAAAGAAAAAAAAAAAAGGTTGATGTTATTATTTTCTTTCCCACCACAAACGAATGCGAATGGTCGAGACCCAGAAATTCACACGCACACACCTTTTTCTTT
>VZRZ01005503.1:6546-44979 GCA_013398175.1 Climacteris rufus
TTTCTTGAGTCAAAGCCAAAAGGGAGACATCTTACCCCACATTTCTCATAGGGGTTAGTATGGCTCTCAAAATGTTGGTCTTTTCAAAAGGACAGGATTTGTGTTTATACCTCCACACACAAAATTATTTTGCTTGCTAAAATTTTACCATCCTGCACTTTTTATAGTCACATCACTTTATGCAAATTCTCCAGACTTGTGGAAAATTTGGCCTCAGTAGTTACAGCAAGAAACCAAAGTTTGGCAGAAGCATCTGGATTCTCATTAAAACAGGAAAAAAAAAAGCAGGGCAGGTGGCATTTCTTTCACTCTCTTGCATTTTTTTATCTGTCCTTTTTAATTTGAATTTCACCTTTTTTCTGACCTCGTAGGTATCATGAAAGACAAAGAAAAACAAAATCCACGTGCAGCAGCCTCCTGACTCATGCAAAGCATCTGTCCTCCCAGTTCCTCAAGCAGCAATATTTCTGTCAACAGGCATCCTTAGTCTCTAGAGACATTTGATTCTGGGTCCAAGTGTTCTGCACTGGGCCAATCCCCGGGGTTCAGTCCTCTGACATTATGATTAACATATGGGATTGGAATGAGCCAAGAGATACCACACATGAGAGTCTTAGATAAATTGCCCATCTTGGGTTCGTGTTTTCCAAATACACTGTGAAGGTCTAATATTTTGCTCAGTATGAAGTAACATGAAGACATGACTCTAACTGACAGTAATGGGAATCATTTGGCTCCATCTCCACAATAAATATTCACTCCTACCACGGCTGCATATTTTTGATTCATTACAACAACTGTTGCAAAATGGCAAGCAAATAAGCTCTGGAAGATAAAAAATAGAATGAAGGCCTGTCTGAAATAAAAATCAGGTTTAAACAATGCTCACCTTTCAATGTCCTGCATGACTCCTTTCACAGCAAGCTCGGAAGCCGTACGACGTACGGGATGTGATTGAGCAGTACTCACAGGGACACCTCAACATGATGGTTCGCATCAAAGAACTTCAAAGAAGGTAGGCCCTGTCTACCTCATGAAATATTTGATTTCTCTAGTGCCAGCTGGCTTTAGGAGAGATGTGTACTTAATGAACAGTAATTGTCCAAAATTGCAAGCACAACAGGGAGCACAATATCTAGAGGATTTAACTTGGAGTCATTTTTAACCCTTTTTATGACCAAGTTTACAATTATCCTTTATTCTTCTCTTCTCTTTCTCCAAGTGACATTTAAAAATGAAGATGTACGCTGTGAAGTTTATAGTATGATCCAAGCTGTTCTGTCCTCTTTTTATAAAAGGAAAGCTTCTGAAATAGTGATTTACCTTTCTGTTTCCACTCTGTGGTTCTCCACAATTGAGAGAAATCTGTTTCACTTATGCTCCACTATCTGGAACTTTTCCCTGCCCACATTCCTCCATGCACATGCTTTCTCCAAGTTTGGGGTTTGCAGCTGAAATATTTTGCTGCAAAACTATTCTCTTGTTTCAGCTCAAAGTGCTGTTCTCTTTACAAATTAATGCTGTATTAAACCAGAATGAACTCCTCTGGCCCTTAAATGAAATGAAAAAAAAAAAAAAAAAGAAAGAAATCCTATTGAATGGAATCTACTGTGTCAACATATAGAGATATTAAATTTGCCTGCATGAGATTCAAGAAATAGTTGCAAATCTTATTAAGTAGCTATTCTGTTTGTATAGTCTTTGTTATTAGATTACATATGACACAGGAGAACTATGTTTTAGTTACAATTTGAAAGTCTAAGAAATATTAGTACTCACGAAAATAACAATAATAATATGGTTTGGTTTTGGAGAAAAAACTCTAAAGCTGCTGTATGTTCAGAAAGTCATGCTGCTCTCATGTTTTTACTTGTTTTGGTTTAGGTTTAGAGCTACTGTAAATTTCATGTAAATTGTGCTTTTCCTAGCAACAGAGCTTAAATTGCTTGGTAATTGCACTGCTGGTAATTCTCTATTTGCTTTTCAGGTTGGACCAATCCTTGGGAAAGCCAGGTCTTTTTCTCCCAGGTATAGTGACTGGGTTTTATGCAAAATTATTACCTTCATAGCTTTGTGAAAATACCCTTGGCTACAGTAATATGGATTTATCATCCAGCCAATTATACATGAATATAATTCTGTTAATGAGCTCTGGAATGTCTGTGTAAAGATAAATACCTTTCATTCAGGTAGTAGTGGAGCAAATGGAAATGAAGAATAAACATTAATATAGGTTATCAGTGTGCAATGTGTTGGAAATATACTGCAGGAAATTCTTCCACAAAAATATTCTTTCTAAATAACTAGTGCTGGGATTAGAATATGGGTTGATTCCACTTTAAAAGATTTCTTGCTTTCTGAACTCAAGTCCCATATCTCCAGGTGACTTGGAGCACAACTGATGGTGGCTAAATTATTTCAGAGCCTTTAAAAAATGGCATGCTATCAGTGGTTAATATTATCCAAATGAGGAGTATCTCTCAAAACACTTTTGCATCATCTGATTGTTGCAGAAGGCTCAGTAGAACAATTCTTTTCCCCTCTAGCTGGTTTTGAACTACAGGAAAATAATCTGTCAGCTTGAATACTTCTATAAATATTTCTACTCGGGAATTCATTCCACAATGTGTGAGCTAAATTTATGGAAAAACTTCCTTTACCTCCCAGAATGTATTATTTTATTTCAAATGTAGCTTTACCAAATTAGACCTGCAATTTGTGCTCAAAAAAATCTAGTGTTAGAAGCACCTTTTTTCAAGCAGTTACTTGTTTCAGAGGAGATGAAAAATTATAAGAGTTTGCTGCAAAGAAATAACATGAAATAATGTTCTGAGGGGGTTTGAGAAGTTGAAGATGTTCAGGAAGTTTGCTCTCACCAAATCTTGAATCAAAAGGGTTATGGTAACCCTTGGGAGGGTCTTAGGTGTGTCTGTGGCTTTGAACAAGTGTTGGAAAGAATCTGAAGTACTGAGGAAGAGCCTTGGGGTTGTGTCCCTGATGAATTCATGGATGATCCACCTGTAGGCCTGAAGTTACAGAGCAACTTGCTGTACCAGCCACATCCTGGAGAAACAGCCTAAAAATACAGCCTCAGATGAGTAAAGGCAGGGCAGTTCAACTCAAAACCTGTCACACCTTTTTTTATGGTTCATTCTAATTTTTTATTGAAAATCCTTGCTTTGATTTAATTTATGAATAATGCCCACTGTCTTCCAGAGGGAAGACAAGTTGGGTTAGGCTCATTTCAGAATTCATGATGGATAGTCTTACTGTGGAGAGCAGCACAGAACTTGGGAGATATTTGGAAAAGCCGTAATTTGTGCTCTGGAGGAGATTACAGTGCCTGTGTTTCTGCAGCCACCTCCACAATTAGTCTTTTCTTGCAGCTTCACTGCTGAATGACTGCTTGGAGACATCTCTTAGATGCACAAGCATGGTGCTGTGCTAAGAAAGGTGTCTGTCTCCACAAGATGCTAACCCTACCAGGTCATACCACTTGCAAAGACAAAGGTACTGAATAAATACTGCCTGGAAAAGGCAGAATGGTTGTGAGGGATGCAAAAGCTGGGGAGCTCAGTTATGGGTTTGCAAGACCAAAACTAGAAGTTATTTGATCTAGTAGTTATTTCATCTAAAGCCTCCACAAATCCAAAAATAAGAGAAGTGGTTCCAGAGAAATGGTCTGCAGAGCTAAATCTAGAGTTAGTTTACAGTTACTCCTGGTGTTATCCAACCCACCTTTACTCCCAGTATTATCCCAGTGGTGAACAGTGATGAGTGGTTACAGCATCTGTAAGTTTGGGGTGAGAAGAGGCTCTTACACTGTCCTTTTCCTGTGGAAAAAAGGATTATTCCTGAGTTTTCCTCAGACTGCATGGCTTATGCTACACTGAAAAAGTATTTTCAGTATGATACTTACACTTTTCAGGCATTGCTAAAACCCTCATTTGTAATAATTTGGGTGTTTATTCCAGACTTATTTTTTTATTGATGAGAAGCAAAAAAAGAAATGACAATGCAAAGAAAATTAAGCTGCCAAGGAGAAAAACATGAGAAGAATTTTTCTTTCCAGCTCCTTTTTTTTTTTTCCTGTTTTATTATACTCCCGTTCAAAGAATCTTAAGGTCTGATTCCAAGCCCATTGAAATGAATGGGAATCTTTCCAGTGACCTCAGTGGGTTTTGAATCAGGCTGTTATTGAAACCCTGTTGTCAACTTTGATAATATTATATAAAGTAATTGCAGTGTGCCTATAGTATTATTACCTTTCAAAAGTGAATGATGTCATAAAACACCCAGAATCTGAATTCACTGGAAGCAATTATTGTTATTTTTCAAGTTATTTTCTCCAAGATAAAAAACTCTAAAAGCTGTGTTAAAACAAGATAAGGGTACAAGAAGAGAATAAAAGCCATGCTGGGTCAGAGCAGTCCTGACTCCAGCAGAGCCAAAAGCAAGGTGCTTTGGGAAATGTGTAAAAAAAAAGGGCTCTAACCTTCCCATAAACTTTCACCTATTTGCAGATCAGAGGCTTCCTGCCATGGTTTCAGTGTATTTAGTAGTCCAAAATGGTTTGTCCTCAACAAGCTTGTCTAATTACCCCTATATACTTATAACATCTGTAAAAAGAAAATTTGTTAAAAGAAATTTCATTATTTCAGTTTCACTCGTGCATATTGTGAGGAGTCCTCCCTTTTTGCTTGTTTTGGTCCTGGCATGTACTGGCTTTCTTTGAAACTTCTACTATCAGGAGGACACAGTAAGATGAAACAGATTCCTGTAGTAATAAACCTGTGCCTTAACAATTGAAAGTGTTGATATAGAGGCAAAGAACATATTGATAGAAGTTACAGAATTAACTAAGTAGGTGCATATGACACAAATAAAAAGAGTGTAATGCTTGACCTTCACTACACATCATGGAGTTAACTGCTTTTGAATGTAATTTTTGAGACTTACTATAGCTTTCCAGGGGCAAAGGTGAAGAATAATGCCAAGGTGAAACAAAAGATCCAGTGTTTGGGTTCAGAAAAGTACACAAAAAGCTGATGTTTATCTGCAGTTTATCTGAACCTCTTGGTTCTGAATAACATGGGTGAGAATGCCTGAAGAGAAGAGCTTTCTTGTGAAATGTTGACAGTTCCATTGTTTGCTTTTTTTTCCTGTTAAATGCCACCTAAGCTTTCTGATACTTTTTCCTTCTCATATATTAGGAAAAAATTGGGACAGTGTATCTTGTAAAGCATAATAAATATGTTCAATTTTTATCTTTTTCTAAGTCAATATTTGAAATGAGACTTACCCATATTTCTGAATGAACTGATTTATTCCACCCCTTCTGGAAACTAAAATATTTTGGTAGTTTACTTTTTAGGCTGTCCAAAGGAAATCACAAGTACCTGATCCAGGACTATGTCTTCCCTTTTTTAAAAGGGAAATCAGTTGTCAAAGGCTCTGACTGACAGGAAAAGAGACTCTAACCAAGTGTCACAATGCCTAAGGCAACTTTGTTATTTGCTATTTTATGGACCCAGGGTTTAATGGGGCAATCCTGGCCTTCCTTTTCAGAAGCACACACAGTTTACAAACCTAAGAATCCACATCTTGGCGTAAGTTCATCATAGTTATCCCTATGTGGAGCTTTGTCAGAACTGAAACAAACACAGGTCCAGAAGGCTGCATTTGCATCGAGCGAGCCAAAAGAAGGCAGTGGTGTCTCCTGGGCTGTTCTGCTTTCTGAGATATAATTTACAAAGGGTTTGAGATATCTTTAGCAATCTGGAATATCCTTGCTGTCACAATGCTCAAAGTCCTCATTTTCTGCTTAAAAGAAACTGGTGGCTTTCAGATAAATTTGAATATTTTTGAGTTAGCTCCCTTCTAGCTGTGTAAAAAGCAAGGAAGAACTCTATAAAGTAGAGTAATTTCCAGGTTTTACCATTTTCAGACCATCTGTCTGCAATTCATTCACTGTCCTTATGCTCCTCATAAGTATTTTTTCCTAACCAAAGAAAAAAAAGTATTTTCTTTAAAGCTGGGTATATTCTGTTAAGATGGAGCACACTACTTGTGTGAAAAAATAAGATTATGGTGCCATTCCTCATTTGATTTCCTTTCTTCTTCTTACTCATATCAGTATATGTTATTTATATCACTTGATTCCACTTGGGGAAAGACTTATCATCTAGTGTGAAACATACCTAAAAATTATTTTACTTTTTTTTACAAAAGGTTTCTCTTGCTCTTCACTAGAAAAAGAGATGAGTCAGCCTTATAAAATATTAGGAAATGAAAACAGGATCATGTTGTTTTGAAAGTAGAATATATATGTATGCTCAGGAAGACAAAGACTTTCAGGGAAGAAATGTTTATATTAATAAATATATATTAATATTAATAATTAACATTCTTCATCTAGATTAACAACTATTCAGTCTCCTGAATTAGAATGACTGTTGCCTATTTACCAGTGTTTTCTCTGATTCAAGACTAAGTATGTAAAATGTTGGGTTTGAATCATACCAATCACGTGATACAAGCTTGCTTCCACTTTTTTTTTTTTTTTAATATATATATATCTGAGTTAAAACTCATCTATATATATTTTCATCCTCTTACAAATAATTGCTTCCTTTCATTATGGTCATGCAATGTATCCTTTGTGCCTTTCCCCTCTTTGTTACTGGATTGCTGGTCTCTCTGTTTTATTACAGCCCAACACAAGGAAGAGTAAAAACTCAACACCACAAGAAAGTTATTTTGTATTACAAAGCAAAGACTGTAGAAATTTAGACACTTCAGATTTAGTTAGCCATGCAATCTTTTCAACTATGTAAAAACAAATAATCTAATGTAGGAAGTCTAAAATCATATCTCTAGAAAAGACTCGAGAGAGACAACATAAACATGAGATAAAAATCAAATGTACTGGAGCAAGTTTATCTGAACTTCTGCCCACCCTTTTTTCCCCAGTGTTCAGCACATTGTGCACACACCATGTTTGCTTTCAAAGATGATCTTTATTAGAAGAAAATGCTTGTAAAATTAGAGCTGGATGCTGTTTCACATGGAGGCTAATAAGAAATTGGGGAAGACCATAGCATTTTGTGATTTATATAGTCTGCATGCCCTTAAAGGGGTGGACAGGACACAGCTACATGCATCTGTATCATTCTTTTCACTTCTGATTTTGCATGTCTGATAGGAGTGCCACATGCCACAATACAGCTTCTTGCTGCTTATCTGCTTCCTATTTTCTTGTTATCTGTTCCACACAACATTCAAGAATAGCTAAAATGGGAAGCATTATTAACTTGGTTTGGTTGGTTTGGGACATCTTGGTGATTATCTCAAGGATGTAATTAGAGATGGTGAGGAACTGATTCTTTTATTATTAAAAAAAGAAAAAGAAAATGCTTTTTGAAATATTTCTTTAGGTTTGTGAGACTTTTAGGGGTTAGATCTAAACAAAAACATTACCTACCCACCGCTGTTCAAACCACATCCCAATTTAGAAATCCTTAAGGGCAGGTTTTTTCTGATCTATACTTTGAAAGATGTGTCTACAGAGTTACTAACTAGAAAGTAGACTGCAGGGTCAATTACTTCATTTTAGGCAGAGATGAATACAGAGATAAACTTGAGCCTCAGACACACTTTAAGAAGTTTCTGAGGTTGCAAATGATGAATAACATACAAGTATGAACCAAGCTGTGTCATTTATTGTCTGTCCCACAGTGTCCTTGAACAATCTTTCCACTTTCTTTCCTTACTTTACTTGCTCCTGCAGGTTCTCTGACAAAACACTTGCCTGCACAGGGCTGCCAATGGTTCAGGACCTTTTAAAGGTTCTGGGTGATGTGTAGAGGAGAAGAAAAGCACAAAGACTTCTCTTGCCAGCATTGCTTTTTGCTAGTTTTCCCCTGAGGTTGTGGCACATACAGCTCAAGTTACCTTGAGGTTAACTTTGCTGCAAATGTATCACTAAACATCTCCCATTAGCAAATATGTATGGTAATGGTAGTGGTACAGCAAGTACCCTGAGAAATCCCTGCAGGGTGAGCACACACACAGGCACTTACTGTGCACGCTGATGCCCTGTGAATTCATATCTCAGTCTGCCTTCCAGCAAGTCCTTCACATTGTGCTCATGCCCTAGGCAAACTGGCTTAGATAACTTTAAAAACCAAAGCTTAATCACTCATAAAAATTGAACAATTTATGAAAAAAATCCAGGAGTGTTTACTTCAGCCCAGTATTGGAAATACGGTTTAGTAGAGAAAAATGTGTTCAACTGCCATCGACATCAGCTTCTTAGTTACTTCAGTATTGGGCTGTGGTTTTTTTCTTGTGAATATTGTCTCCTGACTCAGAAGGTATGTGGGTTTGTGCTTCATTCCCTGTGAAATAGCACCCTCAGATTATGGCATCCTTTGCAACAGACCATGTGAACAGAAGGGAGTTATCCCTCTTTACACGGTTTTCAGTCTTGGTTCCAAATCCCATTGCTTGCAGTATGTTAGTGAAACAAAATGTGCAACTGGGCTTTACTAACCAGGACTCATAAAGAGTAGGAGGGAAAATGAGGGTAGGGATGGAAGAGCTTGTCCCAGTGTCACTCCTTTGCAGGGAGGAGAGAGAGAGAGAGAGAGAGAGAGAGAGAGAGGGGGAGAGAGAGAGGGAGAGAGAGAGTGTGTGTGACAGAAATATACTGATAGATAGATCAGTCTATCTCTGCCACTCCAGCCCTTGAACCCCAGGATAGTGCTGCCTCCTACATCTGCACCCTCAGCTGGAAACTTTTCTGATTTCTATATATATAGCAAGTTTACCTTGCTCATGCCAGTGATACTCAAAATAGGATACCCAGGTATCCTGCCCATTCCATCCAACTACATGCCATGAACACAGAAAATTAAACAACAAAACAAGTTACTTCAAACTCTGTCGATAGTCCTTCATGTCCAAAGACTGCTTCTTCCAAGGGCCAAGTTACCCTTTAGACCAACTTAATCTTGTCAGTTAGACAAAGTAATTAATTCCCTTCTCTCCAACCACTCTCTTTCACTTGTGCTCGCCATCAAAAATTCTTTGTTGTTTCATGTATTTTATGCTACCCTACTATTACCTACTATTACTTCTTTTTTTTCTTTGCTTTAAATACCATAGATATCATCCTTAGTTTGAATTTATTCTCCACCTAATGAATGTCCCATTTTTATTCTTCTTTATTTAGAAAAAGGGGTAGACAAAGGATACTACAGTATAGGAGCCAGACTGATCCGGCTAGAGGATAAGGTAAGTGCATGAAAGCTTGTTTTTTTTCTTCTGAGCAATGATATCTGATCTACACACATGCAAGATAGTATCTTGGCATGATTTACTTTAGAATTACAGGGCACCATAATAAAGAATAATATCCTAATTTTTGTGAGGGAGTTGATGAAGTATCAGGTACATGTTGTTCAGCGTTAACCGTTTCCCTGCTATACAGTTTTGGGTCTTGGTTGTGAAAGGAGCTGCTTTCATGTTGAAGTCAAATCTCACACCTTGTATGTAAGTGCTGTGAACTGACTGGTGTTTGCCATACAAGAATTAGTGAGTTAAATAGAAAGGTTAGTCAGGAGTCTTTGTGTACAGCAACCGTTGACATCTCAGTTAAAAGTCCTGAGATTTTTTGATGTATGCTGCATTTTTTTTCCTCTGTGTAGTTATCTTTGCACATTTTCTGTCCCTTCCTCACTCTCTCCTCTCCAAGAATACATTCATCTTTGTTATTAATTAGAATTACTTAGAAATATGCCTGAAGGGCAAAGCTCAGTGAGGCTCTGTTGTTTTAGACCTATTCCAAACATCTCGAGAGCTTTTTCCACCCAAGTGGTAACAAAAATACGAATTGGCTTAAAACTAGACTATTTCTCTCACAGTCAGTTCTCTTACCTGCCTCTAAAAGCTGATGTCACTGCATCAGGGTAGTTTGTGTGGACAGGAGCAGCACAGGGGCTTTGGTGGGTGGTGTGATGTGGCTGAGACAAAAATCCATTTGAATTTGGCATATCCATTGCCTGTTTGCATCCTTGTCCCACTCAAATTTGTCATGCAAATTCTCTTTTCACTTTTTTCTGGGGAAGTGAGGTGAGAAGGAAAGGGGAAGGAAACTTCTCATAATCTTTAAGAACTGTGCATTTTGCCAAAAAGCAGAAATTGAAATTAGACTAATATAATCTCTTGCCTAATTTTTAATGATTGTTTCTGGGACAACATCAGAAATACATGGCACTGCAATGTCAATGGACAGATTTTCTTTGATTTTTAGTTTTCTTGCACAGTGTCAGACAATCAGCTTCACAGATGAAGATATTATCTGAGCTAACTTTTAAAATGGATTGTTCCCTTGATCTAAATAAAGTCACTGCAAGCTCAGACCATTAGTGGCAAGACCTAGCTTCTCTTTTGGTTGAAGAATTAAACTTGGTGCTTTAACTTTTGCATGGGAACTGGTGATTTCTTGCTCTAACTCCCTGCTTATTGTTGTGGAGAAAACGTGTAGAAAGGAATAAAAATGTGTCAAGATGTTTTCACAAGATGAGTCAACCATTTGCAGCTTCCTTTTTGTTCTCAGATCAAACTACAAATGTAAAATAAAATGCCAGACTTGGAGGGAACATGGGGAATTTGACCTTTCAGTACAAATTATCATTCTTTCAGGTGCACAGGGTTTCATTCTCATATTCCTGCTAAGAAAGGAGACATGGTGCAGAAAAAGGCCAAGCATTTGTTGTGTTGGTTTGCTCGGGGTTTTGATGGCATATGGGGTTTGGGGTTTGTTTGCTTGGGGTTTTTTTTTCTTTTTGTATTTGTATCTTTTTGGCACATCAGACTAAAATACATATGTTTGCATAATGAATACAAAGTTAAGCTTCCCAGCTATCTCTATTTCAATGGGACAATAGAAGCTTCTGCATCCTGCTGTGAAACTGCTTCCCCTAAACTATTTTCCCGTGTCTCATGGTCTCTCCTGCTCTAACAGGAGTTGCTCTGTATTGTAGCTGCTGTGTGCCCAAATGTGAAACAATATTGGAGTCAGGAACAAGCTGAGTTTCAACCTCTAAGGAGAATAAATGAAGCAAGGGCATGTCTGACATCAGGCTCCAGCTGGTGGTGAAAAATTATCTCCCCCTTGGAACTAGAAGACCTTTGGGATCAGCCTCTTCCCCCTGGAGAAATTATTTTAACATTCAGTCACCCAGTGTAGTGATGACAGTCTCCCAAAAGAGTGACACATTTGATAAAATGATACATTTCTGGACAAAGGCCAGGTAGTGTAGACTGATAAAAATGCAGTGTGGATTTGAGCATTTTATCTGCTTAAATAAGCTGTATCAAGAAGCCATTAGTACACCTGCGGTCCAGACTGCTCTCCCCAGCAGCATTTTGCAGTTCATTTGTTTTAGCTGTTTCTCCACAAGGGAATCAGAGTGTAACAAACACATTCAGAGCTATGTGTTGCTCTGCACAAAGCCATAATCACTCTTTTTGCAGTCTGAGGGAGAGAGAAGCATACATTTCTGATGGTTAGGGTGAACTTCATTCCCTTGAGAGGTTTGCCATTATTTCAGTTAAAAGGTGGCATTTGCCATACAGAAAGGCATGGGCATAGGTCTCTTAAGTGGTTGCTTGGTGATAGGCAGAAGCTTTGAGGGAAAAACGTTTCAAAGATTAAAAGATAAGAGCCTTCCATTCATATGGCGTGAGCAGCACTGCCTGCAGCCTCTCTTTTGTGACCAAACCGGCTCCTTAGGTGAGTTTAAAGTAACAGGGAAAAGGTAAGAAAGAGTCTGTGTAGAGCGAAGCACCATGCAACTCCAGCATAAAGCTGAGTTGAAATCTACATTTTTTGCCTTTAAGCATTGCAAAGCTGACTAGAAACAGGTAATATGCATTGTGGCAGCTTTCAGGCAATGTGTAAAGCCCCTTTTTGGCAACATCAGCACTGTGCAAGGCTTTCCTCCTCTCACTGACACGCCATGTTGCATAGTTAAGTTCGCCCATAATATTTTTCAACCTGTTTTTCCTTGAGTAGGGTATAAAACTCTGTTTCTGTTGTGGTCAATGTAATAACCTAGTGTGGTTCTTTTCACAAAAATGCTGAGATGCTTAGAGGAAGAATGGGGCTTCTGTCCCAACACGTGATGTGTGCCATTTGGCCGACCCCTTCTTTAGTTCCATGGCAGGGTTTAATTTTATATTGTGGTATGTAGCCATTGACAGATCCTTTTGAAATGTATTAAGAGGGAGATTGGTTCCAAGATGATGTTCTAGAGCTGGCGTTAGTTTCTTTTCAAAATTGTAAACTAATGCTTCTTTATGATGAAATGAGTATTCTTTTCTTTCCTTTTCTTTTCAAAATTAGAAACAAAAATCATGGTGTGCTATGTCCAACTGCACGGCAACCTATAAATAAAAACAGGAGAGAAAAGAATCTGCAAATGAAAGGTTAGAAAGGACAGCTGTGTTGTCTTTGAAAAAGAAATCTATTAGGTATTTTTATAATTATATGGCAGTCTTTTTAATGTGGTATTTACAGTTATGATTTATGTCCATATTACCATAACTATTTCCATGCTTATAGACAACATGTGATAATGCTGAGAGCCAAAAGCAACCATTTGGTAGCATTTAAAAAATGCAGGAACACTAAGAGAAAACAGGGCAGTAAAGCAGAACCCTTCTGAGTTTGATCCATCTGAGTAATGCGAGCCAGGACAAAAATGCCATCCAACATAAACAAATATAGAGGTTAGATTGTGGTGGTAAACTCTCTTTTTACCAATTTAAAAACTCATTTTTGAGTTGGGAGCTAAGAAGATGGGCCCAGAGAAGAGTGGTATTGCCCTACCATCTTATTCCTCCTGGGTAACAACAGAGAGATGGATGTTAGTGAATCTGATTCCTGCTGTGATTACTTCAGGGGTCATTAAATAGTAAATTATTTGTCATGACAGTGCCTGTAAGCACCACCATCATGAAGGGCTGGTCAGAATTTCCATTATAAACCCCTAATTTATGAGTGGGGTGATGGGCATAACTGAAATGCATTTGAAAAAAAAGGAACAAAAAAGAAAAAAAAAAGCTGAAAATTGGTGCATGATGAATCAGTTGCAATATGAGCATGCTACACTTCTGAGGTTTCAAGAATATGTCTAAAATTAGCCCCTTTGTTAACAAAACCATGTTTTGGCACTAAGGTGTTTGCGGGTTGTTTGCCCCCAGTTCCTTAAAGATTGAGTCATCCCATAATATAAAGCTTTTCAGCAGGCTGTTTACAAATGGGTGTTGTGTGGCTTTTCTTAGCTACTTGGGGGAAAGCCTTATCTCATTTACTCCAGAGCAGTCCAGCAGAAATCCATTGATTCTGTGCCATAAGCATGATGTCATTAGAATTTTATTTTTAATCTGTTAGCGAATTAAAACAAAACTAACAAAAAAATGAAAGCCCTGATGCCTCAAGCCAAATTTTTCTTCCATTTATGCCAGTGAAGTTGGTCAGGATTTATGCAGGTGTAAATGGCAGCAAATTTCTAAAATGGCTTTAACAAGATTCCATCTCCTGTCTTCACATCCTGCTCTTCAGGAGTGAACTGAGATGAAGGTGAAAGCAGAAATGGGGACTCAAAAATTTCAGAACCAATCTGAGTGAAATCATGTTTTTCACCCATTATGACTAAGAAAATCTTTGTGGTATGCTGGGGATTTAAGGTATTATAGAACTGAAATCGTGGTCTTGTAATGAAACATCAAGACAGGCTTTTAATCTGGAAACCAAGTAATGATGATGTAACTGCTTAGAGCTCGGCCACATTTTCTAGTTAGCTACTGACTCCTCAGTGCAGAGAGGAACTATTGCAGCCCTGACTGCTTTTGACTATCTGGGACAGGTTTATGCTTCTCAGACAAACCTTGTTTAATATAGGTTGAGAGGGAAAGGCTGGGTTTGAGCTGCCTG
Organism: Climacteris rufus; assembly: GCA_013398175.1. Taxonomy (NCBI): domain Eukaryota; kingdom Metazoa; phylum Chordata; class Aves; order Passeriformes; family Climacteridae; genus Climacteris; species Climacteris rufus. The sequence continues at coordinate 20,552 of VZRZ01005503.1, forward strand.
GTGGTGATGGTAATTTCTGGAGGATCAGGCAAAAATAAGAGCTAACTCTGATACCCTTTCAAGTAAAAGAAGAGGCAGATCATATGTTCTGAGGCATAATGGAAAGAATCCTCCCTCAATGCTTCCCTTATGTTTTTTGTCATGGAGTTTTATCATATGTGGTACTTGGTAGCACCCGCCTATTATTAAGGTTCTACACCACTTTCCATTACAGAGCTCTATTTTCAGTTCCTTGTGTCTTTGCCAAACTTCAGCCATCTGAGCTGAAATTCTCTGAGGCAGATGTCTGCCTCGGGCTGAGATCCTTTGTAAAATTTATGTGTCAGTGTGGGTCATCCTTTCTATATCACAGTAACCTGACCCATTGTGAAGATTCTCCCAGAAGTAAAAATAAAAATATTGATGGAAAACACTTGTGCTTCTTCCAAATTTGAGCAAGAAAATTGGACAGAAATGGAATATTATCTGCCAGTCCTGGGACCCAGAGGCCCGATCCAAAACGTAGTGAACTCATCAGAAGCTTTCACATGGATCAGGTTCTGATTTTTAATGGGTGAGGGAACAGAGAGTTTCGCATAGTGAACGTTTGCCAGGACGCAATTCACCACCATAAATCAAACGTTAAATAATTCCAAAGACCAAGAAATGAGCGTGCAGATGGCAGTGTCTGCTCCCCAGTGATTGCACTGACTAGGATCCAGCTTCAATAGTTTGATCTCATTTAGAGCAGTCTCTAGGATTGCTTTGATGAGGCAGTTGGTGCAATCTTGTTGCTTCTCTCCTCTCTTGGCTAAAGTCTACTGGTGGAAGTAAACTCCCAGCAAATGCTGCCCAGGACACCTTGGAGCATGCAGGGGAGGGGGCAGGCAGGGCTCACAGCCAGATGTTGCAGAGCAGCCTGCAATCAGCTGGGTTCAAAGCTTCCCTTTAGTAAGAAAGAAGAAGGGTCACGTGCAGAAGAAGCATTGGTGCTCCTGGAGAGGAGCGCACGGATTACCTATGAACACTGAGGAAGCCAGAAACAGCAGAGTGACTTAGGGAAATGACACAACCTTTGGGAATAGCACCTTTCAGGGTCTGTTACAACACTGGAAATCTAACCCACATTGATGCACCCAGCTGTTTAACCTGCAGGAAAAAGGTCCTGGAAATAGCAGCATTGACCAGAAAGGCAATGATTGAGGAAGCCTGTCTGTGTCTTCCTGCTTTCCACCAAAACCTTCCCAGCATCACAACTGCCTTTAACCACAACTGAGGAAAGGGTCACAAGCTTGGAGATGGTGATCTTCTGTAAGTTTTAGAGAAAATCAGTGGCTGAGTAGAGGACAGACACTCTGTAAATCCCCCTGCTCCCAGAAGAAAAGAGTACAATGTAAGCGTGGCTCTTCTCAGGTGCCACAGAGTCCGGCCACAAATGGATAGCAACCAAAGCTCTGTTCCTTCTGTTGCTTATGATGCAATAAAGTAATTCATTTACTATTACTGGGTAAAAAAAAATATATTTTTAGAGCATTTTGGAGATTTTGACCATTTTTTATTTATAAAAAGTCAAATCCTCCCATGAAGTGCTTTGGCCTGAACGTCCAAAAAATAACAGAAATCAGTGCAGCTATAAGTATTTTGCTTCCACTTTTTAATTTTTAATAGGTATTCTAAATAAACATAAAGTTCTATATGATCCTGGGCCCCAAAACAAAATGCCTTTATTTAGCAATCTGAAAATGGAGTATTGTAACAACCCTGTTCAAATTTTTTAAAAAAATATTAATTCATTAAGCTTGTCTTTTCTTATAAGCAGTGTTTTTAAAACTGCTATTTTCCAATAGAAAAATAAGTCATTTGAACACTTTTTGCCACCTCCAATTGTTGCAGATGTCAAATTATTTAATTTAGAAATCTTTTTTCAAAAATAGGTTTTGTAGCTGTTCTTCATTGGTTATGGCTACACACTGCAAGTGCTGCTTTTCCTACAGAAAATAGTTGAAAATATTTCTTTGGAATGTTTCTCCATCCGAAAATTACAATTTGTTTCCAATTGAACATTTTTTTAGAAAGTGTCACATTCTATGGGACTGTGTTTTAAATCATGTACTGAAAGAAAGTGTTTCCAGTTTTCCACTTTAGAGCAAGTTTCTTAAAATGAGAATTGGGCTGAAATACTTTTGTTTTTCTGAGCATTTCAGTTCAACAGGTTTATTTCTAATTCATTTGTTTGATTTTGAATGAAAGACATTCCAGTAAAATTCACAGAGAGCACAGATAAATTTTCCTATAGAGAAATGATTGATTTTCCTCTAGTATTCCTTACTTCAGAATTACTGTAGTTATTTCACCTACCATATTTTTCAGATCAGTAATCTATGGAGCAGTTTTTATGTTATTTGAATGCCATGTAATATTGACCTCTAATTACTCTTGATCGGGGAAAGTACCCTGGAAAAACCCAGATTTATATAATTCAAACAGTTAGCAGACTGACAGTTCAATTTATGTTTCATGCAAGAACTGTGATGCTGAGTCAGAGCAAACATCTGTTTAATCCTGGAGCTGCTCTGTTCCTGCTGAGGGCCGGCAGTGAATGCTGAGGGATGGACTAAATTCAAATCTAATTTGCTATAATTGGTTTCTGGGTGTTTGCAATGGATTATATATAAGAAGCAGTATGAAGAATAGTGCTGAACAAGGCAAGTTAGAGGAGGACAGCATCTGCAAAAGAAAAGAAAAATAAAAGCCAGAAAAAAATCACCAAGACACTGTGGATTATTGTGATGACCTGCCCTGACATATTGGGTGTATCTAGGGAATAAAATTTTCACTCAACAGTAAATTCATATAAAGGACTTCCTAAAAAGTCTTATGAGCTGAAGGACAGAAAAACTGAAAAACTCCTTTTTTCCCAGTATTTATCACTGGCTTGTCATTTTCAATGCATAGCTTTAAGTCTTATGGAGCAGGAAAAAAGTGAGCAGGTCAGTAATGCACACTTCTACAGCATAATTACCTTTCCTACTAGTAAATAATGTTGATAAATTCTATGCATATTTTTCCTGTTTAAAAGTTGGGGTGTTCTGGGGTGTTTTAATAAAACACAAGTCAGTCAATGTGTCTGTTACACACTGCAGTCCTTGGACACCAGGAGACGGGCAGTGGGTTTGAGCATGAGGAGGAAAGGTGGTGTAGAGCACCTTGGACCTTTTCGGATCATGTAGGTACAGTACTTAGTTTATTACAGGCTTGGTCCTCGAGCTTTGCATTTTTATGCAATGTCAGAATACAATTAAACATTACTAAACCACTGAGAAGTTTATCCAGGGATTTATTCATGGCATTGTAATTGAAGAACTGTCCTTTTTTTCATTATAAGCAAGTGTCTTTCCCAGGTTAAAATGCCCGTAAAGTAATCTATGTGCTGCCACATCAGGCCCAAGCCAGCATTCTCAATTCTGTAGTTGTGATGCCATAAAATACCTTGGAACACAGGGTAACTCAGCTTGCAGGGGACCTCAGGAGGTGGTTTGGTTGTTGCAGCACCTCCCATCTCTACTGTAGGTCCAGCACACTTCTCCACTAGTATTGTGTAAGCATGCAGATGAATAAATAAGCACTAGAAATGTGCTGACAGGTTTTCACAGAATCACAGAGTCATTTAGGTTGGAAAATACCTTCCAGATCAAGTCCAACTGATCCCCATCTTGTCACCCAGAACAGAGCACTGAGTCATTCCTTGGACACCTCCAGGGATGGGAACTCCACCACCTCCCTGGACAGCCCCTTCCAATGCCTGACCTCCTTTTCCATGAAAAAATTCTTCCTGATATCCAGCCTGAACCTCTCCTGGCACAACTTGAGACTATGTCCTCATCCTGTCACTTGTTGCCTGGGACAAGAGACCAACCCTCATCTGGCTGCACCCTCCTGTCAGGGAGTTGTAGATAGACATTAGTTGTCCCCTGCTTGTTCTTGTTGATGTTCTTGCATCATCAAGGACCACATTGCCAGGCCTGTGTTTGTGTCTGAGACCTGCAGCCCACAGTTAAATGACACATGTAGAACATGGTAGTGTCTTGAGCCTCAGTGTTTTCAAAACCTGACAACTAGAAATACTAGAAATTCAGTCATATTGTCTCTTCTGAAAAGCACTAACAAAAATAGTTTATAACTGACATAAAAAGGATTGGTTTTCAAGAGGTGAAAGATAGCAAGGCATGTAAAGCAACTTTAACAGGTGTGGAATACGGCTAAAGAAGTGTAATTCAAAATGTGGGCTAGTATAGGGCCATGCTGTTGTTGCCAGGTCAGATTAAGTGTCTGACCAGATGTCCATCCGGATTGAGGATCTGGCTCACACAGCTTCCTTTCTTCTTCAGGAGTAGAGATTGCAGAGATTATGAGCTCTGCAATATTGTCAGTAGTCTTCTACTACCCTGCGTGTTTCTTAGGGCTTCTGTATTTGGAATCATGCATTTAAGGGATGGTAAGGAAACTCCCCAGTGGGACCATTCCCGGGACTTTTTGGCAGTGGCATTCCCAAGGTCAGAGACTTTCTGGCTGGTGTCACCCACCTTCATGCCCTTTGTTATCCCAAAGGTCGGCAGTTCACAGCCTCATGTCCCGGGCTCCCACCCAGAGCTCAACCTGCATTTCAACCTGCCTCTCTATCTGCATCTCAGTCTGCGTTTCAATCTGCAGCTTGTGACCCCAGCTACCTCTGCTAGATGTGCTCCTCAACAGTGAGAATTCTTAACACTGCTTATTTCCAGCCCTTCATGGAGATACCCATGAAAAGCAGAACTGCTGAAGCCTCAAAACTTGTAAAAGAAAGAGGATGAAGTTGAAACGCAGAGTCTGTATTTAAAATGTTAGGCTTTTTAAGGCAGTCTGTTTATACTAACTGTAAGTAGCTGTAGCAGACACTGTTCTGTATTCCTACACACTGTGCAGGGGAGGCAGAAAAAACAGCTGAAAGGCCAAGTAAAAAGCTCAGAACTGGAGCACCCTGACCTCTGTACCACCATAAACCCACTGACAGCTGCACTGCACTCGGGGAGTTTAGCCATTCAGGTATCTCCCGAGCAGCAGGCTCTGCCATCAGGACATACCCTAGGAGGCAGCAGAAGCCCACGTTCTCTCACAGCAACTCAAAACACATCAACCATCCTTAACTTTCCTCCTCAGCCTAACACGGGCTGCCTGTTAAAGGCAGTTCTGTCACTGGCTGCCCGGGTGCTGGGAAGCTTTGAACAGCTTGCAGTAGGTATCTGGAGTTTCTAAAGCCACCAGCAGCAAGTCGTCTTGCCTGGGAGAGGCTGAGCCTGGAAGTCACACTGAGATTGAGTGGGTGACGTGCAGACAGCATTTACATCTTTGTGCAGGGTTCAGTTTGACTCGGGATTTGCAGTCCAAGAGAAGAAAGAGCTGCTTTCTCCACTCCTGTTTCAAAATTTTGTAGTACCATAGAAAGAGGATGGTCCTTGATGAGTACCCAGGAACTGAAGCACAGCAGTCTTTTCCCAGCACCACAACACATACCTGAGATTAGTCTGGGCAAGCCACTTAGAAATCATTTTTTGAAGGGCAGAAGGACTATATCTAAAGAATATACTCACCATAAACCAAATTTATAAGTATGATTACCATATAAATGGGATATCCATCTTCAGAAATGAAGGGCTGGGTAGGCAAGACCACAGTAGTGCCCTCAGGACATGCATTTCTGTGCCCCCTTAGCTCTGACCTCTCCATTCACCCTCATCATTAAATTAGTGGGCAGCTGCCCCAGGGTAACAGTGTTAGTGCAGCATGGGGGGAGATGGCTGGAAGGTGAGGTCAGGGCAGGAACAGGAGGTTGCGAAACGGTAGTTTGACAGAGGAGGATGGAGGTGAAACAAGAAGTTGCTCTTGCTGAATGTAGAAGTTGCAAATAAATTAGATTTTCTGAGAGAATCCTAAAGCCTGACCTCAGAATCATGCTTCAGGCCAGGAGTCATTGGAGTCTGGTCCTGCAGCCTTGCATGGCTGTGCCTTTCTTAGTCAACATCTTTGGGGGGTGTATTGTGTATGTTAACTGTGTATGCAGTTGCACAGATGTATAAATTCTGATTTATATTTTGTAATTTTTGCATCTACATCTTCTTTTCTTTTTTTTTCTGTTTTATTTTTTTGCATTTTATGCATTCAAGCCTTCATTTTTTAGAGTCTAAAAAGAATTTAGAGTGCTCTAGCAGTACTGAATATTATTTCTGACTGGAGCTTTTGCTAGGTACTCTCAGTTCTCCTACTGTAGCACATTCTGAACTCACTATCCAGCAGGGAAAAAAAATCCAAAAGAAAACAGTATTTCCGATGTTGAGAACAAATTTATTTCTAGCCCCAGCCAGAGGAGTTGTTACTGTAGGGATCACTGCAAGGGGGTCAGGTCCTGGAGTCCCAAAGAGTTTTAGCCTGAGTTGGGATTGCAAAAATAGACTTCTGATCCTGTGGTAAAACGTATCTGCTTGGGGGGTAAGATGCTGAATGGTGACAGGAACTGCTGTAAAGCTAACACAACTTTAATATGTAGGGAATAGAGTACTCCATATGCTGCTGTGTGATTTCCTTCTTTGGCTTGGAAGGCAAAACCCAACTGCTTGTATTTGGAAGGCAAATTTCAATCCCCAAAATATCTTCTATGCATTTACTTAATTTTTACTGGCTGACTGGGTAGGCTGACCATAGCTCAGACTGGAGTACAGGTTATGTCATTCAGCAGAAAACTCCCTTCTGTGAGCAGAATTTTACTTCATTTTGTTATTTTTTTTCCTCCTCTTTCTCCTCCTCCAAGACTATACATACAAAGGGAGGTCACAAAATAAAAGTAAGCTGTAGCCAGCTAAGTTCAGGTTTTGAAAAAAAACCCAACCTCTGTATACTTATTAGAATTTCTTGTTAATGAGGTCATTTATGTCAGGGCAGGAAATGTACAAAATAACACAGGATAGAAAAATCTAGACACTATAAAACACGCCAACAAATTTGGCACATGCATTACTCCCTTAATATGCCCCCTATGTAATCTATAGATCCCACAAGTGATCACACTATGTTTATGTATGTAAAAACTCCTATATATGTAACACTCATAAGAGTAGCAATTTTACTAGTGGGAACAGATTATTGTGGTCTTTTTATATAGCATATAGCTTTACTTAGAATGAGTCCTTGTAGAGGAATGCAGGACCATGAAAAACTGTTAAAATGTCATGATTATATTAATTTCATACTTAAAGGAATACTTCACTTTAAGTTATGGCTCCAAAATTACACTGCTCATTCATGATGTTTTTAATGTATAATTGGCTGCCTTCAAAAATGTCACAGTAGGAGGGAAAAAAAAGTTCATTTTCCTTGGCGTATGTACTGTTGCTATTCCTGTGTTCATTTGGCTTGGCTCAGGGAACTAAATGCTGCAGTCTGAAATAACTTTTTATATGTTGACATGTGCATTTAACTAGAATAAGCAGGCAGAGTGGACCAAGTTGGATTCAGCAATGAACAAAATATATCTTGTATTGCACCTTTTAATGTATCAGCCTCCATTTCTGAATCTTTTTCATTTCTTCTTTTAATGGCACACATGCACCAATACACTGAGATGCACCCAGTCCCAGCACAAAGATCAGGCAGCAATGTAAGATTCATGGGGGAAAGAGGGAAGAGTAAGGAGAAAGGAAGGAAAATCATGGGCACAATTTAATCGCTTGAAGAAAAAGCTGGGAAGGGAATATATGGATTTGTTGAAATTTATTTAGCCCAAAAGATCTGTTGTTTTCCAGAGAAAATAGATCTTTACTCCTTTGTTGACTGTCCCTCTGTCTGGCCTAAGGAGAAACCTCTCAAGTCCCACACCTACTGAGCTGGATTCTTGAAACCTCACCTTGTGTTCACTCCCCTGGCCTGACCTGGCCTGGCCTGACCTTTGATCATTTCTAGGGTTGTGTTGAGCTCCAGGTACGGAATTTGACCTGGTGGTGTGATGTCTAAATCACAGACCTCTGTCATCACAAGGAAGGCCATAGTCCTGCATAGCAGGGTGCATGGAGCCACCCTGGGCAGCACTTTGCCCCCATGTCATATCTGCTCCCCATTTCACCTCCAGCACGCATGTGGGCTGCAGGAACGTGCCACACCATGGTTGTCTGGTCCATGGCACACCTCCTCTGCAGCTGGGGCTTTCCTCCAAGCCCAGCTCACAGGGTTGTCCCATAGTGTCATAACCACAATTATGTGACCTGGACCTTACACAGAGAAAATCCTGAACACTCACAGGGCTGCAGCACAAGCGCTTAAAGGCAATGAGACAAATAAGGACAATCCTAATGAAATTTTGCAGTCAGTCCCACAGTTCTGAATGTCTGTGTGGTTGCCTGAGCCACTATGCTCCCCTACTTTGCCTTGCTTTGCTTTGCTTTGCTTTCTGCATTTTCCTTGGTCATTATTTATGAGGAGAAAAAAAAATCCTTCTGTACCCACCTCTTTACAGTCCCATGAGCCTGACACACACCCTCAGAGAAGCCTGTCAGGGAAGTACATGTTAAGGATCAGCAGTGGGTACTTCTGTGCTTGTTTTGCAGAGGAGGCAAAGAGACACTTTATTCAGTTATAAACAGGAAACCCGGGCCAAGTTTTAGAGGTTCATGTCCAGGACCACTCCCTAAGATGAGCTAAGGCTCGATGTTCTTGTCAAGATGAAAATCGTGACACACCCTGTGCCTTGCACATTGTTGGGGCCTGCTCCTGACCACATCTCAGCAGGGCTTTCTGCTTTCAGCATGTTCAGATTTGGTGTGCAAAGAACTAGGGGTCAGTTAGGAAAAAAAAAATCCAGGTAAAAAAATTTAAGGACATTTAGGAAACTTAAAACCATGCACTGAAGTCTGCTGCAGCAGCCTAAGAGCTTATGATTGAGCCAGAAAATTCTGGGATTTGGGGGGTTTATCATTGTGTCAGTCTTAGGAATCTTCTGCATTGTCACAGGGCAGTGGGAATAAAGCAAACATCACAAGAGAGGGATAGAACAGAATCCAGCAACTACTTTCCAGGGACTTTCTTTCTCAACCAGTTTTCTTTATATACAACTTTTGAGATAGGTGTTATGTTCTACATGACATCTGTTGGCCTTACAAATTGCTTCTGTGTTTAAATCCCAATGAGATATTTGTGTTTGTGCCACTGTTGGTTCTCTTCACCGTTTCCTCAGTGGGGATAAAGATGGAGGTGTAAGCTGTTTTCTGATATCTGCATATTTTATTTATTTTTCCTTGTGATATACCTGATACCATGGGGGAAAATTATCTTTTGTTGTGTGCATGTTGATTCATTTACTAAAATAACTCCCTACAAATCAAGTAAGACTTGAACTGAAAACTCTAAAGAAACGTAATTCTGAAGTCCTTTATTCATGTTTTCCTCCATGCTCAAAACTGCCATCAGGACCTGAGGAAGTAACATCCAGTTTTAGAATTAATCATCTGGTTTATGTCTTTTTTTTTTGTTTTCTTTTTATCTGTCCTGTGGTGGAGGACAAATATCACCAACATGAGCTGTTTTATAAAACAGCTTTGTAGTGCACAGCCAAAGAGATTTGGCTTCTATGTCACTTGGGGGAATGAGTGCTCAAGTACAGTATTTATTAGCATTTAAATAGTCTGAATTTTACACCTTTGTGTGCACACATGCGTTTTACTTCTAAACCCTCTCCGCCCTCCACCCCCAAACCATTAATGAAGTTTGTTGTTCTTAAAATAGCAGTTCTGTTTGGAATACCTAATTGCTTGGTTTCTGTTGTCGTACTTTGGTCAAAAAAAGCCCCATAAAAAGCAGCCCGTGTGTCCCTGTGTTCAATGGGGAGCTGTGTTCCCCCTCTGGGAGCCTCAAGGAGCTGTGGCTGAGGATCTCAGCTCCCTGTTTTAGCCACACTGCATTTAGACCTCGCTGGGACAAGCAGCAGAGGCTCAATTGATGGGGACCATAAAACGGCTGCTGGAGCTGAATGATTTATTTATTTATTGCTTCTATATTTATTTATTGCCAGTGTCAAAGAAAAGATTGTACTCATGGCCTTTTCATCTTCTCCCAAGTGCTGCCTGTACACTCCACTGGCCTTGTGCAGAAATATTTCCCCTCTCTAACTGCACTTGCTGATTGGAACTGAATCCTCACAGGCAAACTGCAATGCTACTGGTACAATGTCATAATATTTCATAGGTCATTTATAAATATTATTGCTGGGGCAAATAAATTTCTTTGGAGTACTTAGTCTACTGCTAATAAATAGTTTATTTGAGCTTGTAAGAATGGTGACATTTCACTTTGAATATCTTTGGCCTCTTAAAAGTTGTTAGTGCAGAGAAGAAAAAAGGGGAAAAATAAACTGGAAAAATTATGCAGCAGATCTTTTTATATTTTTTCCTACATTTTTGCTTGCTTAAATGGGCCTTCTTGTCAGACTACATGTCTCTGTGTGAAGCTGGTTACAGTGTTTGATTAATGTGTGCTATTTAACATCTTATTAAGTAGATAATTCCCTCTTTTTTCTCTTTCACTCCCTCTTTTTTCTTTGTCAGAGCTGCATGCAGCTGAAACAGTGTTTGAGCAGGTTGCCTTTCATATCAATAATAGTAACTAAATCCCTTTTTCTACTTTTCCCTTTTGGGGTAAAAATTATGGACATGGTGGTGAAGTTTTGTTTGTTAATTTTTTGATGGTTTGGGGTAGGTTTAGATTTATCATTATTGTTTGTTTTGCTCTTTGATTAAAAAGGCTGGGGTTCAGTTGGGTTTTTAATAGCAGTGATATGAAGACGGAGACCAGAAGGGGGGAAGGCTTAGTTTTTGTGGTGGAGTTGTGTTTTGTTAGAGTTTTTTTGACAGCTCAGCAATGATGTTAACCCTCAGCTCTTTTCATTCAACTACTGAATTAATGTCAAGGACAAATACTAAAATATTCTTTCATGTGCTTCCCATAAAATGTGTCATTTCATGCAGGCTCAGGAGGAGGTACAAAGCCGATGATTTTATTTGTGCATGTGTGGGAACATTATATTTCTATTGCAATCATCCAGTATGGAAAGAAAAATAATGTCCCATTGAAAATCTCCAGTGATTTTTGAAAACAATCCTGCTTCAAAATTACAGTCCCTGCAATTCTAAAGGTGCTTAATACTTCTTCTGGCAGATGACTCCATGCCAGTCTCTCCCAGATGACAGGCAGTCTCCAGAAATTCTGGGAACAGGCAGGGAAAAACCTCAGCAAACTCAAAATATATATGGGAAGGGGAATGATTTTAAACTAAGGGAGTTAGCAGGAACTTGGTCAAAGACTTCTGGTGTAAAGAGACTGGAAAATTTTGTACATACCTCAACCAAATCCCCCATAAGACTAGAAGGAAGGGAAACAAGCCTCCCATGTACTCTTTAGCTGACAAATGACAGGGTTGCCAAGAGCAAAGCAGGAAATTCTCTGCACTTACTTAAAAGTTTATGGCAACACAGGTGTACTCTCCTGCAGACCTTGGCTTGCACATGATTTTGCTCTAGTGACTTGGATTTCTTGGTTCTGTATGGGCTTCCCCCCATTCATTCATTTTGCCTCAGAATATCATGAGTTTGTTGATTTAATTACCTTTGTAGGAGATTTTTTTTTTTTGGTGTCTTGGAAAATAGCAGTCTGTGGTGGTTTCATTCACTTCCTTCCATGACACATTTTTTCTAAACATTCCTCTTGATTCCCAATGTGCAACAAGGATGAAATCAAAAGGCAAAATAGGAAGTTTCCCTGGTCTGTCAGAGCAACTGTCTGAATTAAAAGACAATAAAAAGCCAATTCATTTTCAACCAGATTTATACAGATGGCCAAAAGAAAAAAAAAAAAAAAGGTGCTCAGGTCCAGTAGTCAGTAATGTTCTGGCCATATGATGTGCCTGAATCACTTTGAGAGAATTTGTCTGCAAACTTACTACACTTTTTGATCTTCCAGCTCTGGGAAGGAGTACAGGAAGAGGGAAATAACTCCAAAACATCAACATTGAAGCAGCTTCAGTGGTAAAGCTTTAGGAGCGTTTTGTTGTGCAAAGATGTGGACTCCTCTGCACCCCTGATGTGCAGGGACAGATCTCAGTGTCACTGAGCACCTGACATGAGAAGCCGCTGTTCAGTTCCTGGCAGCTCTGCTAATGTTTTCCACTGAAAATTGAAAACTTTATTCCTCTTTCTTAATGACCCCACAGCTCCTGGAGGGGCCACAGCTCAGCCAACACTTGCACCTGTGTTGTTTGCTCTCCAAGGAGGAGGCAGGCAGGGAGCACAAATGACTACTGCAAACAGCAGAATTACCTTCCAACAACATCTTCCAGGTTTTCCAGGAGTTCTGTTACAACACCACCTTAGTCTCTCTCTTGACCACACTTATATAGGATGGAGACCCTTGCAGGAAGGCAGGATGCCTTCCAGCTGTTGATTCTTATCTTTTCTGTGATCTCCAGGACATGCAACAAGCAGCTAAGGCTTTATGGGTGTTTAATATCAATGGAGTATTTTAGTGTGGATTTTTTCCTTTATGGGCTGCATAAAGACACATTTTGTGAGATTCTAATTTCACTCATAAAACCCCTTGCTAGTAGCAAGCTGCATTCTGCTCAGTAAAGCTGTCAAAATTGACAGATTCAGCTTTGATCATAGTAACTAATCTGTTTGACCCCAAGTTTTCAGAAGTGTCTCTTATACATAAGGGAAAAAAACAATCATTCACTTCCCAAAGGCAAACTCCACAGCTTAGGGAAAATTATGCTGCTGCATGTGAACATTTTGGCTACTACTGCCACTTGCTGAAAGAAGTAGCTTGAAATTTAACTGATTACGGAATATGACAGCCTCTGGAAAATGACTTTTGTGTTTTCAATGGGTGTAGGGAAATCAGGTAGATTTGCAAAATGACTGTTTAGCCTTTTGACATGCAGAGAGCTAATTCTTTAGACTTCAGTGAGGTAACTAAAAAAGTAAGATTTTGGGATAACTAGGTGTTATAATTTGTGTGTGTGATAGATGTTATGAGCCTGAAATATCACAGATATTTAAAGCTGCTGAATAGCACTTCCAGATATTGAAATGCACTTCAGAGAAATAACTAATATACAGTTTACATTTGTGTGAACCTAGGTGGGCCTGGAGCCAGGCTCTCGTATAGGTGAGATAAGAGCTAATGGGGTTGAGCTCCTAAAAGCAGCTCTTAAAGGTTTCACTGCAAATTGTTAGGTGTGCCAGAGCTGGAGAATTTCCTTGCAAATGCTGTTCAACCTACCCAGAAGTATAGAAGATGGCTCTGCTGACATCAAATGGGGTCTATCCCATTTTTTTATTTCCTTTTTTTTTTTTTTTTTTTTTTTTTTTTTTTTTTTTTTTTTTTTGCTAATTGTCATCTGTGTAGTGGGTTTAAGTAAAAAATACTCTGAATCACCCAGAGTAACCTTTTTCATAATAATAAACCAACACTCTATAAATACCTATAACCCCAGGATCTTAACCTCAGGGACAGCATGGCAAAAGCAGCTTAGAACTCCTATGCTCAGTCCTTCATCAGAACAGTGCTTGCTTTCTCTCTCTCTGAGTTTTTAATAGACATCTCAAGCTGAGATGACTGTCAGCACTTTCTCCTGGTAAGACATAATTTTGCTAAATATATATTGTTCATTTGTAGCTATAAATATATACAGACATAAAGTATACACCTTCTGTAGTAAGTCAAGTTCCATTTCTAGTTCATTTTCTGATTCATTCAGTGTGTGTATATTGATGTAATTGCCTTTTTTTTTTTAATTTTGCCTATGTCCAGTTGTGAGAAATCTTGTGCCATTTTATATGAGTTCTCTTTCAGTTCTTGTCCCTCCATAGCTGATGAGTTCATTTATGTAACTTGGATTTCTAGCTTGGTTAGGGCACAGCAATGAGACTGAATTTTGTGGTTTTGAGGAGCAGATTCTTGTGCCTGGAAGCATAATTAAATTAACTTTAAAAAATCAAATTAATAATAACCCATATAGATAATTAGCTGTATGCTTTTATAGATAGAAGGGTTTCTGCAATGAAATGAAACATGAAATAAAATTAAGGGCAGGTTAAAGCTATTTTTATTTCCCCAAATAAACATACCTCTATGGAAGTCAGTGCTACATAGATTATCAAGTGGAAGAGCTTTACAGGATTAGATCTTTTATGGGTGGCTAGAACACATTATTTAGCATTTTCTCCAAACCAGACATATGCCTCATGCCTCTTCATTCCTCAGAGCCTCAGTCTAACCATTACATGATGAATTTGGAAAGAAATTTCTGCTATAGCCAGGTCATCCCTTATAACTGTCTGTAAGACATCTTTTTATCTGTCCCAAAATGCTAGACCTTGTTTTCTCTTGGAGAAAAGTGCCCCATAAAGCAAACCAGCACCCTTTAAATGCCACAAGACTAAAACTCCTCTGAAGTCCAGGATAAACCTGCCAAAGACAAGGTACCCTCAATCTACACTCTGTAACTGACAGATGTCTCTGAACAGCAGAACAATGGATGTAAAAATGTGTTGAAGGGTGAAGGATCTCCCTAAAATAGGACCAGGCCAACATAATCAAAACAACCCTTTGTGCTAGAAAATATAATGCTGACTTGAGCTTTTTGTATTAGAGGACAAGGAGGACAATGCTCTAATAAAAAGCTAACTCACTTCAAGCCATTTTAACAAAATCATTAACCAGGTTGCACATATCTTTAGCCAATGATCCTTCATACTTCTCTAAAGGATCAGACCCTCGTGTGTGGCTTGTGAGGATCTGAGGGATATGGTATCTGGAAGTCTCTTGTTCAGAAAACATTCAGCTATCCTGAGGTCACAGTGAATAACTAAGATTTCTGTGTATACAACTGAGGTCCAGGCAGTGCTGAGATCCTCTCTACCCATGGATTTCTCCTCCTCCAGAAAAAGGAGTGGAAGGAAGGATGGACAGGTACAGAAACCTGCAGTTGCACTCACTGCACCTCAACTCTTCTGTATATTATCTTTATCATGCAGTCTCATCTCTAGTGTTCTGCAGAGTGCTTCAGCTTGAGTGAGTTTCTCTCAGAAATGCATAGTTCCCCCTCTGCAACTCCTCTCCAAGGCACACTCTGACACAGTTAAAACAAATCCTCTGTAAGCTCATTCAGTCACCAAAAAAATCTTTGTTAACACAGAGTTAAAATTTCCCAGTGGTTTCTCATGTCTTTCCAAAATGCCTTGCTTAGCAAAACTCAAAGCCCTGAAAACACAGAAAATGAGGATTCCTGGCATATACCAGCAGAACCTTAACTGTGACCCCCTGGAAGTCACAGACCCTGGGAATTGCTGGCATGCTCTCCAGATGAGTCCATTGCAGTAGGTTTTACTGAGCCTGATGCTCCAGGACAGCGTGTGCTATCAGCAGGCAAGCTGCAATCTGCATTTGTTTTTATTTTGCTTGGGCTTTTTGGCAGTAACATTCCTGCATTTTAAACAGTGTCAGTGGGATATTTTGATAGAATTTAGAAAAAAATGTTTTAGCCATCCCTTTTTCTTTGCAGTCAATTCTCTGCCTGATGTATGAGCAGTGTATGCCTTACCTTGGCATTTGGGGAATTCAGACAGTTCCCCTTTCCCTGTCATCTCCACTGGATTTTAGCACACTTGGAGGGAAGAATACGCCACTGGCAGGCTCCTCACACTTGCTGGCTGTGACAGTCACTCCATCTTCCTCCAGTTTCCCTTCCACCACCTCTTTATGCACTCCTGTTTTCCAGCCCCAACAGTCCCTCCCCAAGGCTACACTCCTCTGTGTTTTTACACCACCCTGTGCCGTGTCCTCTCAATCCCCACACCACAGTCTTCCAGTGAGCATTCACACGGCACTGTACTTTCCTCTGGTAAATGTGTTGTACCTCCCCAGCCAGACCCAGATCCCCTGGGCAGGAGTTGGTTGTAGTAACCTGCCTGAGGTTCACCACTTATGTCTCTTCTTAACCTTTCTGGGACTGACTACATCTCACCTCCCAAGGCCATGGCATGCATACCTGAACCACACAGGAGCTGTCACAGAAGGCTGCCTGGAAATCTTACCTTGATGTGTTCATATACATCAGAGTCTGATTTAGACTTGAGAGAGCTCATACACCAAGTGCCACATAATGGCTTTATCATTACTTTTCCCACTACTGGAATCAATGAGATCAGATAAGGAACAGTTGAGCTATGATTTGAACCCTTGGAACAATCAGGATAATCCCAACACAAATCAAGCTTGCCCCTTTGAAGACAGGCCAAGAGGGAAATGGATTTGAAGTGAAGACTAGATATTGGGAGGACTCTGCTCAGATTGTTTTGACCTTGTTCCTGATGCCAGCAAACTGTGGTGTAAGCTAAATAAGTCTCGAGTTTTCTGAGGTGCTTTAAAATCAGCCCAATTTCAGCCTAAATTTCAGGGCTTTTCACTTTTGTTATAGCAAAACCAGAGTTCTGCTACAGTCAGCATGTCTCCTGCAGTCTGCTTGTGTTAAAATATGAAGAGAAAAAGCAATACTGTTCCTGCTCTGTTTCCTTCAAAATATTTAATTCATATTGAGTTCGTAGATTAAAGTGAAGTAGGACTTTAAAGTAACCTCAGTATATACTTAGGGAGAACAGAGTTGTGAATTGCTTTGCAATGTCAGCCCTCGTGTTTGAGAATACTCAGTTTCTCACAAACCCAAGACATTTTAATGGATAAAAAAGTAAAAATATATAAGAAAATTCTGTTTCATCTCAAGTCCTTGTGTGTGGAGTTGTACAGGAACAGTATTCTCAGGCATAGTTGTGATGTTTCTTGAAGTGAGGGTACAGTATCAGCTCTTTATTTCCAAGATGGAGCATTGCCAGATCCTTGAGTTTTAATGCTGATGTTGGTAAATAATGTACAATTTTTGGCTAACCATACAGGTACAAATTTGTGGGTTAGACCAAAAAAGCAATGCCAGCACACTGACAGGAATTGATTCAAAGGTAGATTCTCTAATAGTTGTGCTCTTGTTCCAGTCTTTCAGTCTGAAATGAAAGCTCAGAGCCCTTTTGATTTGAAGCAGAGATTTATGGTTAATTATAGCATTTCCCATGATTATATGTTTGTGCTTCAGTAACTGCTAGATGAGGAGGAAAGTTGAAACAATTTTAGGGCTAGTATATTGCTCTACCAAAAGATGTACATTCAGATATCTCAGCGTGGGCCCTTCCTTATTTCTTTATAAGGAAAAATACATGGCAAAAGTTACACTCCACTAGTCCTACAGAAAACTGGCAGCAGGAGATGGTCATTTCCTCCACTGCTTCTGTCCCTCACCTTTCTTCTACAGACAAGTCCTTCAGCATCCCTATCTGAAAAATGACAATGAAAAATGGTCTGGGGTTAGCAATGAGTTCAACTCATCCAGACCATGAGTTCTGCAGAGGCAAGAGAAATATTTTACCATCAAGAGCACATAGGATTTGGTTATGACAATATAGTCAGATGCCCAAAATTCTGCTGTGAGTATCATAGAATGCTTTGAGTTGGAAGGGACATTTAAAGGTCATCCAGTCCCGCCTCCCTGTAGAAAGCAGGGACATCTCCAACTAGATCAGGTTGCTCAGAGCTCCAGTCTTGGCTTTTATGGTAATTCTGCTGTATATTCAAAATATATGATTGCACATTGCAAGATAGGTTACACATTAGTAAGTTCCCATCCTTGTACCATAACCTGCATCATATTGGGTTTTATTTGACCTACATTTAAAAAGAAGTGCTTTTTTTTAATTTCTTAGCTGAAGGCTCCTATGAATAATGTATTTTTCTTCTAAATTGATTCACAAGGGGAATATTAAAAAACAAACTAGTGTGCCAGATTTCAAAAGTTTTTTATCCTACCAACTACCACTTTCATGAGCATGGAAAGATTGCTTTTTTTGTTGTTTGTTTTTTGATAGAAAAGCTAAAGTGAACCTTAATGAACTAAAAACTAAAGGACACACCAGATTTTAGATAGGAGTTAACTATAGCTACAGCTGTGCAAGAGATACAGCAATGAAATAAAAGTGTACTTTGGAGATATTCCGTAAATAGATTAGAAAGTTATGATCACAGAATCATATGTTGTGGTGCATGTGATGCCTGCTACACTGAAATGAAAAGGAAACTTATCAAAATTACAGGAAAAAAGATATATATGTTAAGGAACAACTTCAAATAGAAAGGAAAATAAGAGCAATTTATGCCAAACCTTTGAAACACACAGGATCTTTTATTAAATGAACACACTCATATATGTTCCAAAGTAACACAGGTTTCAAAAGCACACATTAACCTGCACTTAGGTAGTAAATTCTCTTAGCCTCAAGGATGGCTGGAGGTTGCTCAGCCCAGTGGGGAAAAAAGGCCACTCATTCCTCTGGGAATCTCCACCTGGGACTGGAAGCAGGGGGAAGCCCAATGCAAAGAAAGGAGTAGTTAAAGAGCACACAAGGAATGTTCCTTTAAGCCATTGGCACCAGAAGGGAGGTGTAGAAATCAAGTTGTCTCATAACTAACCAGAAGCAAGATTTCAGGGACTACTGCAAGCGTATGCTCATGACCCCAGAAGAGGGACAGTTTCCCCTCACCACCCAAGCTGATGGAGCCAGGTGAGGGGTGTTCCACATCCACACCCCCAAGAGCCAGTGCCATGACTGGGATGGGCTTCCACAATTCATACAGGACAGGGGTTGGTTTGCTGTGAGCACCTAAGAAACATAGGTGATAAAATGAATGATGGGGATTTTACAGATGACATTGTCTCTTGGAGCAAAGCAGGGAATTAGCCAGCCTGGGATCTAATTTATCAAATGTAAATTGAAGTCTGAGCTAACTGCCTGTATTATAAATGTAGAAAAAATTATTTTTCATGTAGAATTCATCCTAGAGCATGTGTCCGATACAGATGCTCTTTTCTCTAGAAGTACTTGTTTCTCTCCATTAGCTGCTAAGGGAGTCTTGGTATTGAGCTCGAGCAGAAAGGAGATGGGATCAGTCCAAGCCCTCATGCGTGGTGTAGCAAGAGATGTGCTTTCTTTCTCTTCTCAGCAGAGGATGATGTCTTCCCAGTGATAGCTGAGACCTGGAGGGGAGGTGTGCCTGGGAGATGTCAGTCTTTAACCAGGTGGAATTGGTTCAGAAGATGGTCAAGAACATTGGAGCCTGATTAATCTTTATCCTCCCTGTCTTGCTTGCTCAGGACATGGAGTTAGTATTTTTCTGTCTCCAAATACATTTGGTTCATTACAATCTCACTATGAGGTGAAGCCACTCCTCTCAAGCTGGGATTTTACTCTTGGGATGTGCTCCTTGCTTGTGCATTATGCTCCAGGACAGGATGGGCAATAAGATCTTGGTCATTTTTATTACTGGCAAATGATTGCTGGGCACCTTCATATGAAATTGCAAAACAGGATACAAAAAGCAAAGAGATTTATTTTAGGCTGACTTGAAGAGGAACCAAGGACTATTTTTAGTGTGTTTACTACTCGTCAAAGGGATTTTCTGTTGTCTCAAACCCAGACCACTGAGGTTTACCACTGCTTGTATAACATTTTTTCAATAGTGCTGTTCCTTTTTCAGTAATTGGTATGGCTTCCCATGGCTCCAGCAGCCCTGCTCTCCCTGTGCAGCCTGGGAGGGAGGATTTACCCTGGCTGGGGTGAGAGAGGGTGCAGTTTCTGGGCCTGGGTGGGGTCCCTATTGACTTCATCTGTTTCAGAGTCAAGCCCAGGACTGTTTTGGTTTCACTGAAGCCTACTAAGTTTCCTGGTAAGGATACATTTCTAAATATAGCCCCTTACATTGGATGCAGGAATGTTTACCCATGCAAAGTCAGGCAAGGTAAACACTTCTAAAATTTTTTTTGGTCAGTACCTTTCTAGTAGAAATGAGTCTTGAATTATGTTTGGCATCATCCTGGCATGCTGGAGCTAAATACAGGGACTGTCTTCCTTTTCTGGTATCTGCTATTTCTGATTTTATTTTCACGTGGAAAGGGGTGATTTAGCGACCCTTCATTATAGGTGCGTCAGTCAGAGTGGACGTTGCAAGCTCTGTGAATTTTGCATTCACCTTTTAAATAACGCAGCCCTGAATGAATCTGTTGACAGAAGCTGAGCAATTTAAAAATACATTTGAAAGTATGCAATGGGATTATGACAGAGGGCTGTGCCAGGAAAAATACAAGCTCTTACTATGCTGTTACAGTTGCTTAAGCACACATTAAATGCATAGTTTGCACTCGCTCTCTCTCTCTCTCTCTTTCAAAGAATGTATTGTGAAGTACATTTATTTAGGACTGTGCCATTATGTTAATTCAGCTTTGATTCTACTGATGGATTGCTTTTTTTAATCTCTCCTGTGTATTTGTGAAAAGCTCTGACTTGAGATTTGACGTCAGCTTTTCATTTTGTTCACATAAATCTCATTTAAAAGCTATTTATGAGAGTGGTTTACTTGAATTCTTTAAACAGGAAGATGCATTTCTGATCAGGCTGTTATTTTCTTGTATGTTACAATCATCTCATCAGCTGGTACTGCTCTACCTTTGGGGAGTAGGGAAGATTCTTTGCCAGTCATAATGAAAAAGTCGTTGTGCCTTATGACATCTTGTGGTATTTTCTACTTACTTTTGTGTAGGGAAACAGTCTAATTTTGGTACAAAGATGGAGAAAAAAAGAAAAGCTTTTAAATAAATTGATGGCTTTTTAAAAATCAGTATCCCTTCAGCAAGCTCCCTACACTTTAGTGACAAGAAAGCATCTGAACCTTACTCAAAGGAAGAATACACTGTAGGAGACTGTGCTGGGTCCCCAAGAAATGCAAGTTGAGTATAGAACTTTTTGGTCCATGATGGTTTAATGACCACTTTTCTACTATAGAATCAGGGAGATTCAGTAAATTCCAGCACAAAGGACCCCTGGCCCAAAATTTAGTCTTCTCCTTAGTACTTGGGTTTCTTCACTGTGGCAGATAAGCAGAGTTTCTATTGAGTGTGGCCCTAAATTATGAGATTTAAGAAAAGTGAGAAAGGGAGGACTGAAGCAAAAAGTTGTGCTTGGCCAAGAGAAGGGCAGAAATATTGCAGAGCAGATGGATGTCTCCCTCCCTGGAGAGCAGCAAGTGCCTCTGTCCCTGGTTTGTGCAGCAAGGCCATGAGCACTGTGAGCAGCAGAGCAGCAGCTCCTGTTCCTCTAATGGAGAAGAGGGACAACACCCTACCTGCAGCTGACTCAGAGCAGTTTCACTGTTCCTCCTCAGCAGGAACGCACAGCCTTGGGCTTCCTCTCAGAGTCCCACCTCACAGGAGTCTACCCCACCACCAGGAGCTCAGGCACAGGGATGGGTGTGCAGGGACCAGCACCAGAGACAGCCAGGGCTGGTGTGGGCACACACCCCCCCCCACACACACCCTTGTTTTTGTCCCTAAGATACTCACAAGAGATGGTGAGGTACAGGATTGCTGTGATCCCCATTTTCACACCAACCCAAGTGACTGGTGCACAGAAAAATGGGGGATCAGCACTGGAGCAGGGTTTTCATCCTGCTCTTAGTCCTTCACACCAGTGCCCTGACCCACTCCCATCCTGTGGCCTTGAACTCATGTATTTATCCTCATAGAGTCATAGAATTCTAGAGTGGTTTGGGCTGGAAAGGACCTTAAAGATCATCCAGTTCCAACTCCATTGCCATGAGCAGGGGCACCTTCCACTATCCCAGGTTGCTCTAAGCTCCACCCAACCTGGCCTTGGACACTTCCACTTCCAGCCAGAGCATCTCTGGGCAACCTGTGCCAGGGCCTCACCACCCTCACAGCAGAGAATTTCTTCCTAATATCCAATCAAAACCTACTCTCTGTCAGTGTGAAGCCATTGCCCCTTGTCCTGTCACTCCAAGCCCTTGTAAATAGTCTCTCTCAATCTTTCTTTTGGACTCCCTTCAGGTACTGAAACGCCCCAATTAGATCACCCCAAAGCTTCTCTTCTCCAGGCTGAACAATCCCATTGTCCCAGCCTTTCCTCACAGCAGAGCTGCTCCATCTCTCTGATCATCTTGGTGCCTGCCCTGGACTCTCTCCAGCAGCTCCATGTCCTTCCTCCATGTGCTGGGCCCCAGGGCTGGGGCAGCTCTGCAGGTGGGGTCTCAGCAGAGGGGGCAGAGGGGCAGAATCCCCCCCTGCCCTGCTGCCCACGCTGGGGGCTCAGCCCAGCTCAGGGGGGTTCTGGGTCCCAGCACACAGGGCCGGGGCAGGGCCAGCTCTCACCCACCAGCTCCCCCAAGTCCTTCTCCCAGGGCTTGTCCATCTGCTCATCCCCAGCCTGGATTGATCCCGGGGGTTGTCCCAGTGCAGGTGCAGCACCAGCACTTGGTCTTGTTAAACCTCATGAGATTCCCATGTTGCTGTTGTTCTTATTTTGTTTTGTTCCTTTCATAATAAATGCTTCTATTCATAACTGGTTTCCAGTTGCTGATGCAGTGAACATCACTGGTATTCAGCTCCTGGGAACACAAATTGATGTAGCAATGGAGGAAATTAATTAGGTAAGGTACAATTTTGTAGTTCAAGGTTTCCAAGTAAGAGATAAAAATTTCTTGTACATGTGATCAGTGTATATCCCCGGTTAATAATGTATCTCCCCAAGTGAGTTAAATGGAAGCAGGATGCTCCTTCAGGAACAGACTTCATCCATAAATAACACAATGCTGTCTGTGGTCTGATGTCACACACTAAATTTGACTGTCACAGCAAGTTTTGATCTGCTTTTGTTGTCTGTGATGACAATATCCCCCTTACAGAGAGGTCAGGAGAAACTTGCTATTTCTTGTAGTGTATTCCTTCATTTTGCTGCAGTAGCACATCAGAGCCCCCAGTTCTGCGGCAAGACACTCCACTAACAGGAACCAAAATGCAAAAAGAAATGGGGCCATCTTGTGCCATCCTTGCTCATGCTGAAGGTCCCTGTCCTCTCTGAAGAACCCTCTGTTCCCATAAGGAGCTGAGGAGCTGAGCAGCACCAGAAGCAGACAGATAGAAGGGTGGGCACCTGAGACTTTGTCCAGTGCTCTAGAAAGTCTTGTTATTCAGAGATCCTGGAAAGAAATCTGGCATTTGAGTCCTGCTGCTCACGCGTGGTGAGTCACAGGGCTGGGAAGTCACAGATGAGCCTTGCCAAGTGTGGCCAGAGTCAAGGGAGCTCTGGATGAACTGGACTCCCTAGGAAATGTAGGCCAGTAGTGGTCCCTCCCTCCAGAAGCCACAAATGCTCCTGGGCTCATTTGTGTGACAGCCCAGATGATCAGCTGCACAGACAGTACCCCAGTTTGCTGAATATCCATCTCCCAAATAGACGCTCTACACCACCAGCCCTAATGGTGAGAGGCCTACCACTGTTTGAACTCCTATTGCTTTCTCCACCTTCCTGCTAGTCCTGCTTTCCTGCCCAGTGAGGGAATTCTTAGGGAAACTGGCAAGAGTTGGTGACAAAATGCACAGCACCATCCTATGAGTGCTCTGGAAGGAAGTGTAATATAGGAAATAAAAATAGAACAATTGATTTGTGAGCTGAGCTCTGCATTGACACAAAAAGGGTCATTGAAAGGGCTTTGCAAAAGTAAAGGAGGATATTTGAGAAAGTGCCCAAGCTGCAGAAATGCTGACAATGGGAGTTTTACTGTAATATGTTTAGCTGAGCCTCTTGAATCCTACACAGCATCGTGACAATGTGTGTCATCTGTTGACACACAGAGAGAAATGGAAGCCCATTCGGAGCAGAGCTATTTTAGGGTATTTGTTCCAAGCCCTGTGCTTGGCTCGGCTGTGTGTGTGAATCGCTGCAGACGCTTCCCCAGTCAAGTAGCCGTGGGTTTGGCAATGAGCTCCCTCCCACTGGGAGATAAGGCAGTTTGTACCCTGTCAATGACCAGAGGCAGCCACAAAACATTAGGCAGGCTCCTGACTGTCGAGAAGTTGAAACTGCTTGAAAACAACGGGGTCAGTCTGCTCTCAAATACACTGGTATTATCTCATTAGTGGTGGCATTTACTGCACAGCACAAGGAGCAGAAAAGGGAGTTGTTAAAAAAAAAAAAAAAGGCAAACAAATAGTATATGAAATCATTAGGCAGAGGGAATGTTATTTACATGTGGGCTTTTTCTTTATTAAAGAAAGTAGTAGTTGTACTACTAAGTGAATCATACACAAGCAGCAGATTATCACTTCCTTATCTTACCTCCAAATAATATTCTCCTTCCAGCTGGCAGGGAAAGAAGGCATTTTACCTGAAGCTCAGTCCTTGTTTATAAAGCTTTTTTTTTTTTTT
>VZRZ01005503.1:45004-67929 GCA_013398175.1 Climacteris rufus
TTTTTTTACAGCTGAAGAAATACAGTGTAGCTTAGAAGGTCTGGGTTTGGGAATGAAAGACAGGCTCTCCTGTGGAGCTCTGGTCCCCTCACTCCACATCCATCTTCTCCTTACTCTCCGTACTCTCCTTACTAGGGATGGTTTTGCTGTCAGCTTCTCTACTGCCAACTGTTATGTCACAAATTCAGCTCTGACTTTACTGTGGCACTACAGTATAAAGATTCAAGAGAAGACCAACCAGGAGGATACAAATACTAGACAGCACATGAGTGGCACATCCCTGGGGGCCAGCAGGAGTGTCAAGAGACATGGGAAGTGCACAGGAAGCTGTATCCTTCAGCAGCACTCTGATATGGCTGGCAGATATATTTCCACCAGCCTGTAAACGTGTTCACAAAACCATATTTGAGATGTTTTCACGACAGGACCTCAGAATAGAGCGCCTTCACACTGTGCCTGCTAAGGACTTCAGGATGGACTTGGACTCACAGCAACCCCAGACCCATAGCTTGGCTCTGCCAGCTGTGGGCACCTGCAGTTCTCACAGGCTTGGGGGGCACTCGTCAGAAAAAGGCTTTGCAGGGTCAGAATTTTTATTCCTACTAAAAGCATGTGTTGGAATATTCCTGAGAAATGAATCCTTCCTTTAGTCAGTGTTCATACTCTGCTGCAACGGTACTCTCAGCTGTGACCAGCAAGTGGATGCCACACAAATCCTTTGCATGGAAACTTATCAGAGGTGCTCTCCTGTAAAAAAATAAGTTCATGTGATATCAGAAGTAGAGAAGCTCTCAAGAGAGAAGAGAGCAGCACAAGAATCAGAGCCTGAAAGTGTATAATGGAAGAGGAAGCTGGGGAAGGGTCTTTAAGTTTCGCCTGGTATGAAGGTGTTGCAGCCATATAATTTTATTTCAGAAATTAAAAATACACACGAAGATCTGCTTATTAAAAAACAGAAAAAATTCCTCAGGTTTCCAGAACACAGAACAGTTCTTTAGGTGGTTTCCTCAGATCTATGTGTTACTTGGCAGATAACATAAAACCTGTGCACTCACTGGAGGATTTCTGTCTGACCTGTGTTGGTGAATTGTGCTTTCTCAGGCAGAACAAATTATATAATTTAGTTTCTTGCTTAAGGACAGGTGTAGTTCTGGCTCACATAAGTTCATATATACAAGTGCTAGAATTACAGTTTCCAAAAAATGTAAGGGGAAAAAAACCCTGCTATTACTTTCTTGACTGTTTTTCTCAGGTAGTTTTCAGAAAGCAAACACAGAGAGGAGTATGCAGAGAACCAAAAGAATGTATTGAAAGTACAAATGCACGCAGATACAAAAATATTCTGGGAGAAGCTCACCAGCATGGGAACCTGTAAAAAGACACTGAGTTAATGATTTTCACCTGTTAGAATGAAAGTTTATGCCACTAAATTGTCCAGGCAACTTTTTTTCTCAAAAAAATTGCCAATTTCATGTGTTTTTTAGATCAGCTTTTCATAAAATGCGTAACGGTGACTTTAGGCTGAATCCAATTCTATGATTTCCTAGGGGCTGTTACATTAAAATAAACTTTCAAATGATAGGGCCCCTGCTGTGCTTGTTGTCATACACAGACACGCTGCTTTGTAGCACCAGAGGATTTGGTTTCAGACAGACTAAAAGTGCTTCTAATTTAATAGAAACAGCACAGGCCAAGTCGTGAGCAAAGAAATGGATATTGAGAAAAGAGCAGAACAGGAACTATACTGAATAACACAGCTGCAATTCAGTGCAAACACTAAAGGGTTTCCAGGATTTTTTGACTAAGGTGTGCACTTGGTCAAAACCTGGTAAGGCAAAGGTATCTTTCAAATTTCTTCCTGAAAGCCAGGAGATAGATATAAGGTGAGAAAAAATAATGCAAGTTACAGCATGTAATGTTTTGGGGTTTTTTTAAAAAAGTATTATCAGCTCTGCCACTGGGATGATATTGGTAAAATATAAGTTGTATATGTTTTGCTTCTATTTCTTACAACCTACTGTATTTGAATATACGTATATAGTATAATTGAGGTCTTTTTCTTTGGCACAAGCTCAGAAATATAAGTGTACAGAAAGTTGAGTATGAACTTACTGGGAAAAATAATTCTTAAATGCTTTCAGAACTGATAACCTTATGAATCATATTGTTATTCTGGCCTCTGCACAAATGAATTTCTCTTTCCTTCTTTATTTATTTGTTCATTTATTTTCTGTGCCCAGGATGTGTTTACACTAGGTAACTATTCTTGGATCCATAAACGAAGTTAATGCAAAGAGACTTTTTAAAAAATCACTACTCAAGAAACTCCCTGGAATATAATCAGCAGTATACAACTCTCAATAATTAGATTTAGTTTGCACAGAGGCTGCATGTTTGTTGTTCTCAGGTATTCCTCTGCACAGCTGGTGATATACCACCAGGTATAGGAAGCATAATAAGATTTTTAAAAATTAAGACTTTCATGTGAAGGCATACAAGAGAGGAATGTGGGGTTTTTTCGCTATGCTTGAGTAGTCATTTCTTCTTTTTATAAGTTGATTTATTTGTTATCATATACCATATTTAGCTCACTGATAAATTCATTCAGTCTACCCCAGTTTTCCTGTATGATTTCTTTGTGAATGGAGGTGCAGGCTGGCACAGAGAGGAGGACAGCTCACTGCATGAGTCTGTGTGTTAAATTGCCTCCAAACAGAACTGTACAGATAGTTAAAATGGGCTGTTTATAGGTGACACTAAGGGTGATTTGATTGATTGCTCTTCACAAGAATGCAAAGGGATGCTGAGAGTGGCGAAAGAGTCTCAGCCTGTCTGGCAAATGTCCTGCAATTTTAATTCTACCCAGACAGGAAAAAATATAAGGCATTTGCTAAGTGAACAAGCCAAAGTGAACAATGTATTTAACACATTAAGGCTGGGAGTCTGGGCTGCATCAGAGCCTAAAGAGCTCTTCACAGGACAGCTCCAAGAGCAGACAAAAGCAGAACTATGCCACCCTCACCAGTCCCTCCCTCAGTCTTCGGCACAGCCTTTTCTCATGTTCAGTGTCAGTTATGGCTGTGATTTTTGCCCAGGTAACACAGTGGAGGTGTGGAGACAGTTGTGTGGCATTCAGGCTGCCTGGGAATTATCCCAAAAACCTCTGAGACTGAATCTTATGTCCTGTACTTCCTTCATAGCATCACAGTGAACTTCTCTCATCTTCTTTCACTTGGGCAATACCTGAGTAAACAGAGATTTATTTTTATATATAGCCAGTACTCTGATTTACCCTTAGCTTTTAGAACTGTCCACTGTGTGAGTTGATCCCAAGTAGCCCTTTCTAAAACTGGCATTTATTAGCTGAACCACCTGGCACTGCTTCCATTCTTCACGGTGAAAGTAGAAGCACACTCAGAACAAATTGTCAAGTGCATGTCAAAATTGTCTTTCTGCCATTTGTGGTCCTAGTGCAATTTTGGAAATGAAGGAAAAAAGAGGAGCACCCATTTTTTGTACAAATGTTTTTGTATTTGTTATTTTGTCTTGCTGACACAAATCCAACAGCTGAAGAGTTTCAAGAGAAAAGACCAACATAAAGGAGAGGTGGGAGTCAGTTGTTCCTTGGGAAGAGCACAGTGTAGCTTGTTGTTATGCTGCTGTTGTTTGACTTCCACTGCCACTGAACCACTCCAAAAGCAGAATTAAAACCAGAGAAAGATGGTCAATGACCAAGATCACGTCCCTGAAAATACCATGTACAGCATTGGTTTTCTCTCCCACTCACCTACACTTCAAGAAGACAGAGGAGCTGTGAAGACTGAAATTACTCAAAACAAACTATTTTATTTTTGCCACTTTTTATTTTGGCATTTCTATGTCAGAACTCCTTGACAGGAAAAAGGCATGTTCTAAAAATCAGACATCATGCAGATCTCTCAGCAAGAGAGACACACTCTGCTGCTCACTCTTAAAACTAAACTCTTGGGCATCTCTGAAAGAGCAGTTAGATTGGAATGAGAATTTACTGTGATGTTGGAAATCAAGCTGCTCTCTACTATGCCCCATGACGATAGCTCTAGAGACTCACTAGTGAAATACTGTTGATAGATAATAAAATGATACAGTTTGTCTGATCATATTTCCTATGATATCCATAATACCCAGACTACTTCTTTTTAGTGTGTGCCCATAGAGCAGGCAATATTATATTTTATTATGGATCACAAGGAATTAGGGAAGAGTCTGGTTGTCTGAAATACACATGTATAAATAAGTAATGGAGTGCAAATTAATTGCCATTTATTACAGAGAAGGTGTGGGAGGCTAATGCCCTTCTGCAATATATATAATTTAAACTTCATTGATAGTTTTATATTTACACAAAATATAAATAACAGAAAAATCTACCCTGAGACATAAGTTGGATATTAAATACATTCTTGCCTGCCATTAATAATACTAATGTTTCAGCGTTAGAAAAGGTACAAAACAGAACAGCCAAAACAGCCTGTGACAGGGAGATGGGAAATGAATTATCAAGAAAGATTAGCCAGAATTAGGCAGATTGATAATAGCAGACTCTCCAGGGATATGCTGAAGACAATAGTGAAATGAAAGAAACAAAGAGAATGAATCACATCCATCTTTTTAAGATAGTCACTAATTTGAAGAGTCTGGGATCCAGGATAGCAAGGGGGTGACTCAGAAATGATAAGTATTTCCGGCACATTTGTTTAGTGTTGTTGAAATATTGAACAAATAGCTGAAGTCAAGAGCACCAAGTCAGGGGTTTAAAAGGAGCTCGTTTGTTTTCTTTTTGTGAAGGATTTTTGAGATTACATTAGCTACATATTTGAACTTACAATGATAAGTTCTAGGGTGATTTGTATTTATTGGGGTTATAAGGGCAGGTCTCAGTGGACCATATGGTATTTTTACAGGGCTGTTTCCATAACAAAAATGGCACAAAACTGTATTAACTTTTCACAGATTGATAGAGAAACAAACTGTCTAAATAGATGTGTTTGTTTAAAAAGGGTTTAAAATGTGCTTAGGGTGGAGGGAATCCCTGCAGGTTTTCTAAGCAAATGTGTACCTATAGGTTTGAAGTTTTAATTTGGGGTTTTATTTCCATTCTCATAACATGTTGCTGAGAAAAGAGGCAGTGGGAATAACAAATACAAAGAGCAAGAAGAAAGGAGAATATAGAAAGAATGTGAAATGATGCAGTAATATCCTCAGAGGACAAAAGGAAAACAAATAATTTTTAAAAAATCTAACTTCCAGGTAGTTTCTATAGAACAGGATGGGAGAAAATTCACAGTGCCCTCCACCTTGAGAGACTTGGTCATGTCTTCAGTTAAAATTTCTTTTATAGATGAACCTTCTCTTTTCCTGGGTGGTACAATTTGAATGAAATATTTTCAGCTTAATTCTCTGGAGCTGGCATAAAGATAGACATTTGCTCCTAAAAATAAAACAAAATTTTTAAAAGCAGATACCACGATAAAATCAGATTAAATAATTTATACTAAGTGAACAGCAGTTTAATTTTTATTTTTTGGGAGTGCTATATTTCTGTTATTGCAACACATTTTGTGTCTGTAAACCACTGATTACTAGAAGGTGGGAGAGGGCAGCAGAGGAAAAGATCATTTTTATCTTCTTCTCTACTTTCCCCTATTAATCATGGTACCAGACAGGATACTGGGTTACATGGAGCATATGTTTGGCCCAGAATGGCCAGTTCTATAATGTACAGTTTTATGAAGTGATGAATTCTAGAATGAGAGTTCCAGCGTGCTTTTTTGTAACAACTGGGGTTTTTAACATGCTTTTTCACTTACAGTAATTATTCCAATGCGGAAAATTGAACAAATGAAAACGAGAAATACAGAAAGTTGCTTTTACATGAAAAATGGCTAAGATTAATTTCATATTGGGAGTTAACATTAAGTCCTGCCTATATTACAGAAAAGACTTGCTTAATTTTCATACCTGGGGTTTGTTAACTAATATGAGCTAAATTCCTCACTCAGACAAAGAAAACTGTGTTTTTGCTTAGCTAATCAAAGTAAACACGAGGAGATGGAGGGGAAATCTTACAACTCCTATGTATTTTATTGTTGTTTAAACATAACTTGTAATATGTGAGTGTGTCTAAGCCAGGGAAGGCATAAAGTAGTAATTAACACTAACTATGGCATATTGACATCATTAGTCTTAAAACTTCAGGACCTGTATTCCAAGTAAGAAAAGGGAAACTTATGTGTGCACAGTACCTTAAAAATGGGAGATAAAACCTGCACTGACTCCAGGGGCTCCAGGTGTCCTAGCCAAACCCTAGCCATCTCCAGTGGGAAGCATTTCCCATCAAATAAGGATAACCTGAATTCATAGTGCCCACAGACCTTACCTGTCCTTGTGACAGGTCCCAGAAGGGTCTCTGTGGTCACCCAGTGGCCCCCAGTGGCCCCAGTAGCTCATTCCCTTCCTGCCTTCAGTGCTCCATCAGGCTCACCCCAGGGCTGTGCTTCAGCACCAGCTCGTGTCCTTGGATGAGGAGGGACTCCACCATGGGTACGGGACTGCCCTGGGTGACGGACGTGGATGTCAGTGCCCACAGGCCTTCAATGGCAGCAGATTAGTTTGCAGGTCCACCCATCATAGGCATGGCTTAGAGGGGTGTCTCTGTGCCATCAGGAGGGAGTTCAAGCTGCTTGAAACCCCTCCTCTATCCTTGCTTGTGTTAACTGAGTTTGTTATCT
Source organism: Climacteris rufus (assembly GCA_013398175.1). Classification (NCBI taxonomy): domain Eukaryota; kingdom Metazoa; phylum Chordata; class Aves; order Passeriformes; family Climacteridae; genus Climacteris; species Climacteris rufus. The sequence continues at coordinate 51,775 of VZRZ01005503.1, forward strand.
ACAGGTTTTGGTTGCTTTTGTTAAAGGCAAAGACACAGGCAAATGTTTATCTGGAATGGCTGTGCAGCAGCACACACAGGAGGGTAAAGCATCAGGCCTAAGGCCATGTGAATAGTCATGGCCCAGAAGTACAGTGCTGAAAGAGGGAAAAACAACATAAAAGACGGGGTCACGCTTTGGGCCTCTCCAACTATCACTGACAAAGTTTAGTATCAAGTATCAACCAATGAGAATGCCCTGTCTGGGACTCAAGAGCTGAGATCATCACAGTCATGACATTGTCATCAGTGCCCACCAAAGCCCAGCCTTAGGCAAGGCTTCCACAAGCTGCTCTCTGGACCCTCTTGGTCACATTCAGCAACGTACTGCAAAGTGCTTTGGATTAGGACATGCAGAGGGGTTTTTTGGCACCCTCTTTCCAAAAAAATAAGTGAGCTCCCACTGATATTCCTAAGAAAGCACATAAAAAGTGTCCCTCAGTTGTAAACCTGCTGAAGTGCCTGTGAAAACAGGACAGATGAAATTCAGACCAGACTCTGGCAGCAGGTTACTGTCTGCAGGTCAGCTCCATACCTGAGATGTACAGCAGGACACAGAGTGCCTCTCCTCACTAACCCAAGCCCTACCTTTACCTCCAGGTCAGTCTGACCAAATGCACCTTGGATCAAAAGGACCTAAGCACCCAAAGAGCCTTGCTAATATCAGATTAAATCTATGTAAGCTCAAGGAGAAGCACTTCCTTTTCAGGAGGTATCAAATTAAGGCACTGAACTGGTGCTCACTAGAAATGAGTTCAGTTTCCAGATAAAAAAGATCACCCCTAACATGCAGTTTATACTCTCTGCACATCAAATCCACATTATTAATATTGGGAATAATGCATCTTATCTTCCATCCATGGTATCTGATTTTTAAATCCACCATAAGATCTTTGAGTGAGGGTCTAGCCCTTATTAGATGCATTCACATAATCAATCCATTGAGATCAAGCCCTAGAAGTTGGTCCAAACACCTTCACAGACAGACAAGGAAGCTGAACCTTTACAAACACACACACTCCAGCACATCCATCTCCTGCTGCAGCCCCATGTGCTGCACTGCCTCAGCTCTCAGGTGACCCCAGGTAAGTCCTGGGTGGCATTAACCCATCCACCATCCCTATCCAGCCAGCCTGACCCACTCACTACTTCCAGTTTACATCCAAAAAGCTTTGAACTCTTCATGTGGACAAAACCCACCTCATCTGGGGATCTCCACTCTGCTCCTGGAGGGGAGACAGGGCTGTACCCTGGCTCTGGTGCATGGCCATCCAGTCTGGGGTGGGGTCCATGCCTTTGTGAGAGAAGACTTCTCCAGGGTTGCCTTCTCAGCACAAGGCACCTCCTTGACATGGCAAGCAGGTGGCTGTGTCCTCAGCGCTCATGTGACAGAGACCAGGCAGCTGGGTGACCACAAGGCACTGGGTGACCACAGCTGGGTGCCACAAGGGCAACTTCTTGTGCCAGAGAATAACCAGATGGCAAACTGCAGAGAGGGAAGGGGGGTGAGGGAAGAGCAGGCTTCCTGGTCAGCAGCAATTCATCCAAAATCCCTTCAGAGATGCAAAAGAAATGGCCCTGCCCCCACTTCACCTCCTAATAATTCAACGTTTGTGTTAGTTGCCAGCTAGGAGGCTTTTTTTTTTTTTTTTTAACTTTGCGAGAAAAGGAAGGTAGGATTTTAGCCCAATCCTGTTGCAAAGAGTGTAATTCTTCTTTTTCTTTCCTTCTCCCACCACCCCCTCAACAAATCCCCGAGGTCAACATTGTAATAAACAGCAGGAAAGGCCCAATTTTCTACACCTGTGGCCTTGTTTGTCCATATATTTCTATAGGAGAATGGGCACTGGGGACACCAAAAGGAAGTGAATTCAATGGATCAGTTTAAAAAACTCAGCATGGTAATCAGCAGGCACTCAGGTGAAATAGCTTTAAAACCCTGTTAAGACAGACCCAGAGTGAAACAGGGTGTGTAGCTACAGTGCTTGCAGCTTGGGGGGCTTTTTTTTTTTAATATAAAAACGTGGCATTGTTGAAAATCAGCCTCTAGTCAAGTGGCTTGTTATTCAGGACAAAACCCCCTGTACCTAAAATCTCTTACATAGAGCAGAAGAATGATCTTGGGTTTAAGCTCTTTTTTCGTCCCTCCAAGATTTAGTGCTTACAAAAGGTACTAGCCTAGCAGAAAAAGAGGCACTTTTTTCTTTTTTCGGAAATAGGGTGGACTCAGGCACTATGAGCTCCCCCACCAGCACCCAAAACCTGCACTCTGCCCCTGAGCAGCTCCTCCCTGCAGCCCAAGGCCATGATAAGCAGCAGGAGGCGCATTTTGGTGCTGACTCCAGAGGGACACTGGTCAGACCAGGGGGGCAAAACTTCCCAAGCAGACTATGTAAAAATCTACCAGAAGGAAGTAAATATCGGTTGCCAACGACCTAGACTGGACCCCAGATGGTGCCAGGGGACTGTGGAGGTGCAGATACGGGTCTTTGCTCACTGCCTGCCTGAGGGAGGCAGAAGGCAGGGGGGCATTTCCTCCTCACTGCATCTGCCTCTACCACACACTCATTGGGGTTTGCATTAGCCTGGTGGAGCATCTAACCACTGCTTGGAGTCATGCTTTTCCCTGAGGGCAGATGTTCTCTCTCTGATGCAATGTTCCATATCTGTGTAATATAATTTTTGGTGTTTTGTTTTGTTTTGTTTTGTTTTGTTTTTTTCCCCCGGAGATGTTGTTTTATGGGTAAGAGCTTCACATGGTGGCTGCCCTGTGAAAAGAGCAGATATGACGTTGTCATAGCTCCCTGAAGGTTTGGGGGGAAAAGACAGTCCAAAAAGACAAACACCTTTTGGCAAAAGCCAAACTGTTTGCCTTTATTTGGGTTTACCACTGGGTTATTTCTGGCTCTGTTGTTTATTCAAGTCCCTCTTGAATAGTTGTAGTATCCGCCCATGTGAATGCATGCTCCCTGCTCACACATATCACTGCTGCAGAGGCATAAAGTCAGGCCCTGAAGCACTTGTGGTGTTAATTTATTTGCAGCAGGAAAAATTAAGCCTGAAATAGAAACGGGCCTCAATGAATTTTTTTCCTGGTGCTACTCTCCTGAGTGGAGCTCCAGCAAGGATGTATATTGCCTGTTTCCTTGTTTTCCTAGGGGGGTGGGGTTGTGTGGAGAGAACCTTTGCTGCTGAACTACTCCTTTCAAAGGATACTAGGGCTTTAGACAAGATACCATTGGTAGAGGAGAAAGAATTTAAAATGGAAAAACCAAAAGCAACTCATTAAAAAAAGATCAGGTCAAAACTTTAATAGAAAGTGTTGAAACGAGTCCCAAATATGTGTTTAGATGTGTTTCAAGGAGATAAGCACAAGTATGAGTTAGCTGCATGAATAATTTTATTGCTTTTTGACTAAAATGCCATTTATGGTCTAGGCTCAATACCTCAATAGTTTGGCTGAACACATGCATTCACACTTGTGTATGTGTACCTAATCTCAAATACAAATACTCAACCACGGATATGTTTGTTCAACCCTTTGTTGACTCTGGTGATCAATTTTGAAGCCTAAAAGCTGGTTAACAGCACTGTAAATAGCTCAGAGGCAGCTGTTTATTTGCTCATGATATTTGTCGAGCATTTTTATAAAAACAGACACGTAGGATTAGCTTGTATTGCTTCCTTGATACCAGAGACAGATAGCACTCATCTGAGTTTGTGTTTAGCAGGAACTATCCTGTCTCCTCTGGCTGGTTATTCAAACATTCTGCTCAGATTGGGAAGCACCTGTGACCTGTGTCCTGGCTGAGGCTCTTTCCCAGACTCAACATGCAGCTTTGGACAAAATACTGCATCTTCAGATGAAGCAATGTTCAGTTGGTCACCACCTCAGTTGGCATCAACCTGTAGATTGAGGATGGCTCTTAACTGTGAGCTACACATAGGTATTAGCTTTAAACTTGCAAAACATACGACTGCAAACATACTAATAGTTCTGGTGGGTGTGATCAGACCTTCACTGTAGGAGTAGGACCAGCAAAAATAAGATAAAACCCAACCAAACAGCTAACAGAAATCTTTATTTTTATACTGTCCACTCTCTTAAACGAGGGGAAGCCTGATTAAATAGTCCTCCATTAATTTTGAAGTGGCCCAAAAGAAGCCTATTTGGCCTTTTTCTCCTTACCATCAGACTGCTTGCTCTCACACACCAAGGCTGACATACCCTCACCCTGTACTTCCCCGGATTTCTCTCTAGCACAGCTCTGGCAGCACAGAACCCCTGTATTATCTCCAGGACTTCAGCAACAGCCAACAATTAACAGTAAGCAGCTGGATGTCAGAAAAGACCAAATCTATCATGGCCTGACATCCTGCATTGCCTCTGCAGCAATAAAATTACTGATGGGTCAGCAGAAACAGCATCCAGAGCTGGTTAGATCTGCTGTGGAAGAAGCCTGAGATGACTTTTGAGTTACTACGTTTTATTGTGGTTATTTATGACTTTAGTTGTTAATTAATAATTCTCCTGGTAAATTCAGTTTAGAGCATATGGTGTGAGTGTTATGTCACTGTGTTCCTGGAGCATTCTCAGCAAGCCTCCCCCCGGGGTTTGCAGGCATTAACTGTTCCACTCTGTGCAGCAGTTAAGGGAAACTGTAGAGACCACTTCACTCCTTGCTGATAAGCAGCTGCCAGTGAAGTGTCTCTGCATAGCTGGATGGCAGCACATAGCAACACTAATCAATATCTGAAAACAGGACATTGGGGTACTTCTTCCACCTGATGAAAAGAGAAAGTGCTGTTCTCTAGCCTGGCATTATTGTGTACATTCATTGATATGGGGGACAGGGATTTTGTCTTATCACCATGAATGAGTTGTGTTTATCCTATGAAAAAAAAAAAAAAGAGAGAGGGAGTGATTAAAGCTAACCTCAGCTCTTTTAGTCAATATTTTTAAAGCTATCTCCAGTCCCTGGAGTAATTAATTTCAAATTTGTAGTTCAAGGCTATTGGTCCAACACTAAATAAATTAGTCTGGAAGAAAATAACAATTAACTTGCTCCCACTAAAGTAATGTTGCATTTCTTCTGTTGTGTAAATAGAATCAGAGCAGATTGAAAATTCTGACATAGCTTAAAAATCTGCCTAGGCTAAAATACACCCTCACACCAAGGTTCCACTTCTCATATTAATAGCTTTATATAATACATTTTGATGGTAGACTATTGCTTGTTTTGGGGGATCCTGAGGGTTGGATTGGTGGGGATTTTTACAATGCTGTATTCAGTTCCTGAAAATAATAAGGGAGGACGAAGAACTATTTAATCTGATGAATCCCATACTGATGCTGCAGTATCTTTAGACCTCGGCTGAAAGGAGCCCCGTAGAGAAATATGAGTGCTAAAAATCATGATTTCAGTAGGTGGCACCATTCCCTCTGTGTCTCTCCCAAACTAACTCCCGACGTGCTGCTCTGGGGCCGGAGAGCTGCAAAAAAACCCCCAGTTTGCTGTGGTGGCTGAAGACCCCCAGTGCCACCTCCCAGCAGTGGTGGCTTCTGGCTCCTCCAGCCCGATCACAGGACAGGAACGCAGCCTGCCCTCCCTCTCCCTTCAGTGCATGAGCTAGTTTGGCTTGGCACCTTGGGGTTGTTTGGTAGGGGAGTCCTGAGATTCTGGCCTCAAAGCATCATACATTAATGTGGTGCTGTTGTAACAGCTGCCCTGTCCCAGCCCAGAAAGGCTGCCAAACAACAGGTCAGGTATCTCCCTCACAGGTTCAGTCATCTCCACATTGCAAAATGCATTGTTTAACTTAGTGCAGTGAGAATCACAGTGGTTTACAAGCCAGTTCAGGAAAGACTCATTCTCGACATGAAAACAAATAATATTCTGTTAGAAATGTACAGTGTGGTAGTCACAAAACTCTACAACAGTGCATAAAAACCTGCCATCCATCCCCAAAATTACATTCATATGCAATTGCAGTTTAGTCACTTCTCATAGCTATTAGGCTGTTAAGCAATATAGATTCATATATGGTTGTAGTAATTATTTACATGTGGCATCACTTTGCACTGTAACATTGGATTAGGTTTTTAGGACAGATGTAGAAAAGTCACACAGTCCTGGTTTTTTTTCTAAAATAGTGTATTTATTTTGCTTGGCTAAGCTTCTCTCTTGCTTTGGTGATAACAAACAAGCAGAACTCTAGGGCGAGATTTGTAGAGGATTCCTGTATTCACTGAGCATATTTGAAAGGAGAATTCCCCAGGTCAGATGTCTATTTACTATGGCTGCAATTCTAAAGTGTCTTTGTAGCATCCAGTGGTAATTATGCCAGCCACAAATAGCACTCAGACCAGGTATGTTGTGTTGCCTATAAAGCGATTAGAGAGGAAGGACACTATTTAGGAAGTGGCTGGAGAGTTTCACAGTCAGGGAATTTCCAGCAAGGAGATCCAGCCTAGTTTTAAACCTCGCTAAATCCTGGGTTTGCATCTAGTTCCATAGGCTTTAACTGAAATCCCTTTTCCTTTTTATTCCTTGTCATTCATCTGGAATGCAAGCTTAATGCTAATTTTGTATGTTGGGACAGCATCAGAAGGCAGTAGTTAGGAGTCAAAAGCATCAAAGGAAATTTTCCATAAATCCCATCTCCCTTTGCCAAGCACTGTTAGGGCCATCTTCTGTCCTTAATATTCTGTCCATGAACATTCCTGTGTATTCACCACATAAGGCTAAGAATAGTTCAGCCATTTAAGGGCCTAAGCTTACAGACAGAGACTGTATGAGTAATGGACTGCTGGGCTGGATCATGGTTAAAACATTCTAGCCGACCATGTTTGTCAATAATAAGGTAATAAAACAACAATATCTGATCTCAACTTTCTTACCTTAGCAAAATTTTAGTTTTTTGTCAAGCTGAGCTTAGTTTCCTCTGTGCAGGGAAACAGACATTTGTGTAATTACCAACTTTCTCTTAGGCTTGGTGAAGATAGTTAACCATAAGTCAAATATATGTGTATTTTCTTGATCTATCTTTTTAATCCATGTTCAGTCAATGGGTAAGCCTACAGTACAATATCAAATAACCAAAAAATTCAATAACATGAGAAATTAATTCAAAAAAAGAGCCCAAATCTTTAAAGGAAATTTGTGCATTCATTTGTAAGTCGAAGGCTCTAGTAACGTACTCATGTATCCTTTAAGATACTAAATCACTCTTCAGTGTTGTTTGCCAGATGTCTGGATTCACAGGATGGAGGGGTTGGAAGGGACCTCTGTAGATCCAGTCCGATCCCCAGCTCAAGCAGGGTCACCTGGAGCAGGTTGCACAGGATCATGTGCATATGGGTGTTGAATATCTCCTGATAAGGAGACTCCATGGCCTCTCTGGGCAGCCTGTTCCAATATTCTGACACCCTCACAGTAAATAAGTTATTCCTGGGCATCAGTTCCTGCCTGTTCCTCTGGTGCCATTGCTAGGCCCACGGAGCAGAGCCTGGGCCCTGTTCTGAGCCCTCCCTGCAGACAGGGACAGACAGGGGTGAGGGCCCCCCTCAGCTGGGGCTCCTCTGGAGGCTGAACGGCCCCAGCTCCTTTTCCTCATCAGGGAGATGCTCCAGGCCCTTCATTATCTCCACAGTCTCCACTGGACTTGCTCCAGGAGCTCCAGATCCCTCCTGTCCTGAGGAGCCCAGAACTGGACACAGCTCTCCAGATGTTGCTCCCAGAGCTGAGCAGAGGGGCAGGGTCACCTCGCTGACCTTCTGGCAGTGCTCTTCCTGAGGCCCCCCCCCGCATTCCATTGGCCTCCTTGGCACAAGGACACACTGCTGGCTCAGGGACACCTTGGTGTCCCCAGGTCCTTCTCCACAGAGCTGCTTTCCAGCAGGTCAGCCCCCAGCATCTCCAGGTGCATGACAGGGAGCCCTTGAAGACTTGCTGTCTTTTCATTGCCACCAGGTAGCTTTGGTCTTATTTTCCAGTAGGTGACAGATTATTGCCAATATCCTAATGGTGGTGTGACACCAAAACGTCTTCTATCTTTCCACTTTTGCTATTGGGAAGCTTAAACCACTCCAGAAACATGAGTGAAAATGAACATTCTTAGGGGAGTTTGGATGAGGGGAAAGGGAAGGGGAATTACTCTGCTTTCTACAAAGTCTTCTGGTGTTGAAGTGTGCAGAGTTCATGCTGGAAACCTTCCTCAGCACTCACAAGAGCTTTCTCTTATGTTCATTCACAAGGAAAGAGATTCTTGTACTGACACCATGAGTAGAGATGGTGGAAATCATGAATATTTTTTTATATTTGCAGCCTGATATTCTATGTTTTCCTAAAGAAGTACCATTTTCATAACTGAGTATAGACATAAGTATTGAAGTACCACAGAACAGTGGTTTTCAGCTTGTGATCTGTGGCTCCATAGATGAATTAAAAAGTAGCCACAGAAGCTAGTGGTGAATAATGAGTATTTAGACAGAAGACTTAAATTCTTTACACAGAAACCTACACCCATACCAAAAAAAAACTAGTGGTCCATATACTGGCAAAGTTTGAAAACCTTTGTCCAAAGAAAGACATGGAAATAGTAGAGAAGTGAGTCCCGCTCAAACATTTCAAGAGACTCAGTGGTGAAGAGACCATAGGTGTGTCTTTTGGCAGACTGATCTACAGTACAAGTGGCTTTAAATGAGCAAGTCCAAACAGGGGATGCTTTCTAAGGAACAACCACATGGAGATTTGCAAGGGCTCCAATGGTGCTGCTAAAAAAGATGGTTCCTTGGACAGGGCTTTGCCGTTGCTGAATTGCTTCTGGTACAAATGGAAAATAACTTCAGGTTTGCCATGTAGAGTTCTCTCCAAAGGGAAGCTGAAATAAACTGCTCATTTCTGCCAAGTCCAGATGAGGTAAATGTAAGAAAAGGAAGGGCACACCGGGGTGAAAGGACTTTTTAAAAGTTCCAGCACAGGTAAGGAGCAGAGTGGGAAGCAGTGAATGAGGCAAAATAAAATGTGCATTAAAATGTATCAGTGAACAGCAACTGACAGGTTCCCCCCACCCCAAAGCTGTTCTTTGATCTATGTCTCAAGCTTTTTTGTTGCATCAAATGAGTCAAGAAAAGACGGAAAGATGTTTTCCTCAACATTACAGACTAAAGCCTACTTCAGAAAAAATGCCCTAAAATAAACTTGTAGAACTACCTTAATGACACACTATTAGTAAATTATTCCTACCATGCCATGAAAGAATAATAAATAGGACAAATCAAAATCCAGCTGGTAAAAAACTCCCTGAAAAAAGAATTGAAAAATATAATATCTTGCTATTTCTTTTGAAGTCAGCACATTTTTGAGTTTTTATTTGGGTGAGAACAGAGCTTTTCATATGACAAGTGGTCCAGCTAAATTTTTCCAGCAGACTGTGCTGCTTGTTGTGCAGTATTTCCACAGTGAGGAATCTCCCTGTTCCTTTCCCAGTGCTCAGAGGAAAGCAGGCACTCTGTGTATCTGTCTTCTGCAGGGCTGAAGCTGGGTTAGCAAGAGGCACCTGCCATAGGCTCTTCAGGCTGTAAATGACAGGAGGGACCCTCCTGCATCCTTTCTTCACTGAACACAAAGCAAGTTAGGCACCAAAGTACTCCAGGTAATGCCGTTTTAATCAGGGTTGGGATGCTGGGATGCTCTCCTAGTTAAACTGACACCCTCAACACATTCACAGTGATATGAAATAGTCCTGCAATGCTCCCATGGATCTACATTTGGTCCAGCAGGCAGCACTGGATGGTGTGTGTATGTGTGTCTAAATATAAATATAAAGGGGGGAAAATGGTTTAAAAAAAGACATTTGAGATTAACTGCCATGAGCATTGTTCTCCACTATTGCCTTTCCTGAGAAGAGGCTGTGGTGCCTCACCTTTCTTAGGGGATAGAGTTCCCTAAGAGCAGAGAGCTTGTTTCCAGATTTCTGGCCATTCAGAGTTCTGATATAGGGGAAATACTGAATGTTCTTCTCTTTGCCATCATGGGAATGAGATGTACAGAGAAATTGCATGGTCTGATGGGAGTATCCAGAGGAGGTTGGGAGCTCACAGGAGCTGGCCTGAGTGATGAGGGTTTATCTACGAATATCAGGAGACCAGGCTGGGGACAAGTACCAAGAAATGTGCAGTGGCTGCATGGTGGCACCAATGCCCTGGTTGTGCTCTTGCATGGGGCGGGGCGGGGGGCATTGTGGCTGTCTGCCTGCTTTTGTTCTCTCTCAGGTTGCCCAGTGTGCAAAAGGGTTTCTCCCAGTCCCACCGTGAGCCTGTCACCACCCTCTCCTTCACCCCAGGGTTGAGGGAGCCATGGAGGAGCTGGGTTTGTGGGAGGACAGGGCAGGTTTGTGAGGGGTGACAGTGCCTGTGACAGGCGCTGCCAGGGCGGTGCCCTGGCGCAGGGCTATTTACAACGTGATACCTCAGCAGCTGCTTCAGGGCTGGCCCTGAGCTGTCAGTGCCTATGGTTTTATGGCACTTTCATCACCATCTGTCATTCCTTTAATGGCATGGTGTGCGTGTCTTGCCACCTTCCCCCTGCCACACACACGTTGAGGAGCTCAGCCATATGGCACTGTCACCCACACTGCATGTCCTCATCCTCTGGGTCCATCCTGAGGGACTGCAGGGGACAGGAGCTGGGCAGGGTGGCCCAGATAGCCCAGAGTTATGGCCTAGGATTAGAAACCAGAATATTATTGTACTAACATGGGAGCTCTGGTCTGTCCCCATTTCCATCCTCAGGGATGTGTCTGCCATCCTAACGTGGGCTGTTGGGCAGCAGTACATGTTTGGCTTAGTCTCTTGCAGGGAAAAGTAGCCTAAAGGTTGCTCTTTGTTTATATTTTATGATAAACGGAGAAAGAATAAAGCACACACACATTTTTAAAGAAAAGTATTTGTTTATATATACATAGACACACCCCAAGGCTTAATGTCAGGCCGTTGCCAAGGAACATATGTTATTTCAGCTTGACACATTTTAATTGCAAGATCCAGGACGTTGTTTTCATTCGTCCAGAACAGGAGAAAACTCCGAGTGAGCTGTAGCACTCACAATCCCTGTGGCTGTCTTCCATCACTAGGCTGTGTCTGTGCTGGAAGCACACGTGGTTTGAAATCAAAGCCTTCTCGAGCCTTGGAGAAGCACCCCCAGAAAGTAATGAGATCTGGTTTGCCATGCCTTCACTTCCAACTTGGGGAGTTTTTAATGCCTTTAAGCTTAATTCTGTGCATTATACTGTTATCTGCATTACCTGGGGGGGTTTGGGGGAGAGTTTGTGGCTGAGAGTAAACTTCACTGTAACAATCCCTTTTTTTCCTCTTATGTGTTCCTCTGATTGGTCATTTGATTATAGTGAATCCCCAAAGGCTCATGGATTAAAAACAAAGGCTGGTTTGTAAGTGAACTTGCTGTTGATGGATTAAGGCAGTGTGCCGGCTGTAACCAGATCCACAATACAAGTTCATTCATTTGGAGAGCAGCTCTCGACTCGCATTACACTCTCCCTGCCTCGCTCTTTACCATCCAGCCAGTGAAACTTTACACCTCCACGATTTTATCACAGCCACAGCTCACCAACAATGTGTGTCACGCTGTGAAAAATATAACTATAAATCAAAGTCCTACATATGGCGCGGTGGTAACCTTCCCAAAGACCCTGTTTTGGAGGCCATCACTAAACAGATTTGTTTGTGTGCGTGTGATGCATATACACATATGACAATCAAAGGCTGCCACAACAGAGAGCTCTTATTTTGTGAGCTGACATTTCACAGTACGAGCCAAAAGAGTTCGTTTTGGAGCACAGTGCAATGTTTGTGATATTAATATCAATAGACGCCTCTTAGATTTTCACTCTAAAGCCAAAAACATTCGGGGATGATACTTTTTTATATCATTAGTTGGGAGGCAAAGCAAAGCATGTCCATATTTCTCGGATATGTGGAAGAGAACTTTCACCTCTGATTTGCTTTTATCTTCCTCACTCTCTCTGGCTCACGTGCCACTCTGAGCATTCCCAATCCTCGGAGAGTGCGATCTTTAAGAGCTGTCATTACATTTCTCAAGTTTGACAGAAGATAAGAAAGTGAACAACTGGTTTTAATCATGACAGATTCCAAGTCCTGGAAATCTTTCCAGACATTACTCCCAAGAGCTGACATTTTCTGAAACCCCTTCTCCTTTGGGTGCACGTGTGTGCATTCACACAATCCAGGGAGCCACATCTCCAGAGCTTTTTGCGTGCCAAACACTGTCCCTGGTAGACAGGAAGACTAAACCACGATGTACTTTTGCAAATTATGCATGATCAACTATTTCTGTTATGGAAGAAAGCCAGGACTAGGAATGCAATAGCCCAGCTATGTGAAGCCCCCAAGAAAAGTAGTCAAGCCAAAATTGCTGTGCAAATGGCAGTTCTGCCTGAGGAAGAAAGCCCTTTCCAAGGCCCATTTCTAGTCACTGATCCTGTTGATTATACAAGTCTCACCTGCTTCTCTGGCCTAAAATTAGGTACTGTCAAAAATCGCACAGATATTCTGTTCCTGGTTTTTCTTCTGGAGTTAATTTATTATAATATGTATAATACCCTTTGCATATTTCAAAGAGAAAACCAATGCACAGAAAGATTAGTTGACTTAGTAAATGGGAACTCTGTGGCAGAATGAGTTGTCAAGGAAGTTATATAGAACTTTGAATTTATTCTGCTACAAAGCTTGACTCTACCATGAGGCTAAAGTACAATGTTACCGGTTCTTCCCCCTGAGGGGGTGATTTACACCAGTTATGGCTTTAGCCATGCAAGAATAAACAGCAAAATTCAAGGAAGCTTTTAAGTACTGTATGACTTCCAGGCTTTCCCCAGTGCTGACCCAGTTCCCTCTTCTGTTGTGTGCCAGTTCTGTCTTGGCAAAAACCAGGCAGGCCATGCACTACCTGCACAATTATCCCACAGCTGTAGCTGTCACTAAGGCTTTTTTTGCTTTAATTCTCTGAAACTTTACAGCCGTTTCCTCCTCAATTCCTTTTTAAGGAAGTTTCTAACAGACATGGAAACAAGATCTGAAGAATAGCTTAAGAAATAGTTTTAATGGACAACCAGCTCCTCTGTGGTTTATTGTTTTTTCTTTACAAGAATAGATATTTTTATATTAACTGTTGTTGACATTTGCCTAACTTGTGTGGTAGATCCTTTTTCTGGTTTCATCATCCACAGATTTGACAGTCAGGAGGTTGTTGGAAAATGAGTGTGATTTTTTTTTATTTATAAAAGCTTTTTGGTTTCATTTTTGTCATTAGTTTTTTCATAGCAAAATAATTCCTTGCCCTACTACAATGTGAAAAATTTCCATGAAAAGTTTTTAAACAGGTGCAATTATGCTGAGACAGCAGCATGAACCAGTTTCTTCTGCTGCCCCATGGCTGTATTTGACTGGTATTGAAGGTATACTTGTATTTTCTCCACAAGAAGAAAAAAATGTCCTAATGGAGTAAGATATAGGGAGTGAAATATGTTCTCTTTATCTGCCTTGATAGTACAACTATGGAACAGCTTTATGGAGGAGAGAGAGGAATCTCCCTTCTCTGTATTTTGAGCTTAGTTCTAGGTTACTTGAACTAAACAACATTTTATTACTTGCCTTAGAATTTTTTATTAGCAACTTCAAGAATTCACAATGGAGCCAATTTTAACATTGCGGCAATCTGCAATAATTGGGCTTGTCTCCACTGGGAAATTAATTGCAACCGTGGGTCATATGGAAAGAGGAAAAGCAAGGGGGTGAGGAAAGCACAGGACATGTTTGGAGTATTTGAAAATGAGTGGACAAACCTTCAAGTATCAGTGCCTTGTAGTTGTCAAAGTAAGACTGAGGGAAAGCCAGGTCTGGAGTTACCTACCTGAAATGAATTATTAAGCAGTCACAGCCTCGCTTGGGTTCCTGTTGGACCCATGTGTGCAGCAGGATGTGGTAGCCACCTTCACATGTGGGATCCTTGCTGGTAATTCCAGCAGCAGGATTCAGCAAGGAGTGACTGCAGAGCAACCAGAGTCACTGGAGCTGGGGACAGACTTTCCTGAGACTTTGGTGACCGCTGGACATTGTCCTTTCCAGAGATGGTATGGATCAGTCTGTAGACAAATGATACCTGTGTCTCTCAACTCCATGTCCTGGGGATGAACAGAGGCGAGGTGTCGATTAAATGTCTCTCAGCAGAGCCACATTCAGTGCTGAGAGACACACACTGGTGACAAGAAGTACCTGACTTGGCCAGTGCCTTTTGACAGCTGTGCTGTCACCACAGGGCCCCACCAGTGAGTGCTCCACAGTACAGGACACAGGACCAGCACTTGCTCAGACCAGCCCACAGACACAGCTGAGAAGACAGAGATACTTTTATGTCTCAAATAGTTGTGTTTTCCATAATGCAAGTCTTGTATTTGAAAAGGCTTGGAGTTGTTGATAGATGTGCTGGTGTGAGTAAAAGCACAGCTGCCAGCTGCTTCAGATAAAAACATTGTGTGAAATTGTGCCATTTATGTAACTCTTGTTTACGGGTTTGGAGCACAGGGATAATCGTGGGTTTATATGAAATCGCACAGTCAACATATTGGGCATGCCTGTGTTTATGAGAATTCTGCTGACATGGGGAAACAGGACGGTTCTAAATCACCATACCTGGCATCAAGCTCTTTGGAATTGGGGATCAGGAATGTCTGTGCAATATGTATTTCATATGCCCTTCAAAAAACTTGGTATTCTCAGGAAAACTGCCTTAGATTTGTTTTCTGTTTTCAACCCTGCCTAGAGAATACACCCCAATTTAGCTCCTTGTAGTACTTGAAGATGATCTCATTCTGTTTATCTTTCTCTTGTTTGTTAATTTTTGAGCATTAATTAACACCAGATATCATATTTATGTTCCTTCCATGAGTTCTATCGCAGATCTGTAATTAAAGTTATCAGTATTTATTTATTGCCTGGATCCAGATAATTGAGTCTAACATCCATTGTAATGCATTTTAAACATGTGGCTTTAGCTAGAACAGTTTGAGAGGCCTTTCTTTTTCTGTGTTTGTAATTGTATTAGCTCTGCTCTTTGCAAAAATAAGGCAAACCTTTAGAAAAAGCAACCACATTCTGATAAGTGGTGCATCTACTCTT
Source organism: Climacteris rufus (assembly GCA_013398175.1). Classification (NCBI taxonomy): domain Eukaryota; kingdom Metazoa; phylum Chordata; class Aves; order Passeriformes; family Climacteridae; genus Climacteris; species Climacteris rufus. The sequence continues at coordinate 67,030 of VZRZ01005503.1, forward strand.
TATTCCTTCCATTTACAGCTGCACAAAGTCATACTTCATGACATACTTGAGTTTGGAGACCCTTCCATTGGTCAAACAATTTGAGATTACCTTTGATACTTCCACCTTACAAAACTTTTGCCTTGATTTCACTGGGGCAAAGATTTCATCAGGATCCTGCTCCTTGGCCCAGTTCCTGTGAGTGTATCAGGTAGTGAGGGAACACAGAAAATATTAGCCCATCTGGAAGACTGACCATTCATCAGTTTAGATCCTGTTTAGACTACAGCAAAGATAGTTGAACTGCCTTTTCCTTACAGGTGAAGGAAAATAAAGATTTCCTACTTAGTCAAAGAGGCAAGTGGCACGAGTTGGAAGTGTTACTTTTAGTCCCTGCTTCTCTCTTTCCTGTACTATACTTTTCTCTGTCTTGACTACCTAGGTATGATATTTAACAGAAACTTTGAGCTTGTGCTTAGCCATAATCCCCCTTCCAGAAGAGGAGAGCAATTCAGCTGATTTTTCTGCCATACTGAAATATATGTAATGCATATATAAAAATACATCAAATTATATATATATATATATGTATTACTAGCACTTTCCAGAACAAACAATTAGCTACAGCTCAACATTAAGTCTTTTTCAAACACCTAGCTCTTGATATTACACACTCTAAACAAACTTTTACATTTAAAAAAATCCAGATCTTGGAAAATGAACAGTTAAGAGGTCCTGTGAGTTTCTCTATTTCCAGGCAAGCCTGCCTGACTTGCCATTATTTTTATTCAAGCTGCTGCTGCTGCTGTGCAATGCCCTAATGTTGTTTATAAATGTACAGGCACACAAGTGCATACAACAATGAAATGAAGAGCCATAATATTTTTCATTCTCTTACTAAAAAAAAAAAAAAAAAAAAAA
>VZRZ01005503.1:67937-80983 GCA_013398175.1 Climacteris rufus
AAAAAAAAAAAAAGAAGAAGAAAGAAAAAGAAAAAAAATAGATGTGAGATTCAGTTACCACGGAAACAACAGCTTGTAGTGCCATTTAAGATGCCCCAGGACACCTCAGCTGGTTCCTGGCTCTTTTCCAGAAGGGCACATATCTTCAATAGAGCCTGGGTCATGCCTACAAGGAAAAGAGATCTTAGACACTAAGGGAGTCCAGAGTGTCTCTAGGCAGAGATTTTTAAACATCTTTATCACTGTATTTGTCTAGGCAATGAAAAGTGCTTTTACTTCTAGCAGGTGAAAATTTTATGAGTATTTTGATGGAACTTAGGAATTGCCATGCACAAAGAAACCTTGCAAAATAGCTTAGGATATTGTAACAGATCTGTGAAATGAAGCTTTCATCATCCTATTAGCAGTTTTCTAAGAGCTCTGGAATCAAAATGTTCCCAGTCTGTATCCATTGCTACTCCACCCCACCCAGCACACACATAATTTTTTTTTTGAAAGTCCCCGGCTTCCCAACCTTCCCCTGCAGAAACAGAGGGGATGATTGTAAAGAGATAAGCTTCCCAAACTCAAGGGAGAAAACAGTGGAAGAATCTGTTAATTTGTAATAGGCTCATTCTTACATGCAAAGATATTTGCAATATTGATTTCTTCACTAGAAAATGACACAGAAAAAAATGAGTTTTCACTTTTTAAAATATTTTAAAGTAAATGAGAGGGCAAAAAAGTAAGTAGGAAAGTAGAGAGAATGCAGATATCAAGAACATACTGCAAGCAGAAAGCTATCAACTAGTAAATTGCATAGCCAGTTTATCCAAGGATAGCTAAAGCAATGATGTGAAAGCAATAAATGATCTTTTCCCAGCTAACAAATCAGTCTGTAATGGGTGAGGCCAAGTTCTTATCTGCACAAGAAAATAGGATTGTGCCAGCAGCTGGCTTAATGAACCAGTGCCAAATATCAGCTAACTGAAAGTATCTTGAATTGTAAAATGTCATCAATGCAGGCTCCTGGTGCTGGTTAGTCCCTGCTCCAAGGGCTTGTGGCTATGGAGAGCTGATCCCCTGTGGATCAGTCGTGCTGCCACAGCAGTTCACTAAATTTCAGCAAAGCTGTGCAAGACCTTTTGTCTTCTCATCGACCAGGCCCACACTGCACATCTTGTTCTGAGTGGTGCACACAAGGAAGGCAGCGCTGGAGTTGCTCACGAGCCCAGCTTGGCTTCCCTGCTGTGAGATAGTCCCACACCATGGCAGTTCCCACGTTTCAGCCTGTCCCGTGTTGCCAACAGCTCCTGCAACCAGCCGAGGGGTGGCAGGGTGGCCCACGTAGGGAAGACCTTCAGCAACTTCACTTCTGTGTAATGATGTTGTTTGTTTGACTCACATCCTGCTCCTGAAGGACAAAAGCAGCCACTGAATTTGATCTTCACAATCAAGTGTGGGCAAGATTTTGCTAGTGTTCCCCTTAGGGATGAAATCATATTGGCAAATCCTTGTCTATGACTGTATCCATATTATTTGTGTAAGATCAAAAAAATTCAGTCATTGGATTAATCCTTCTCACACCTTTCATGACCTCGAGGTCTGTTGCAATGCTCCTGTGATTGCACAAGTCTAATTATATAGGTGCTGGTGATATCCATAGGACTGAAAATGCATTTTTGGGAGCAATCTGAGCACCAAGTAGTCCTGGGACAAGGGCGTTAACTTAATTAGGAACTCAGTTTTGGACTCAGGTTTCAACTCTGCCACAGCACTTTTGCATGACATTGAGCAAGCCATCCAGCCAGGTCCTCCTCTGTAAAATGTGCATAATGAAAACCTCCTTTTACTCTATGGGAAGTATAAAAGCTTTCACTGTTGAGAACCTTTTCAAATTCTTCTGATGTAAGCCAGGTACTATTACGAGGATGCTCATGCTGATCTCTCTTGCATTTGTTTGCTAGTCTGTCTTCTAAGGTTACTGAAACCTTTCCAGACTTCTGGCTAGTTTCAAACTAATGCATTAAAAAAAAACCAAAAAAGTGCCTAGACAAAGCACACGAGCCACAGAACAATTTTATTTCTCTTTAGCATGGAATTCCCAATATTTCTGCTCAGGATTTTTGAAACAAGGAGCCTCCTTGGATCATCTGTTTGTGTGCAGCTCTACTCCTTCCCTTCCCCCCACCAACTGGGAAAAAAACCCCTGAATACAAATCCTTAAGCTTAAATATTTCTTTAGTTTTTCCAACTCTCTGTGACCCCTGGTGAACCCTGTGTTGACCCTGACCCATGTGGGGTCATGACCCACAGCTGGAAAACACTGGCCTAAATCTAAGATGTTAGTGGGGCTGCTTCTCAGAGGTGACTTGACAGCTGACTTCTGTGGGTGTGAAGCAGCCTTGGAGAGGATGCTCTGACCTGCCAATCATGAGATGCTCTGTTTCATCCACATCAGGGAGCTTGTCCCATTGAGTTTAAGGAGGAACAAAGACCACACAGCACAAAAATGAGGTTTTTGTTTAAGCTCTTGGCTTGCTCTGACTCTTGGGGACTTAAAGATATTTTCTTCTCTGTTTTGTTTTTGTCCTGAAATGGCTCAGATTCTAAGATGGGATAATTTTTTTAACATGGCAGTCATTTTGCATTGATTAGACACAGCACCCCAGGAAAGCAAAGAGAACTACATGTCAGAAAAAGACCTAAATGAAAAGAGAGCGTAACATTCGCAAAATGGCTGGATGTATTTTGGATGTTTTCTGAGAAAATTATCTGCAGAGCTGGCAGTTGCAGAGATAGGTTGAGTCTGGAAGAGCAGAATGACAACGGGGAAAACGAGAAGTGGATGGTGGGAGAGAAGGAAAGTATTGGAAAGTGCATTAAAGAAGCACCAAATGGAGCAGAAGTCTTGAAAAACATGCTAACATTGACATTAAAGGGGAGAAAAGACACAGGAAAGAAATCATTGGGAAAATGTGGCTCAAGGGAGAGGGAAGGAGGCACTGACAGTTGATTTATTTGTGCTGAAGAGCAAGTGAGTCAATGTGGATGCAGAGCTGACATAACTCCCTTTCCTGTCCACTGCTGCTGGGTCTCAAGCCTCTGTGTGCTAACCTGGGAGTGATGGATCTGCCGAGCACATGTGCCAGGTTATATTTTCCATTCTCAAATTATTACGTATTGGTGCAGGAAGGGACTCAGAACCCGGCAGTAGTTGGTGTCTCTCAAATAGACAACATATCTGCTACCTGTGAAGTCATTTCTTCTCCCTGTGATAGGCAAGAAATTCTGAGGTCTGTGGGCATCAAAATCAAAGAAATGACCTTCTCCCAAATCTGTCTTGCTGTATTACTTGTAGCTCCTTGGCTGCTTTGTCCTCATGGCTTGCAGTTCAAAACCCACACTCTTTGGCCCCAGTGGTACCAAGGACTAACCTGTGCCAAGAGTCCCCTGAAGCCCTGCAGCACATTGGATTGTTAGCACTGGTTCTTGACTTGGCTTTTCAGACATTTCCTTGGCAGAGCATCCTCTTTGCTATCACTTCCTGGAAAAAGGCATTTGCGGCTAAGAACAGTTTGTCTGAGGTTCCTTGGCTGATTTGGACTCCAAGTATCCCCTGGACCCTGAAGACACTCCAGAAGTGCAGGTGTATGGCTGCTCTGGATAATATCCCTCTTCAGGGACACCTGATAAGCAGAGTGACTATACCCAGGATTCTGTAGTATTGTTGTTCTGTCTGGGGCGTAACAGTTACAAACTGGAGAGCATGCTTTGCTTCATTTCTCTCACCTCCAGACAGCATTATTTGGATAAAGATGGCCCATGATCTTTGTTCTGCAGCAGTGTCTTGACTTCTGAAACACCGATATGTTCTGCCTAAGCTTAGCTTTGGCGTGTACCTGAAGTAATCCAAGCCTCTCTGCCCTCCTACAGGAAACCCCTGCACTTATCACTCCCTTTCTTCCCTCACCCAAAACTCCCTCCATGATTATTTTGTGCCAAGGAGTTTTCCACTCACTAAACATCTGTCTATTGAAGAGACTTTTGGAGACGTTGTCTTAGAGTTTAATCAACTTCCTTAACAGACCTATTGTTTAGTCACAGTTGAATTGTTAACTCTTAATACCTTCCATTGTCTTTGGGCCATGTCAGCAAGATGCAAACACCCATTTTCATTGCTTTCTTTCTAATATCAGCCCAAGTGCATGAGTGCCATAAACAGTTTTATCCAAATAACCCCTTCAAATACTGTGGGGTTTTTAATTTTGTACAGAAGAATATATTTTCAGGGATATAATTGGTCACAGCCTCAGACACAGGGTGTCCTGAGATAAAAATCCCAGATTTTTTCAGGCATGCTTTATCTTGAAAAATAGTGATGCATTGTCACTACTTTTTTCTTTGAAAATTAGTAGCACTAAAAAAGACCCGAATTTCTGAGTAAAAGAGACACTTTTTGCTTGTCACACATTCTTGGTTCTGATATCACCTGACAGGGAAACTAATATGTATCTAGTTTAATATAATACACGGAGAGAGAAACAAGATGCTTTTGGTTAGCAAACTTTATTGTAAGAAGATACAGGTCAAGACCTTTGCAAGAGCCATGAGGGTTGAAGAGAGTGTACAAACGATCTCTGCCTGTTCCGTAGGATTAAGCATCACCATTTGATCCCATTAATGTCACAGATTGAATTTCACATCTCCATTGTACAGAGGATACAAATCCGAAACTGGCCCTAACAGATGCAAAGGCACTTGTGCTTCCTCGGGGTTACAATTCCAGGATTCATACAGTCCTTGCCTAGCTGAAACAGTAGGAAAAAATGTTTCTGAAGTGCCTCTCTTCAATTGTCCCCAGCCACTGCCAACTTAACCTTTATTGGCATGATGAGGACTCTATTTTAGCCATTTCTCCAGGGAATATTAAGACCCACTAGGATGTTAATAACTTTGATTTAAAAATATCTTTTTACAATCTTGGTTTTCTGCCTATTTCCACTATTTTCTTTGAAGCGTTATGTCATTTTCATTATTTGCCTGCTCTTGTAAATCCACACACAAGAATGGATGTGACATAAAGAAAACTGGAGAAAATATAATTATAATTTGAAAGAAAAATAAAGCCCAAACAGCTTTCAGGATTACCAGGATTTGTGTGTATATTAACAGGTTGAAATATTCTATCTGGAAGGAAATGAAAAAATTAAATCCATATATGTTTGCCTATTATGAGAGTGTCAAATAGAGGCAATTCAGTAAGAAATCCAATACCCTTTGTTAGGTGAGGGTATTTGGTAAATCATGTTTTATAGCTGAATGTGGATTAGACAAGCCATAACTAATTTGTCAGGTTTTGACTGAATGCCAGTATTTTTTATTACATATATGACATTTTAATCAACTTCATCTTTGACTGAAGGCCTACTGGAGAAGGAATTTCCATCTGACCTGTCACTGTTTTTTAACAGTGAGCCAAAAAGGAAGAATGAAATTATCTAGAAGCAAAATGCTAGGTTAGACAAAGTGTGGTGAAACATAATGAGATAATCAGATTGGATGTTGAGAAGGCAATAAAATAATTTCTCATGTAACAGATTAGTTTCCTTCTAATTTTCCGTAATTTCATACACTGAGGGGTCAGTAAACTGCTTAATCAATGTCCCCTCATTGCTGCAAAACACATGATAGGAATGGTCTGCTCATGATTCATTAAGTCCTCTGAAAAAGTGAGGGTTTATTCCAGTGCTTCAGCTCTGCCTTGTTCACCTCGTTAGTACTCAGAACGGCAATGGGCTGAGAAAGAGCAGAGCTCGTATTGCAAGCACTCTGATTTACAGGTCCCCATACAAGGACACAATCTTTGGAACATCTACTACAGATGTTGGAATCCCGAGTCTTTAATCACTGTGTTGTTAATTAATGCCCTATTTGTGCCTGTCACTGCTTGAATACTGGGTGTGCAAAATTCCACATGTGAAAGTGCTCAGTGTAATCAGGTAATACATTAGTGAGGTGCTGCTCAGCTGTCGGTCTGCTGGAATGTCAGGGGGTGCCAAGAAAAGCATTGCAAGTACAGAAAAGAAAAAATAAAAAGGAAAAAAATTTAAAAGGAAGGTGGGAGGGAGAACGGTGAGATTGTGAGTAAAGAGTTCTTTAGACCTGGCCAATAAAGGGCTACCTCTGCAGCCAGAAATGCTCAGGTTCACTCCCTGGATCGGCACTAACTCTGTCTCTGGTGAGCTGTGCTTTCCCTCTGAAGGATCAACTGATGCACAGGTGTCCTGTCTGCTGCTCACTGCACCAAGAGCTTCTACAGAGTCAATGAGAATAATCACAAATGTGTGCATGGAGGAGAAATGTCTTCCAAACACGACAGGCTGTTGCCAGGCTAAAGAACAGTTGCCCAGTTCTACTGCTGTTGTTCCAAAGACAAGGGTGTGCTGGAATATTAAATGTTACAGCATTTCCTTCTCTTCCAGCAGCCTTCCAGTATCTAAAGGGGACAAGGTGAAATGGCTTCAAACTGACAGAGAGCGGGCTAAGATTAGATGTTAGAAAGAAACTTTCCTGTGAGGGTGGTGAGACACTGGCACAGAGAGTGTGTGGGGTAAGGAACTGAGAGCCCTGCCAGGGTCCAAGGATGGAGGTGGATTCCCCCTCCCAGAGTCATTTGGAGCCGGAACCTAAGCTGAGTGCTTGAATCCATCCCCCAAAGCAGCCTTTTCTTGCCTTTGAGAGTGTGGAGGGAGAAGCCTGACAGTCAGGGCAGTGCCAGAATTAGTGCAGATGAGAGGAAGAATTAATTCTGTTTCATCCCAACAGTTGTCTTCCATTTTGGTCGTTCTGACTTCTGGATGGATTATTGTGAAAAACAAGATTATTTGCAATGAAAAGCTAAGGTTTTACTGCAATATTCTTAAAGGACTATGGCTTCAGGTCTCTTGTAATGTTCACCACATTACTTATCCTCAAAAGGGATGCAATACTTTTTGTGTGACTTCCATCATATATTAATGGTAAGTCAGTGAAGCTTTTAAAAGCATCCAAGAAGGACCTGGTCTGTGCTATGGACAGTGTTTTATTTCACTTTTGGAATCAAGCAATTGTGTTGCTGGAGGAGCTTATTTACCCAAGGCTTGACCCATTTCTACTGACAAGTTCTTGTTATGAAGAAAAAAGACTGAAAAGGAATTTTTCCTCTCTATCTGTGTTTGAATGTCCACATGTAACTCCACGGTATCAAGGTCCACATGTAACTCCATGGTATCAAGGCAGATAATTCTCTCTTCTATGTTTTATTGTTGATGACTGGATGAGAAAAGGAGCAAGACTAAAAGGTTAAATTGGCTTGATAGAGGAATTATATATTGTTGAAAATATTTAACTGTATTTTCCAAATCCTTAACTGTGATCTTCAGATAAAGGGTAGAAACTGCATAAATCAAATTCATATGGGATGTAGACAAGTTCTGTGGTGGTCAATTTAGCCAACCCTGGTTTTGGCACTCTGGTTTTGTGAGACTTGGGGAGTTAAATTTGGCTTTTATTGGCTGAAAAGCTGTAAAGGGGTCAAAAAAATTAAACTTGCCATGGTCATGATATGGTAGGTAATTTTTCAGAGAGTAAGAATCACAAAGTATACCTGAATAATATAATGGGGGTTTTTTTCAGCTTTAGACTAATTAGATATAGTTCAACTGCATCTAAAAACTTACATTGATTATGACTTCTTCAGCCTCACCTTATGTTTTCGCCACGCAGCATTTATTTCTTTCATTTTGTTGTCTTTTCACTTTTTAAAATTTCATTTTTAAAAAAGTGACAAGTTGTGGTCTAGACATTGATGAGCAAATTACTATTCATTTCTATGAAAATAAGTTAAAAACAAGATGACAAAGAAAGTAAGAATGGGATCAGGTGAAGGACCCCCAGCAAAAAAAAAAAAAAATCAGAATAGGGACCCTGGTATGGAAGAAAAAAAGAAAGAATGAGCAAAGGTCTGGAGACAAGAGGAGCAAGAAACAAACCAGTTTCCTGACAGGGGGAAAGATGGAAGCTTCTGGTAAAGGCAAATGGGAGAAATAATGAGTGGATGTCTTTCCTTTTCAGTTACTATCAGCATCTGTTACTGATAATTTCTGTGTTTTTGAAGAAGAGCTGGTATAGTAAGGGAGCCAGCCCACCAACATCGGCAGCAAAGGAAAAAGAAGAGAACAGGTTAGAAGAAAGGGAAATGCAGGGGTTTTATATCTGATGGTAAACACTTTCATCCTTCCCTGCTGCTTGAATAATGCATCCTAATTTGACATGACTATACTGGTCACCAAGTTCATGCTAGGGTTATATAATCACAATCTGATCATTTTTCTTAAGTGCTGCTCAGCACAGAACCCTTTTATGTGGATAAAGGAAAGCAGCTATTCTTTTTCTTGTGATTTTTGGCTTGGGTTGACAGAAGTGTCAGCCAAGAATAAAAATACCTTTATAATCTTTAGCCTTTTTCCCTGCAACACTTTTGAGTTGTACTATTATTTCTCCATTGTCCTTCTATCAGCTGAAAGAGAACTTGGTGTTTATGCCTCTGTTGATTTAATAGTGCATGGCTTTCATTCAAGTTTATTGAAGAATTCACCAGAAAATGAGTGTGGTCTTCAGATTGTGCCTGGCCATATGTGAATGACTTTGTATTTTTCATTTCACCCTTCTCTACTCAAGCCCCTAAGCTGGAACTCAGCCCCATTTAATTGCTCCTCCTCTGTGTCACGTGTCTGCTATGACTGACAAGATGTAGATTTTCTGGGACTGTGCAAAATGCCTGAACTTCAGTGACTGCTTTTCTGATGAAGTTAGGAGTACCACCTGCCACTTACACATCCACTCTTCCAGCTCTTAAGGTGTCTCTGTGGAGAAAGCTGTAGGGATCCTTAGAGATGTGTGTGCTGAGGGAAGAGGTTGTGTTATCAAGGGATTTTATTGCTGTGTAGAGTAACCCTTTCTCAATATTACTTTTTCCCTTTTCCTTTTTTTTTTTTTTTTTTGTTAATATAGTGTGGCCACCCCGTTTGAGGAAAAACTCACTTCCTCAGAAAGTCCTTGCCANTTTTCTTTTTTTTTTTTTTTTTTTGTTAATATAGTGTGGCCACCCCGTTTGAGGAAAAACTCACTTCCTCAGAAAGTCCTTGCCAGTCCTTTTTTCCTATAAATGAAGTAAGGTGCAGCCACCATCATTGAAATTGCACTCACAACCTCATCTCAGGATTTAAGTGTGCAAAAGAAATAGGTGTATGTTAAATACTCATACAGCTGTAGAGCTATTGATATAAAAACACAGAATCAGCTTTATTTTGCTTGGGGTTTACATATACATTGTATTTAAATGCTTGCTGCAGAGACAGCTATTGATTTTCACTGCGTACCTCCTTGTTGGGGAGCTTTTGGATTTTAGATTTTGCAACCAGCAGCAATGCACTGGATAGATTCTCCATTTCTGGCAATAGTATTGCTATCTGTACTCATTTCCTTTCCTGTAAAACAGGGAAAACGAGTACATTGCCTGGAAGGTCTCTGTGCTTCTGCCTAGGGGTGGGAATGTCCAAGAAGGGCTGGTTTGCACCTCTGCAGAGCCGGGGGTTTGTCACCCACTGCAAACCAGCACAGGTTGGACTTCGTGTAATGGACAGCCTCATGCAGCACATGCACACTGAATCCATCACTTCCAGAAATGTGGTTTCACTTCATGGATGGAGAGGGAGAAGGGCAAAACCTGGAAAACTGGGATAATAACACTGATAGCATGTTTATAGGGTATCTTTTGCAGATAAACACAAGAATGTTTGTGGAGCATTCCAACTCTAGGTCAATACATTATTAAAACAAAACAAAACACTCATCAGGAAATGAACAATTTTATATTTAGTGCTGGCTTTGGATGCTATGCAGTAAATAAAAGCACTGAGCAATTTGTGTAATAGGAATTGTAAATAGATTTCCCTGCGCTGAGCCCCACAGAACTTTTGCACTAAATCTGGCACTTCCAATCTTTTGAATGTCTGACTTTGTGTCCGTAAGCTTTTCAGGATTTGTTTACAGTGTAATAGATGTTTAAGACTAATGATCCAGTGAAATTAGCCGGGTAGAGTAGGGAAAAAAAAAAAAAAAAAGGTGATTGGGGATTAATGTACTGTGTTGCTCTTGAAAGATTTGGGATATGTGGTAATTTATTTCTAAATGCATATTATAGGAAGACCAAAATTTTTTTAGCCTTCAATAAGAGTTAAACCAGAGAGTAGCCTAAAGCCTCAAGTAAAAGTCTGGTTAACTCTTTTACAATATTTTAGTTTCTAAGTCTAAAACGCCTGAGCCTTTATGATGCCTGTTTTCTTTTAATGTGTGGTCTGGGACAAGACTGGAAGAGAAAGTCATGCTGTCTGTGAAGCTGAGAATGGCTACTTAGCATCCAAATATGTAATTAGGGAGCTTTTCATGCCTTTTTAATAAGTTGTAGTCATTAGTAAATTGCCAGTCTCATACCCCTCAAATGATTCAGACTCTTTAAACTTGACTGGACTGGCCCAATTCCATTTAGAGCAGATGCTTTTTTGTCTCATTTTATTCTTTCCCTTTTGTTAGGGGCTTCAGCTGCAAGGAGGAAAAAAAATGCTAGTTGCAAATAAAAGGCAGGACAGTGAAAACACAGCTCCTCTTCTCTGCCAAAACCAGACACAGAGATCTCCCTCCTCTGCCTTTCTCCCAGCTTGAGAGTCAGGGCTCTGATCCTGTGTCACCCCCACACAATCCTGCAAGGAAAACTGAGATAAATCATAGATCTTGCCTAAATGCTTCTAAAATTGTGTTTAGTGTTTACCTACACCGACCCTAAGGAAAATTAATGTAAATTAACTAGAAGTATGAAAGTGGATTAAAATTCATTAAAGCTAAACTGCATGATCTTATATAGATGCTGTTACTCAAAATTACCAAGACTTTAATCTCATCAGGATTAATTGACCTCCAGTGTAAATCCAGGCAAACAAAATAAAAACGTGTTGGCTCTGAGTTAGAGTGCTTATAAATCAGTAATCACATTTAAGTTCATTCCTTAATTACAAAAACTAGTTGATTAATTGCAAAGTTATTAAAAATGGACTTTAAAATTAGGTTGGTCATATCGCAATTGGTTGGCATTTTAAACTGTGTTATTTATATGGAATAATTTCTTTAACCAGAAAGTCACCAGGTAGATGCTCACAACCTCTACAATCTGAGAATGCTCCCAGTGTTTTAAAGCACCCTGGGTAGAACCTTTTGACTCCCTGAAGTTAATTTTGCTTGGACTTATGGTCTACAGTGAGGATGAGGAGTCACAGTTTTTCCTTTACTGATTTCTGAACCATATATGCTGAAAATACAACAAGCTGTGCAGCTGTGTCCAAATTTAGCTTTCAGGTACATTTTTTGTTTCTCATGGGATTCTCAGGAGCAGATGAAATGCTGCCTCAGCACAAAATCCCACCCTTACCTTAAGGTACAAGAAGTGATTCACTCCTCTTTCTATCTTTTTTTTCCCGCTGTATTCATGGCTATGTTTGCATTGAGAAAGTTGGCAGAACTTTAAATTAATGGACTGCTGAGACCTTTAGTCATGCTCTCAGGATGTTCTAGATGGATGAACGGAAGTAATAATCTCACTGTATCATTTTTAAATTTATTTCAGCATTTTTTTTCCCTGTCTCATCCTCAAAGTATAGCTAAATCACGAGCTATTTTATTGGGGAGATAAGGGGAATAATCAGCTATCATTCTGAAGACAGTTGGAAGGACCATCTTAAAAAAAAGTATGCTCTGAAACCACAAAAGTCTGTGAATTTACATGTGCATTGATATAATATACACAGGCCAAAGAAATATTCCAAAAATGCCATGAAGAAAGCGTTATATGGGACACTAATTTGGCTAATAATGCATATAGGCTTTTTTTGGTGTCAAACAGATGAATTATCACTGTATTCCTGTCCAGTGAGCCCAGCTGTGGCAGCCAAGGGATGGGTATGAGATCATGAGTTAGCTGGAGCTGCCAGAGATGTGGTTAGCTGGAGGCTGTCACACATGCATAATTGAGAAAATATACTTTTCTGATACTTGGAACTTCTGCCCAAAACACAGCTATCCTCTTAGGTCCTGCAGGATTTCTCCTTTTCCTTTAACAAAAGCTTTTTTTGAGGGATTTAACCTGATAACCCTGGGCTTATTTAAAGCAGCTCAAGAGAGCCTGCCTGTCAGAGGCAGATGCACATATTCAAGTGATATGTATTATGACGGTCCTTTATTTTGGGCATCCCAGCTCTGGATGTTACAAGTCACAAAATACTTGTTCAGCCATTGCAATAATCTAGAAATCATTTAAAACCTTAGGACACTTTTATCTGTGCTGTTTTTTTCAATAACCCCCAGAGTTTTTCACATGCTGTCTCTCTTTTGGAACCACTCTCCACAATCCATGCAGGCCCCCCTGGGTTGCTGTGGTGAGAGTTCAGTCCACACACTTTCAGTCAGGCAACCTTCTGTGGTCCTGATGCAACTCCAAACCAGTTGACATAAACCGCAACTGCCCAGCACACCCACAGGCTCTCCCAGTCAGGCAGATTAGCTGCTGTAGATTACTCATTGTTTTTAATCTTCCACCCCTATCTACACCATTCAGGCATGCAACTTTCCAGAAGTGAAAAAAAGGAGAAGAACTAAAAATTTCCTTTCACATTACTGGAGCCTAAAAATTGTCCAGTAGCACTAATTCTACCCTTCCCACTTATCAGCAGTCACTTTTTTATCTTGCAAGGTGTATGACACAGGGTAATTTCAGAAATGGCCTGCAGCGAGGCCCAAGCACTTTTGTTTGTTCTGCATCCAGTCCAGTTTGTCTTGTTCAATAAGAGGAGGAATTCAGGTGGCTGTGGTGGCTTGACCCCCCCCACTGAGTATATCTGAGAAGTTTTCTGAAGATACTGTCCCCAGCTGCTGCCACTTGGGTAGCTGGATCATGCCTTTTCCCCACCTTTTTTTTT